>JARQOD010000003.1:448614705-448710447 GCA_033576555.1 Oophaga sylvatica | reverse complement strand
TTCTGTTGTCAAACGCTTAGAGAGTATCGTGAGTAATCCGCTGCCAACAGAGAGTTATGCAGCTATGTCAACGCAAATGTGGTAACCAAAACCAAAACAACGCAAGAACTGCTCAACATCCTGGTTTTTCCTTTCTGTCTGGCCGTTAGACTCAGGATGATATCTGGATGAAAACGACAAATGAACTCCCAACCTGTCACAAAAGGCGAGCCAAAAATGAGCCACAAACTGAGGTCCCCTATCGGAAACAATGTCAGTAGGAACGCCATGTAGTCTGACAATTTCCTTGACAAAGGCCTTAGCGAGAGTCTTAGCGCAGGGCAGTTTGATGAAAGGAACCAAGTGACACATCTTGCTAAAACGGTCCACGACCACCCAGATGACAGTGAAACCCTCAGAGGGGGAAGGTCAGTAATAAAGTCCATAGCCAAATGTGTCCAAGGTGCACTAGGGACCTCCAGAGGGCAAAGCAACCCCGCAGCAGGAGTATGAGAAGACTTAGATCTAGCACACACCGTGCATTGACGCACCCACTTAATGACTTCCTTCTGCCATCCAGGCCACCAAAAGCTGCGACCCACAAGTCTCTTGGTCTCAGAGATTCCAGGATGACCTGCCAACCGAGAGTCATGACATTCAACAAACAAATCTCTCCTCAGGGTACCAGGCACAAACAACCTCCCATGCGGCGTGTTAGATGGGCATTCTCCTGTGCTTTAAGAATCTCATCTTCCAACACAGAGTCCAAAACAGCAATAACAACCCCCTCTTGCAAAATGTTTTCCTCCTCCTCAGTACCCACCATAGGAGAAAATCTGAGAGACAAAGCATCAGCTTTAACATTTTTAGTACCTGGGATGTAAGTAACGGTAAAATTAAACTGCGAGAAAAACAGTGCCCACCTAGCCTGATGGGCATTCAAGCGTTTGGCAGCATCAAAGTAGACCAGATTTTTATGATCGGTGAAGAAGACTTGAACGGGAAATTCCGCTCCCTCCAAAAAATGACGCCAGTGTTCAAATGCGAGTTTAATTGCCAACAATTCCCTATTACCGATATCATAATTTAGTTCAGACTCAGAAAATTTCTTTGAAAAAAAAGCACAGGGATGTACTCCATCCGTCTTTTCCTGAGACAACACCGTGCCGACCCCCACAGAAGAAGCATCAACCTCAACCAAAAATGGTTTAGTCACATCAGGCTGCATAATTATGGGAGCAGAGCTGAACTTCTCCTTTAGCAACACAAAAGCCTCAATGGCCTCAGTAGTCCACTGAACCGCATCAGCACCTTTCCTGGTGAGATCGGTCAGAGGTTTGGCAATCACAGAAAAATTTTTAATGAATTTTCTATAATAATTGGCGAACCCCAAAAACCTCTGTATTGATTTCACACCAATAGGTCTAGGCCAATCCTGCACAGCTTGCACTTTCACCGGGTCCATCTCAAAACCTTCACTGGAGACAATGTAGCCCAAAAAACTAAGTCTCTGTACAGCGAACTCACATTTTTCTAGCTTGGCAAAAAGTGAATTATCACTCAGTAACTGTAATACTTCACGCACACTCCTCCAATGAGACTCCAAATCCGGTGAATAAATCAAAATGTCATCCAAATACACAACCACACTTCTGCCGATCAAAGGTCTAAGGATGTCATTAATAAGATTCTGAAAAAATGCCGGAGCACTGGAAAGCCCAAAAGGCATAACCAGATTCTCAAAATGACCCAGTGGAGTGTTAAACGCAGTCTTCCATTCATCCCCCTCCTTCATGCGCAACAAATTGTATGCCCCTCGAAGATCAATTTTTGAGAACCACTTGGCCCCCACTAACTGGTTAAACAAATCAGGAATCAATGGCAGTGGGTAAGGATTGCGTACAGTAATCTTATTAATCTCATGAAAGTCTAGACAAGGCCGTAAACCGCCGTCCTTTTTTTTAACAAAAAAAATCCAACCGCCACAGGAGACTTGGAAGGCCTAATGTGACCGGCGGCCAAGCTTGTCTGTATGTATTCCTCCAAAGCCTTTCTCTCAGGAATAGTCAAATTAAATAAACGACTTTTAGGAAGAGTCGCTCAGGGACAAATTCAATTGCACAATCATAATCTCTATGAGGAGGCAATACCTGCGATTCCTTATCAGAAAAAACTTTCCAAAAATCCTGAATAGGTACAGGTAACTCCGCCTTAACTACATCAGAATACGCCCGTTACAACACTTGTCATAACAATTAGGACTCCAGGATTTAATTTCATTGGTAGACCAATCCAGTACAGGATTGTGCAATTTTAACCAAGGTAACCCCAAAATCACCGGTGAGGGCAAATTATTCAAAACTACCAAATCCAAATTCTCTTGATGAACACCATTAATAGTAAGAGGAAATTCACAGATATGGTGAGTAACATTTTTCAAGGGAGAACCATCCACAGAAACCACATTAATAGGGGAAGACAGAAGTTTGGGTTTTAATTTTAGTTTTTCCAAAAATTTCCCATCAATCACATTGAGAGTTGAACCACAATCCACAAATACCCGAAACTCCATTAATTCCTCCTCAACAGCAGTGGTAGCAGAAAGAAAGACACCTTTATTGTTTAAACAAGCTATACAGGCGAAACTGACCTCATTTTTTTTTTCTCTTTATTCATTGAAGCGCACAGTTCTTAATAAAATGCTTAGATTTGCCACAATAGAAACACAAACCTTCAGCAAATCTGCGTTCTTTTTCCCGAGAGTGAGGTGCCATTGCTCCAATTTCCATCGGCTCTCCAATGTCAGTACAGTCCCTCTCCAGACTTGGAGCTGACAAGGCAGATTTACTCTCATTAACCCTTGCACGCAGTCTCCTATCCACCCTTATGGCTAATTGCATAGCCTCTTGCAAGTTACCAAGTATAGGATAAGCAATCAGCAAATCTTTAACCCTTTCACTTAGCCCTGCAAGAAATAAACTTTTCAAAGCTGAATCGTTCCACCCCACCTGAGTGGACCACCTTCGGAAGTGAGTACAATATTTTTCCACATTACCTGATCCCTGTCTCAAACGTCTCAATTCTGTCTCAGCTGATGAAACACGATCAGGATCATCATACAATAACCCCAAGCAGAAAAAAAACTATCCACTGATCTAAAGCATGGATCACTAGGCTGCAGAGAAAAGGCCCAGTCCTGAGGTTCTTTGCGCAAAAGTGACATTATGAACCCTATGCGCTGTGATTCATCACCAGAGAAATACAACAAGCAAGCATTTTTAAAAGAAAAAAAATCTTGTTGTTCACCAAAAAATAAATCAGGCAAACGTACCTTTGGCTCCACGAAATGTGCTCCAGAACAACTACTCACGTGTTGCTGGATCTCAGCCACCTCCAGAGAGAGTCCCTGCAGGCGCTGAGCCAAATCCTGAACCGACACCATGATGGAAACAGAAAATCTTTCCTTAGAGATTTTTTTTTTTTTTTCTGGGCTGGACTTACTGTTATGATCTGCTACAAGCACTAAGGAAAGATGGGAATTCTGTCCCTACAATGGAACGAAGCTGGATCCCTACGATGTAACGGGGAACCTGATCCTGCGACCAGACCCGCTAAAGTCCTCAGCTAGTCTGAACGAAGACCTATAGTTGCGAGGGAGGAATCCGTACAAGATCTAGGGACTGGGAGAAAAGGTGGACACCTGCTAAGAGAAATTGTAGCAGGGAAAATTTAACAGAAAACAAATTACTTAGAGATCCTAAGATCAAGCAAAACTGACTGAGTAAGGCACCTAAGCACCCAGCTAGCTTAAGAGTAGATAATACAATGAAGTCCAGCAAAGCCAGAAGGGCGGAGCCACACTAAATAGGGAAAAAAGGTCATGTGACCAGCAAACTGAAACAAAACCTAACAAGAGGGTTCTAACAATATGAAGTCATAGTGTTCAAACGTATAAACGTTGACTGCAGCAGCACGAGAATCACACACAGTAATTGCTCTTACTCATGACTGTCCTGTGACATTTCACACACTGTCCCAACGTGTGTTTTGCGTGGGCTTCATCAGGGGGCTACTGCCACACTATGACTTCATATTAGACATATCTTGGTTACTACATTTGCGTTAACATAGCCGCATGAGTCTCACTGATTCTTCTGGATATACTTGATGCACTGTCGCTTTACTTAATCTATGGATCTGGTTATTAGGCTCTAATTAGCTATGCTGTACCTGTGATATTGCACCAGACTATTTTTGTTGCACCTGTTCCTTGCCTCTAAAGCTCTGTCATTGATATGGTTGTAATTGTTGTTGAAGTGCCTTTTATGTACTAAGTTAAATAAAAATATTTTTCTTTTCATTCTTTTGGTCGATTGTCTTACTCCATTCTTGCATGTTTGAAAGTAGACTTAAGTTCTTTGTGTTCAACCTATAATCTGACATGTTGGTCTGACATGTTCCAGAGGAAGGCAAAAACCCCATGGACAGACACTAATATCTACATATTAGTCTAAAAATTCCTTCTCAGCTCCACATGCGACAATCAGACCAGTTCCCCGGCTTCACTATATAGTTACATACTTACCAATATTGCAGTGCCCCAAATGTAGACATTCAAGCCTTAGGAGCTCCCAAAATTGCCATCTAAATGCATATGGCTGCCAAATTTAGGGCAGGGTCTGTGTACACCCCATTTCTTTGGGTGGACTTGTTGGTATGATTTTCCCAGAAAGAGCAAGACTGTTATTCACCTATTGGCCAGCAATGAGAGGAAACACGGTGCACAGGAACAGTTACATCGTTGGGAGAGTCAATCCCATACTAAAGTTTCATTACAACCTCAGTGCTGCACAGGTTCTTGAGATCTTATGTACTGGATCCCCTCCTACAATGGGATGCCGAAATGTATATTTGTGAAAAAGGGCAGATGCCCCCACAGACATACACCATGTCGTGTCCACGTGCAATTATCCACTTTGGCAATGTTCTATAAATACAGGCAATGTCCTGAAACGATTTGTGCTCCCTCGTCAGACGATTTCTTTGGCTGCAGGTTATCTGTGCACTTTACCACTGCTGAATAATTAAGTTAAGTTTAATAAGTATGCAGAAGGTGGAAAATGTACAAATGCAAGGGGAAAAGTTGAAAAAAACTCACCTATCTGGTTTTTAATGTAACATATTTCAGACAGCTCCAGGATATTGTTGGGTTAAGTTAAAATCTTTGGTGACATAAAGAATTCATACACCGAAAGTGATTTACTGCAGATGTCATAGGAGTGAGTAGTCACTTACAAAATGTTTTGTAAGAGTCATCTGTAAGGTGTATTTAATTGTTGATTCAGTGACATGTCTGGAAGGAATTTGTTTATAGAGGTAAAGTCAACTATAATCCAGTCATGTAATTGTCTACATTTATGTAAGGGGTCATAGTGGCTTTTACATTATTATCAGGATGATGCTCCAAGCAGTGGCACCCAATACCTTCTCTAGGACTGGGACTGGAGCAAGAAACTTTGCACATTCAATCAGTCTCAATATTCCCATCTGAAGCTTGATGTGACTATCAGGGCTGTCACTAGGAATATCGGGGTCCCATACTGGCAACATTTTCAGGGCCCCCTTGAGACTCCGCCCAGGCTCCACCCAGTACCGCCTCCACCCCTCGAACTGTCCACAGTCCCACCGCTCTCTCTTGGAAAAACTCCACTTCTCACCAATCACACATTAACAGTTCCAATCACCAGATCACACATGTAGCCAGCAGCTTTTATTTTGGCCAGAAGATTTTTTTAAGCCACCACAACAAGGTAGACTCTTTTGGCCGAGCTCTACTCTACTCTATCCTATTAATTATTTGTTAAAATATGCAATACAATTTAGGTATATTTTAAAATTTTTAAAATGACCAATAATATCACATACAAGGAACAAATACCACGGCACCATGACAGATCACGTATTACCACCACATAGTGACCTATAATACCACATACAAGGGACAAATACCGCCACACCATGACCAGACCACATACTACCACCACAGTGACCGAATAATATCACATACAAGGGACAAATACCACCACACCATGACCAGACCACATATTACCACCACACAGTGACCGAATAATAGCACATGCAAGGAGCAAATTGCCGGACAACATATTACAGGGCAACCGGACCACCATATTACCACCACAAAGAGACTGAATATTACAATACTGATCATTAATAAAAAAAACACAATACTAATATCACCATAAGTGCCATTATACACAGGAGATCTGTACTTAGTATACAGTGTCTGTATACAGGTAATACAGTGATCACTGGTGACATTATACACAGGAGCTCTGTATATAGTGTCAGTGTACAGGTAATACAGTGATCACTGGTGACATTGCACACAGAACCGATGTATATAGTATACAGTGTATAGTGTCAGTTTATAGGTAACACGCTGACTCACCAGTGACGTCTCTAGGTGAAGTCCTTCATCTTCGCTTTTCATCTTACATCCAGCACAGACCGCCATCACTTGATCCAGCCAGGGCTTGTCTCTGCAGGAAATAACACAGTTATCTAGAGCACGGCTTGCAGAACACATTACTTATTTTTTTTCCCAAATTCTAAACTACACCAGATGAAGAAAAAAAGGCGACATAATGTTGCTCTGCACAGTAACAGGACCTTCCTCCATTTAAAACAGTATCCTCAAAAAATATAATAAATACATCACTACAGTAATAATATCCCTTAATTAGCCCCCATGGTAATAATATCCCCCATCCTGGCCCCTGTGTGTCTCATTCCTGTCTCCAGCCATATGTTCTCCCATCCTGCCCTCATGATTATCCATTCTGCCCCCATGTGATGTCCCATCCTGCCCCATATGATCTCCCCATCCTGTCCCATCTGCCCCATGATCCTGCACCATGTGTCTCCATCTTGTCCCATGATCCTGCACCATGATCCTGCCCTGTTGTGAACGTGTTGGAGACAATTTCGGAGCTGAGGCTCCTCTGGTGGTTGCTAATGGTACTGAGGCTGTATCGAATGACAGGCCCTCCTCACCTGCCAGCGACGACTGGCAATCAGGAGTCACTGACTGGACTGATATAAGGGAGCTTCCTTCCCATGATCCTCGCCGGTGATCAATTGTTGTTTCCTGGTTCATTTGGAAGTCTGCTGGTGTCTTGCCTTCGTCTGCTACCTTCAGATAAGATATTTTCTGCTTGTTTTTATTGTGTTTGCTATTTCCATTTTGTCTGCACTTTTGTGGGAGGTTAGCCGGGTCCCCTCCTGTTCAATTGCTCTTTCCCTACTTTTTGAGTGGCTGCGGGTTAGCCTTGATCACACTGAGATCTGATTAAGTGGGTGGCGAGATCGTGTGATCTCAGTATTTTTGAAATCAGAAGTGTTGGAAGTTTTGCTAGGGTTTTGCTGGGTTGCAGATAGTATTCTGTCCTGTCTGTTACACTCGGTCCCAGCGCTGGCTCTGCACTCCGTTCTGCTCACTCACCTGTCCCATCTGCTCCTCGGCGTCCTGTGTCCTCCTCCACTTCCTGGCACGCTGCTGGCAGGCCTCCAGATAGTCTGCTTAGGACGCGAGGCCGCACCCACCGTCTCTCTTAAAGGGGCAGCGTGCATTTTTTGAAATAGCTAATTAACCAATGGCTGCGCACTCAGTACTATATCTGGTCACTCCACCATTAGGGGAGTGCCGGAGCAACGTGTTCTCTCATTGCTACATCCGGTTCTGTTCCTGATCTGTCTGCGCTGCGTCTGCAGTCTCTGTGCTTCGCTGATACTGTTTGTCTCCTCAGATCATTGCTAACCCGTATCTGGCTAACCTGGACAATCTCGGCTATTACTGGCGCAAGTGTCATCCCGTTCCGCCATCAGCCATCCGTACCCGTGGACCGTGACAAGGTCACTGGAGCCTGCCTACTACCATCCGTTCTGGACCAGGACCTTACCCTTCTCCGTCAAGAACCCTCCACGGACTCTGTAAATACCTGCTTACCCTTTTGGTCCCTCTGGGACAGCTGCCACGTGTCTGGGGTCTACTGGAGGTAGCACCTGTGTCCTCCGGGTATTCCATTCTGGTCCTGTTCGAGGGGCCTTACTACGGGTACCCGGGGCTCACTAGTTACGCCCCCTTCGGAGCCCCCCGGACCGCGGTCTCGAGGTTCCACATTAAAAAATAAAAACGAATGTGAACTTCACCACCTCTGCCTCTGCTTCCATTCGTTACAGATTGCTCCGGCCATGGAACCCGCTGGATCCCAGAGATCTCCGACCACGGATCTGTGCCAGGAGGTGACCCGTTTGGGAGTTCAACAGGACAAGATCACGACTTATCTACGCAGCTTGTCTACCCGCATGGATTACTTAGGGTCCTCGTCTGCACCTGACTCTTCTATCAATAATCAGGTACCAGTTCCCATGGCAAGTCAAGGTCCCCATCTGGCGGCTCCTACCCGTTTCCAGGATGACCCTACTCTGTGTCGGGGTTTCCTCAATCAGTGCACTCTACACTTCGAAATCTTGGGGCATATGTTTGCTTCTGACCGAGCCAAGGTGGGCTTCATCATGTCACACCTGGGAGGAGAGGCCCTCGCCTGGCTAAACCCGCTATGGGAGAGAGGGGATCCGCTGGTTAACGATCTTCAATCTTTCCTAGAGGCTTTTCGCAGGACTTTCGATGAACCTGGTCCACCACTTCGACTGCCTCAGCTCTGCTCCGCCTGCGCCAAGGTACTCTCACGGTAGCTCAGTATGCTGTTAAATTCCGCACCCTCTCGTCTGAATTATCGTGGAACAATGAGGCCCTGGTTGCTAACTTCTGGGAAGGCCTATCCGGAAGAATCAAGGATGAGCTGGCGGGACGGGACAGACCTACCCTCTTGGAAGAGCTAATATCCTTGGCAACCCGAATTGACCTGCGTTTTCAGGAGCGCTCCATGGAGATCAAGCGGGACAAAAGGTCCTATCACCTGGACTCTAGTTTGTACAAAACAGGTACTTCGCCCTCCGCCTCCGAGGCCATGGAGGTGGACCATGTAAGTTTGGCCACCCGCCGCCGGGAGGCACGTCGCAAGGAGGGAAGTTGTTACTACTGCGGTAGTTCTGAACATTTGATCCATTTCTGTCCTAAAAAGTCGGGAAACTCCAGTGCCTAGGTCCGGTAGGAGGGGCCAACCTAGGTAGAGAACAGTCCTCTCCCTCTTTACACATCTCAGTCTCCGTGTCCTATGGAGCAATAAAATTCTCCGAACATTGTCTACTGGATTCTGGAGCTGCAGGGAACTTCATCCAGCAGGCGGTTGTGGATCATTACCGCTTACCAGTCCAGCGTCTTCCTGATCCGTTACAGGTGTCCGCCGTGGATGGCAAACCGCTGACCGAGCCCGTCCACTTTCAAACCGAGTTGGTGGAACTCCGGGTAGGTCTAATGCATACTGAACGAATGCGATTTTATGTATATCCCGGTTTATCCCATCCCATGCTTTTAGGTTTACCTTGGCTCCAGATGCATGAACCAGTCCTTAATTGGAAAACTGGAGAAGTTCTGCGTTGGGGAGATACCTGCATGAATCGTTGCTTAACCCGGATTCAGCCTGTTTCGCCTCCAGTCCAGCCTGATACCCTGCCAGGGTTGCCTTCCGTCTATTGGTCCTTCTCTGACGTCTTTGTGAAAAAGGAGGCTGAGAGACTACCTCCACACAGGTCGTATGACTGTCAGATAGAGCTTCTTCCTGGAGCATCTCCTCCTCGCTGAAGAGTTTATCCCTTTCACAGGCAGAGACTCAGGCCATGTCGGACTACATCCAAGAGAATCTGGCTAGAGGATTTATCCGAAAGTCATCGTCACCGGCAGGAGCTGGATTCTTCTTTGTGAAGAAAAAGGATGGATCCTTGCGGCCCTGCATTGACTATCGGGGTCTAAATCAAATCACGGTAAAAAACAGGTATCCATTACCTCTTATTTAAGAGCTGTTTGATCGTCTCCGAGGGCCAAGATCTTCACCAAATTGGACCTCAGAGGGGCCTACAACCTGATCCGAGTCAGAGAGGGGGACGAATGGAAAACAGCCTTCAACACCCGTGACGGCCACTATGAATACCTGGTAATGCCATTCGGCCTAAGCAATGCACCTGCGGTTTTTCAGGAATTTGTTAATGACATTTTCAGGGACTTGCTCTATACTTGTGTCGTGGTTTACCTGGACGATATTTTGATTTTTTCTGCTGACTTGACGTCACACCGGAGGCAAGTACGCCTGGTCTTACAAAGACTGAGAGAGAACAGGCTATATGCCAAATATGAGAAATGCCTCTTTGAGCAGTCTTCTTTGCCTTTCCTTGGGTACATTGTATCCTCCACAGGATTAAAGATGGATCCGGAGAAGTTGTCTGCAGTTCTCAACTGGCCTCGTCCTCTGGGCTAAAAGCCATACAAAGGTTCCTCGGGTTCGCCAATTACTACCGGCAATTTATTCCACACTTTTCCACCCGAGTGGCTCCAATCACAGCCTTAACCCGGAAAGGTGTAAACTCTAAGGAATGGTCCTCCGAGGCAGAAGAGGCCTTTGTTTCTCTCAAAAAAGCCTTCGCTTCCGCACCCGTTCTCCATCGTCCTAATTCAAGTGATCAATTTTTTCTTGAAGTTGACGCTTCTTCCATAGGTGCAGGAGCAGTTCTGACCCGGAAGTCGTCTACCGGACGGATGATCTCGTGTGGGTTTTTTTCCAAGGTTTTTTCTCCTGCAGAAAGGAACTACTCTGTCGGTGATCGCAAACTGTTGGCCATCAAATTGGCTCTGGAGGAATGGAGACATCTTCTTGAAGGAGCTCATCACCAGGTAATCATATTCACCGACCATAAAAACCTTGCCTATCTCCAATCTGCTTTAAGACTGAATCCCCGTCAGGCCCGTTGGGCATTATTTTTTGCCCGTTTCAATTTTGTACTTGATTTCCGTCCAGCTGACAAGAACATCAAGGCAGACGCACTCTCTAGAGCCTTCTTGCCTCCTGAACTGGAGGAGGAACCTCAGCACATTATTGAACCTTCTAAGTTAGTCTCTGTTGCCTCCACTGATCTGCCCGGCTTCCTCCTGGGAAGACTTTCGTGTCCGCCTCTGATCGTAGTCGTGTTCTGCGCTGGGGTCATTCTTCTAAGTTGGCTGGCCATGCTGGTCAGAGAAAGACGCAGCAACTCATCTCCCTTATTACTGGTGGCCTACCATGGACAAGGATATCCAGGAGTTCGTCGCAGCCTGTCCTTCATGTGCCCGTAACAAAACTGTTAAACATCTACCAGCCGGCAGGCTTCTGCCTCTTCCGATTCCGTCCGCTCCCTGGCAGCACATCGCGATGGATTTCATCACGGATCTTCCCATTTCTTCTGGCTGCTCAGTGGTATGGGTTGTGGTGGACCGCTTCTCTAAAATGGCCCACTTCGTTCCGCTATCTGGCCTCCCGTCTGCTCCAGAACTGGCCACTCACTTCATTCAGCACATTTTCCGTCTACATGGATTTCCTCTCCACATCGTGTCCGACAGGGGCGTCCAGTTCACCTCAAGTTCTGGAGAGGACTCTGTAAAATGGTAAAAATTGAACTAGATTTTTCTTCTGCATATCATCCCCAGTCTAATGGGCAAGTGGAGAGGATCAATCAAATCCTGGCTGGATACCTGCGTCACTTCGTCAACACTCATCATAATGACTGGGTAGAATTACTGCCCTGGGCGGAATTCTCCTACAACAACCAAGTAAGTGAATCTTCTGGAAAGTCTCCCTTTCAGATTGTGTTTGGACTGCAACCCGGAATTCCTCTTCCTGTCTCTGGATTGTCTGATGTTCCAGCAGTCGATACCTTGTCTAAGAATTTCTCTGACATTTGAAGAGAGACCAGGTCGGCTTTGGAGAAAGCTTCTCAACGTATGAAAACGCATGCGGACATAAGATGTTTGGAGGCTCCCATCTTTCGTCCAGGAGACAAGGTATGGCTCTCCTCCAAGTACATCCAGTCTGAAGTTACCATCGTACAAATTGGGTCCCCGTTTCATTGGTCCCTTTGAAGTCTTGAGACAAATCAACCCGGTCTCTTATAAACTGAAATTGCCTAATTCTCTACGAGTACCTAACTCCTTTCATGTTTCCCTCCTTAAACCAGTAGTGTTGAGTTCCTTCTTTAAGGACCCGGGTACCACTCCTGATCCGGTCTCTGAGGATGATGTTTTTGAGGTAAAACATATCTTGGCCTCTAAGAGAGTAAGAGGTAGGATCTATTACCTGGTGGACTGGAAAGGTTTTGGTCCTGAGGAGAGGTCTTGGGAGCCTAAAGAGAACATCCAGGCTCCTCTTCTTCTTAAAAGATTTCACGCAGGCTTGAAAAAGAGGGGGAGTAAAGAGGGGGATACTGTTACACTCGGTCCCAGCGCTGGCTCTGCACTCCGTTCTGCTCACTCACCTGTCCCATCTGCTCCTCGGCGTCCTGTGTCCTCCTCCACTTCCTGGCACGCTGCTGGCAGGTCTCCAGATAGTCTGCTTAGGACGCGAGGCCGCGCCCACCGTCTCTCTTAAAGAGGCAGCGTGCATTTTTTGAAATAGCTAATTAACCAATGGCTGCGCACTCAGTACTATATCTGATCACTCCACCATTAGGGGAGTGCCGGAGCAACGTGTTCTCTCATTGCTACATCCGGTTCTGTTCCTGATCTGTCTGCGCTGCGTCTGCAGTCTCTGTGCTTCGCTGATACTGTTTGTCTCCTCAGATCATTGTTAACCCGTATCTGGCTAACCTGGACAATCTCGGCTATTACTGGCGCAAGTGTCATCCCGTTCCGCCATCAGCCATCCGTACCCGTGGACCGTGACAAGGTCACTGGAGCCAGCCTACTACCATCCGTTCTGGACCAGGACCTTACCCTTCTCCGTCAAGAACCCTCCACGGACTCTGTAAATACCTGTTACCCTTTTGGTCCCTCTGGGACAGCTGCCACGTGTCCGGGGTCTAACTGGAGGTAGCACCTGTGTCCTCCGGGTATTCCATTCTGGTCCTGTTCGAGGGGACCTTACTACGGGTACCCGGGGCTCACTAGTTACGCCCCCTTCGGAGCCCCCCGGACCGCGGTCTCGAGGTTCCACATTAAAAAATAAAAACGAATGTGAACTTCACCACCTCTGCCTCCGCTTCCATTCGTTACACTGTCCTGTCCTATTTAGGCAGTGTTTGGCCCTAGCGTTTGCTCACTCTATTTTCTGCCTGTGTTTGTGGTCGTTTTGTCTAACCGACATTATATGTTTGTGGGCTGCCTATTCCTTTGGGGCTCTACTCCGTAGCATTTCTATTTTTAGGTGTAGCTAGCTCTCCAGCTGTGCGAGGCGTCTAGGACCACCGTAGGTACGCTCCACAGCAGCTTCTAGTTGTGCGGTTAGTTTAGGAATCTGCAACCCATTAGTTTCCAACCTCTCAGGTGTTCGGCTGCCTTGCTGTTTACTCCTGTCCTCCTCAGTTACCAAATCATAACAGAATCACAGGCCTTACTGAAAATTCTATGGTACTCAACAGAAGGGAGAAATAGTAAAAAAAAAAGAAGTTGTCAGAAAAAAAAAGGTTGTCAGAAAAAAAAAGTTTATATATATTATTATATGTACATATACTGTATATATATTATATATATATATATATATTTAAAATATACACACATTTTCCCTCTTTTCCTCTGGGGGCTGAGGAGGAATTTTTTCTCAATGGAAATCAAACATTTGCCCGAGCGTGTGGAGCAGCTTGCTGCTGAAGTTCGGAGTATGGCAATCTATCTCACTCGGATATATGAAGAATCACTGCACACGTTTAAGGGCATATGTCATGCTGAATTGAAAATTTTATTTAAACACTTGATGTGAAAAAAAGGAAAGCTATGAGACGACTGACTGACGTTTCGGCCAACGCAGTGGCCTTTATCAAAAAGTCGCTGAAAAAGATAGAAAAATTTACAGTCAATTATGATATAATATATACAATTGTAAGCTTTTCAGGGGATATAGCTCTGAGATCGCCGTCCGGGTAGACGAAGTGGCACAGAAACAGTTCATTCAGACAGCAGTTCTGGTAAAAACTGGCCGCAACCAGTTTTATTAAAGTCCACAGCAAACAGATAAAAACAAATCATAAACATAAGACCTGGGCTTGTCCAGCCACTAATTACACTTAGATAGATTTCCCTATCTATCCGGGTCCCGACTCTAATAGCCTGGGCCAAAACAACACATATGTTCAGCATTTACCAGCATTTACCAGCATGGAGGTTCACAGAGTCTCCTCCTTGTGTCTGAAGGCACCTTCAACGTCCAGACTTGAGAGAGCTCCCCTCCTATTCGGCAGCTATCCGCATGGATTCTCACAGAGACTACTCTTGTGTCCGGGGTACATCGAGCACCCAGACTGAGACAGCTCAAACTCCTGGAGACTGCTTCTTGTGCCGGGACTCCTTGTCCAGACTAAGCGAGCTCTCTGACTGTGTTCGCAGACACCTACTTCTGGTCTCCTAATTAACACCTGAGTAGTTTCAGGCCTGAGCTGCAAGTGTGTAATGAATGTAAGGTGTAGTGACCTTTCTCTACCACTAGGTTTACAAAGCCATACATTTCCCTTATACCAGTCAGCACAGTATCTAGGTGAAATGTACACCCCATTCAACACCCATACTCTCACTGTCTCACACAATATATACATAGGTGAACAAACACATCCATAGGAATTTGGCAACATGTTCAACCTTGGTTGATACTATAGGACAAAAACAGGGTAAACATTGCCCTGCATGTGAAGATGGAAAAAATGTTAAATAACTCTATATATCATCTAGTGTTCTGATATACTGCTGGTTGAGAAGATGCCATTATGTTGTTGTGACAAACTAAGTAAAAAGTGCAAAGTGAAAAGAAAAAAATAAATGAAAAATTTTTTTGGTATGGAAGCACAATGAAGACAAAAATAAAAATAAGAATACCAGATAGGTCCTATGTCTCACACACTTAAAGATCCGTGGTGAGTATTTATACATGAGATGTGGGGCATTGAAGCGTTGTTCTGCTAAATGCTGAGGGCTGGGGAATAAGGAAAAGCAAATTGAGGGTAGTGCAATCGCTAGAAAGTATGTATACATATATAGAGTAGAGGAATTCTTACTTGCTTCAACATGTAATCCCGTATGCTTAGGGCTGTAGAAGGGAAAGGAGGACGGTTTTAACTTATAGTAGAGTTTAGGGATTAGAATAGATGGTGCTTATGAAGTACTCACAGGTATTGGTGATTCAGTGCGCTTGGTTCTAAAGAAGGAGAAACCAAGCGAACGTCAGGGACTGGGGGTTAAAGTAAAGTGATGAGCGCTGGAGTAAAAATAGTTAACTTACAAGCATCGGTGGTTCGGTGGGAGCTGCAAGGAACCCTTAGTCAGATCTGCGCTGGTGTGCCTGGTCTATGGCGTCTGACGCTCATATGTGAGCGCCGGGCGGTCATGTGACCGGAAATGAGGTAATGAGGTTGGCGCATGCGCACTAAGTCCAAGCTCGGACTTATTCAATGGTGGCAGCTTATACTGTGAGAAGCTGAAATGTATTGGTGATGACATTTGCAATTAAAACGGTGTGGCCTCAATTTAAGCGCATGGAGTATGTGTATGAGACTATAGTAGAAGCGTTTGGATAATGTGTGGTATTGGCACAAATTATATGCAAGCATGAATAGGCATAATCATATCTTCCTGTATTGGGAAGATGTAAAAACGCGATATAAACAGAACAGCCAGTAAACGATGAACATGCATGTAAAGTTCACAGGTTGAATCTAGGCATACATATCTTGGTAAATCGGCGGTAGAACAACCTGTATAAATATTACATAAGGTCCATATCATCTGTAAAGGTTATAAAACAAAGGTAGGAGTACAAACAAAAAAAGAGGAGAGGGAGGAAATATCTAGGTGACCAAAAAGAGGGTGAAAAGAAAAATGAAAAAATGGGGGGAGGAGGAGAGAAGAAGTCTTACCGCCTGTGTAGGAGAGTCTAGAGAGTGATGGTAGACATAATTCAGTGGTTCTAAAGAAGGAAAGATACATCAGGTTAGCCAGTCCATTTCACGATTGAGTCCCCTGTAGTGTAAAGTATCGAGGGTGTATATCCAGAATGTTTCTCTTTGCTTGAGAAGGCGAACATGGTTACCACCCCGTCTGGGTCTCTGCACCTTCTCAATAATTTGGAATCTCAACTGAGATATGTTATGGTTGGCTTCTTTGAAGTGTGCCGGGAGTGGCAACCATGTTTTACCGCATCTGATTGTAGATTTATGATTGGATATACGGTCCCTGATAGCCTGGGTCGTTTCGCCAACGTACAATAATCCACATGGGCATTTTAGATGTATACCACGAAGTTAGTTTCACATGTGTAGAAGCCTTTAATGGGGTAGGATTTTCCTGTACGTGGGTGGGAGACTTCGCTGCCCTTGATGATGTTGGAACAGCTCATGCAGTGTAAACATGGAAAAGTGCCAGTGCGTTGAGCACCAGTCAAGGTCCGTACATTAGACGAGCGATCTATTGCCATGTCAGCTCTGACAAGGTGATCCTTGATATTTTGGGGCCTTCTTAAGCACATTAAAGGTGGATGGCTGAAGGTGGTAATGTTGGGATAAGCCTTAGATAGGAGGGGCCAATGTTTATGGATTAGGTTGTGAACCCTCTGAATGGAGGAGTGGTGGTTATGTACAAATGGGAGACGGGCCGGTTTTTGTTGGACCAAGTTGGTGCTGTTATCTGGGGGCGTAATTGCTCTCGTTAACTCGGATGTGAGAAGTGAAGATGGATAATGTCTAGATAAGATTTTATCTGACATTTCTTGAAGTCTGACCATCTTAGTACTAGAATCTGAGACGATTCTGGACACCCTCTTGAATTGCGAACGGGGCAAACTCTGTTTAGTCGGCCTAGGGTGACAGCTGTCATATCGAAGGAGGTTATTGCAGTCCGTCGGTTTAGTGTAAATATCGGTGGATAATTTCCCTTGTTCGTTTTTACAGATCCTAGTGTCCAGAAAATGTATGGTCTCTGTATTATGGGAGAGAGAAAATTTTAGTTCATTTCGGACGTTGTTGATTGTGTTGAAAAATGAAAAATGGCTATCTTGATCGCCACGCCAAATGCAAAAGATATCGTCTATGTAACGATACCAAGTGAGAGCGTATTCCTGAAACAAGGGGTTGTTGTAAATGTAGTCCTGCTCGAACTTATCCATATATAAATTTGCATACGCCGGCGCTACATTAGAACCCATCGCGGTCCCACATAATTGTATGTAGAAATCACTATCGAATCTGAAGAAATTATCCCTCAGAACTAAATTTAAGAGGTCAAGGCATAGTTCCTGTGCATTAGGTTCAATGTTGGCGTTCTCTAGAGTAATGGCTACGGCTTGGATCCCTAGGTCGTGGGTGATGGAGGTGTACAGGCTGTTAACATCAAGAGTGCATAGGATGCTGGAGGGCTCTACGGAGTCTAAAGTGTGAATTTTGTTCAAAAAATCTCCAGTGTCTAGGATAAAAGATCATGTAGAATGGGTATATGGTGTTAATAATTTTTCTAAAAAGATGTACAGTGGATTGAGGATGGAGTCAGTGGAGGCCACAATGGGGCGTCCAGGTGGGTTATGCAGGTTCTTGTGAATTTTCGGAAGGATGTAGAAAACAGGGGTAATGGGTGTTGATTGGTAAGAAATGTCTTAGTCTTGGAATCTATGGTGTTAAGTTGGAGATGTTTAGTCAAGACAAGATCAATTTTCCTACGGATATCAAATGTAGGGTCAGAATTGAGATGTTGGGGTTATCCTTAAGGGATTTTAAGGCTTGTTTATCTGTAGGTGTCAAATTATGGCGGATCGGGAGTAGGCCCAATCTCTGGTCATGGATGGTGTTTTTTATTTCTCTGTCAAGGAGGTCAATAAAGGTTTCGACAGCGTGGTATGATTTTGGAGGCATAAAATTACTAGGATTTCTAAGACCCATCGTGTGAATGCTTAGAAGTGAGCCTGTGGTAGAATCAGAAACTTAAAATCCCTTAAGGATAACCCCAACATCATTATAAAACCAGCAGATAAGGGGGGTGCAATCGTGGTTATGAACAAGAGTCAGTACATCACCGAAATTAGGAGACAACTCTCGGACAGTCATACCTACAGGCCACTCAATTCTGACCCTACATTTGATATCCGTAGGAAAATTGATCTTGTCTTGACTAAACATCTCCAACTTAACACCATAGATTCCAAGACTAAGACATTTCTTACCAATCAACACCCCATTACCCCTGTTTTCTACATCCTTCCGAAAATTCACAAGAACCTGCATAACCCACCTGGATGCCCCATTGTGGCCTCCACTGACTCCATCCTCAATCCACTGTCCATCTTTTTAGAAAAATTATTAACACCATATACCCATTCTACAAGATCTTTTATCCTAGACACTGGAGATTTTTTGAACAAAATTCACACTTTAGACTCCGTAGAGCCCTCCAGCATCCTATGCACTCTTGATGTTAACAGCCTGTACACCTCCATCACCCACGACCTAGGGATCCAAGCCGTAGCCATTACTCTAGAGAACGCCAACATTGAACCTAATGCACAGGAACTATGCCTTGACCTCTTAAATTTAGTTCTGAGGGATAATTTCTTCAGATTTGATAGTGATTTCTACATACAATTATGTGGGACCGCGATGGGTTCTAATGTAGCACCGGCGTATGCAAATTTATATATGGATAAGTTCGAGCAGGACTACATTTACAACAACCCCTTGTTTCAGGAATACGCTCTCACTTGGTATCGTTACATAGACGATATCTTTTGCATTTGGCGTGGCTATCAAGATAGCCTTTTTTCATTTTTCAACACAATCAACAACGTCCGAAATGAACTAAAATTTTCTCTCTCCCATAATACAGAGACCATACATTTTCTGGACACTAGGATCTGTAAAAACAAACAAGGGAAATTATCCACCGATATTTACACTAAACCGACGGACTGCAATAACCTCCTTCGATATGACAGCTGTCACCCTAGGCCGACTAAACAGAGTTTGCCCCGTTCGCAATTCAAGAGGGTGTCCAGAATCGTCTCAGATTCTAGTACTAAGATGGTCAGACTTTAAGAAATGTCAGATAAATTCTTATCTAGACATTATCCATCTTCACTTCTCACATCCGAGTTAACGAGAGCAATTACGCCCCCAGATAACAGCACCAACTTGGTCCAACAAAAACCGGCCGTCTCCCATTTGTACATAACCACCACCCCTCCATTCAGAGGGTTCACAACCTAATCCATAAACATTGGCCCCTCCTATCTAAGGCTTATCCCAACATTACCACCTTCAGCCATCCACCTTTAATGTGCTTAAGAAGGCCCCAAAATATCAAGGATCACCTTGTCAGAGCTGACATGGCAATAGATCGCTCGTCTAATGTACGGACCTTGACTGGTGCTCAACGCACTGGCACTTTTCCATGTTTACACTGCATGAGCTGTTCCAACATCATCAAGGGCAGCGAAGTCTCCCACCCACGTACAGGAAAATCCTACCCCATTAAAGGCTTCTACACATGTGAAACTAACTTCGTGGTATACATCATAAAATGCCCATGTGGATTATTGTACGTTGGCGAAACGACCCAGGCTATCAGGGACCGTATATCCAATCATAAATCTACAATCAGATGCGGTAAAACATGGTTGCCACTCCCGGCACACTTCAAAGAAGCCAACCATAACATATCTCAGTTGAGATTCCAAATTATTGAGAAGGTGCAGAGACCCAGACGGGGTGGTAACCATGTTCGCCTTCTCAAGCAAAGAGAAACATTCTGGATATACACCCTCGATACTTTACACTACAGGGGACTCAATCGTGAAATGGACTGGCTAACCTGATGTATCTTTCTTTCTTTAGAACCACTGAATTATGTCTACCATCA
Organism: Oophaga sylvatica; assembly: GCA_033576555.1. Lineage (NCBI taxonomy): Eukaryota > Metazoa > Chordata > Amphibia > Anura > Dendrobatidae > Oophaga > Oophaga sylvatica. The sequence goes on along the minus strand of JARQOD010000003.1, from coordinate 448,690,424 downwards.
CTCTCTAGACTCTCCTACACAGGCGGTAAGACTTCTTCTCTCCCCCTCCCCCATTTTTTCATTTTTCTTTTCACCCTCTTTTTGGTCACCTAGATATTTCCTCCCTCTCCTCTTTTTTTGTTTGGACTCCTACCTTTGTTTTATAACCTTTACAGATGATATGGACCTTATGTAATATTTATACAGGTTGTTCTACCGCCGATTTACCAAGATATGTATGCCTAGATTCAACCTGTGAACTTTACATGCATGTTCATCGTTTACTGGCTGTTCTGTTTATATCGCGTTTTTACATCTTCCCAATACAGGAAGATATGATTATGCCTATTCATGCTTGCATATAATTTGTGCCAATACCACACATTATCCAAACGCTGATATATACACCTCAATATATTTATGCTAAGTGTTCACCAGGGACTCTTATCCTTATACCTTCTACTATAGTCTCATACACATACTCCATGCGCTTAAATTGAGGCCACACCGTTTTAATTGCAAATATCATCACCAATACATTTCAGCTTCTCACAGTATAAGCTGCCACCATTGAATAAGTCCGAGCTTGGACTTAGTGCGCATGCGCCAACCTCATTACCTCATTTCCGGTCACATGACCGCCCGGCGCTCACATATGAGCGTCAGACGCCATAGACCAGGCACACCAGCGCAGATCTGACTAAGGGTTCCTTGCAGCTCCCACCGAACCACCGATGCTTGTAAGTTAACTATTTTTACTCCAGCGCTCATCACTTTACTTTAACCCCCAGTCCCTGACGTTCGCTTGGTTTCTCCTTCTTTAGAACCAAGCGCACTGAATCACCAATACCTGTGAGTACTTCATAAGCACCATCTATTCTAATCCCTAAACTCTACTATAAGTTAAAACCGTCCTCCTTTCCCTTCTACAGCCCTAAGCATACGGGATTAGATGTTGAAGCAAGTAAGAATTCCTCTACTCTATATATGTATACATACTTTCTAGCGATTGCACTACCCTCAATTTGCTTTTCCTTATTCCCCAGCCCTCAGCATTTAGCAGAACAACGCTTCAATGCCCCACATCTCACGTATAAATACTCACCACGGACCTTTAAGTGTGTGAGACATAGGACTAGAGTTGAGCGATACTTTCCGATATCCTAAAGTATCGGAATCGGAATGGTATCGCCGATATCACTAAAATATCGGCAATACCCGATACCGATACCGGAAGTCCCATGTAAGTCTATGGGAACAAAATATCGCAACTAAAAAAACCCCATTCTTTCCTTGTAAACACTAAATATACACACATAGAATACATATATATATATATACATGTCATTGTGACATATATATATACATATATGTATAGTTTATACACTTCTACATAGTAAAATATCCTCTCTGATTCAATTGCCGGGTAAAGCCGGCTTCAGTGAAAAGACAGAAGCACCCGACTTGAAATGACACTTGGTGTACATAGGGTTAACCATGTCTTTTCATGTCGTTTGCTATCTGATTTTCACAAACAATTAAATCAGTCTATGTGTGCAAAATTTCACACCTGTAGGGGTTAATTAAAGGTGTAAATTCGTTGTAAAAAAAACGGACTTTTTTGCTACGAATTTACACCTTTAATTAACCCCTACAGGTGTGAAATTTTGCACACATAGTCTGATTTAATTGTTTGTGCAAATTAGATAGCAAAGGACATGAAAAGACATGGTTAACCCTATGTACACCAAGTGTCATTTCATGTCGGGTCACCCGACATGAAATGGCACTTGGTGTACATAGGGTTAACCATGTCTTTTCATGTCCTTTGCTATCTAATTTGCACAAACAATTAAATCAGTCTATGTGTGCAAAATTTCACACCTGTAGGGGTTAATTAAAGGTGTAAATTCGTTGTAAAAAAAACGGACTTTTTTGCTACGAATTTACACCTTTAATTAACCCCTACAGGTGTGAAATTTTGCACACATAGACTGATTTAATTGTTTGTGCAAATTACATAGCAAAGGACATGAAAAGACATGGTTAACCCTATGTACACCAAGTGTCATTTCATGTCGGGTTCTGCATTTTCACACAAGCCGGCAATTGAATTAGCGGCTATTATACTATGTAGAAGTGTATGAACTACAAATATAAATATATATATATATATGTGTCACAAATTCAATGACATGTATATATATATATGAGGTGTAAAATTGCTGAAAAAAAATGCGTGGGCTCCCGCCCTATTTTCGCAACCAGACAGACAAAGCCAGTGAGTGGGGGCAGATAATAATAGCCCAGAGAGGGACCATTATTTTTGACCCCCCCCCGGCTACTAACATCTGCCCCCAGACACCCCAGGAAAGACAAATCTATAATTAGATTCGCCCTTTCTGGCACTTTGCCTGTCTATTCCCATTGCCCTGTAGCGGTGGCGAATGGGTTAATATGGGGTTAAAGCCACCTTGCTATTGAAAGGTGACCTTAAGCCAGGTTAATAATTGAGAGCTGTCAATTAGACAACTATCAATTATTAATCCTATTGCATGAAATAAAAATAAAACACACACACTTTAATTAAAAATCATTTTAATGAAATAAAGACACATGTTTTTGACCATATTTTATTTTACTGCAAAAACCATTTCCTGTAATAAAAATAAAATAAAAAAGCAAAATTATTCTTACCTATCCCATGCACAGTCAGGTCCCACGGTGTAATCCTTCAGAAAGGGTTAATGTTTACTGCAGGGACCGCAGCTAATGCTGCAGCCTCACAGTAAACCCCAAATGAATGAGTTCCTCTCCTGCCTGACAGGAGAGTAAAGGCTGGGTGTCACATAACGATACACCAGCGATCCCGACAACGATATGCACTTGTCAGGATCGCTGGTGTATCGCTACATGATCGCTGCTGAGCTGCCAAACAGGCAGCTCAGGCAGCGATCTGGGACAGCGACACTGCGGGTAACATCGCTTAAGGGCCCGTCTCACATAGCGATATCGCTACCGAGATCGCTGCTGAGTCACAAGTTTTGTGACGCAGCAGCGAGCTCACCAGCGATATCGCTGTGTGTGACATTCAGCGACGATCAGCCCCCCTGCCGGGTATCGCTGATCGTCGCAAAAATGTCAGGACCTTTTTTTGATCGCTGGTTTCCCTCTGACAGGCACGCATCGCTGCGTGTGACAGGCGGGAGACCAGCGATCCGCTGGTAACCAAGGTACACAGCGGGTTTCCAGGCACCGCGCAGCGCTTGGAAACCCGCTGTGTACCTTGGATACCAGCTCCCTGCATCAGGGCGCTGGTATCCAAGGTACACAGCGGGTTTCTAGGCACAGCCCCGCGCCTGGAAACCCGCTGTGTACCTTGGTTACCAGCGGATCGCTGGTCTCCCGCCTGTCACACGCAGCGATGCGTGCCTGTCAGCGGGAAACCAGCGATCAAAAAAAGGTCCTGACATTTCAGCGACGATCAGCGATACCCGGCAGGGGGGCTGATCGTCGCTGAATGTCACACACAGCGATATCGCTGGTGAGCTCGCTGCTGCGTCACAAAACTAGTGACTCAGCAGCGATCTCGGTAGCGATATCGCTATGTGAGACGGGCCCTTAAGTGGAAAGCTTAATTGATTGCTTTCCACTTTCACTTCAGGTCAGCCAGGGACACAATCAGTGACGTCAGAGGGAACTGATTAACAAAAATAGGGGTTCCCTTCGAAAAAAAAATGGCGTGGGGTCCCCCTGTTTTTGTTAACCAGCCAGATGAAGCAGACCGCTGAGGCCTGGATTTTCAGGCTGTTAAGGAGCCAAGATCCATGGACCTTGCCAGCCTGATAATACTAGGCCACAGCAGTCTGCATATCTTGGCTGATTAACAAAAATAGGGGATCCCCTCGAAAAAAATTGGCGTGGGGTCCCCCCTATTTTTGTTAACCAGCCAGATGAAGCAGACCGCTGAGGCCTGGATTTTCAGGCTGTTAAGGAGCCAAGATCCATGGACCTTGCCAGCCTGATAATACCAGGCCACAGCAGTCTGCATATCTTGGCTGATTAACAAAAATAGGGGATCCCCTCGAAAAAAATTGGCGTGGGGTCCCCCCTATTTTTGTTAACCAGCCAGATAAAGCAGACCGCTGAGGCCTGGTTTTTCAAGCTGGTAAGGATCCAATATCCATGGACCTTGCCAGCCTGATAATACCAGGCCACAGCAGTCTGCTTAGCTTGGCTGGTTAACAAAAATAGGGGATCCCCTCGAAAAAAAAATGGCGTGGGGATCCCCCCTATTTTTGTTAACCAGCCAAGTAAAATGCAGACTGCTGCGGCCTGGTATTAAAAGACTGTCAAGGCCCATGGATTTTGGCCCTCAACAGCCTGATAATACCAGGCTACAGCAGCCCCACATTTGGCGCATCAAAAGATGTGCCAATTGTGGCACTTTACCCGGCTCTTCCCACTTGCCCTGTAGCGGTGGCAAGCGGGGTAATAAGGGGTTAATGTCACCGTTGATTGCACAGTGACAATAAGCCCGGTTAATAATGGAGAGGTGTCAATAAGACACCGATCCATTATTAATCCCAAAGTTATTAAATGCATAAAAAAAAGACAAAGCAAGAAAAAAGTATTTTAATGAAATAAAAGAGACAACACAGTTTTCATTAATTTTATTGTACTCTCATTCCTGCGACGCCATCGATCTCCTGTAAAAAAGAAAAAAAAAAAAACCAACAGTATACCACCTGTCCGACGCAGTCCATAACGACAGTCCCACGACGATCCAACTCTGCTACATCGCAATGACAGGCAGAGCCTGTCATCGCGACGCAGCACAGCTGATTACCTGCTTCCCCGGCGGTGACGTCATCGGACTGACTGCTTTACGGCCGGGATTACCCAGCAGTCACTGCAGTTATCGCGAGAAACTGCATGTGAACGCCGGGGAGAAGAGGATGGCGGTTATTAAGCAGTCCAGGACGTGACCGCCGGAGATCTTCTGCCGGGTAAGTGTCGCTGACTCCTGACAGACCCGACCGACGGACACTGACAGTGACAGTGACAATCCCGATTCCGGTATCCGATAAGACGAAAATATCGGAACTCGGAATCGGAATTCCGATACAGCCAATATCGGCCGATACCCGATATTTGCAGTATCGGAATGCTCAACCCTACATAGGACCTATCTGGTATTCTTATTTTTATTTTTGTCTTCATTGTACTTCCATACCAAAAAAATTTTTTCATTTATTTTTTTCTTTTCACTTTGCACTTTTTACTTAGTTTGTCACAACAACATAATGGCATCTTCTCAACCAGCAGTATATCAGAACACTAGATGATATATAGAGTTATTTAACATTTTTTCCATCTTCACATGCAGGACATACCGCCTACTATGATTATTGAAAATAAGCACTTGATTTATGCAACTCTGATACGCCTATACCTAAAGGGTATGTTTCTTAATTTTCTGCATTGTTTGTGCAATTATATTATGCAACCCCTTGTTTGAATTTTTGCTATTATTGTCTCTATACCTTTTATTATTGGTGACCTTTCTACTGATATCTATGCATATAACGTCCTTGTGCTCTTCGTTTTAAATCCAGGGCAATGTTTACCCTGTTTTTGTCCTATAGTATCAACCAAGGTTGAACATGTTACCAAATTCCTATGGATGTGTTTGTTCACCTATGTATATATTATATCATAATTGACTGTAAATTTTTCTATCTTTTTCAGCGACTTTTTGATAAAGGCCACTGCGTTGGCCGAAACGTCAATCAGTCGTCTCATAGCTTTCCTTTTTTTCACATCAAGTGTTTAAATAAAATTTTCAATTCAGCATGACATATGCCCTTAAACGTGTGCAGTGATTCTTCATATATCTTGGACTCTGGGATATCCAAATCCCTTTTCACTTGCACCGTATTATCACATTACTAGTTGTGTGCTAGCCATTTTCTCTATATATCTCACTCGGATGCCTGTTGTAGAGCCTAAGATTCCTACTCCAGAGTTGTTTTTTGGGGATCGCACTAAATTTTTCAATTTTAAAAATAACTGTAAGTTGTTTTTTGCCTTGAGGTCTACATCCTCGGGGAACGTTGCACAGCAGGTTCAAATTGTCATCTCCCTGTTGCGACCATCAGGATTGGGCCTTTTCCCTGACACCTGGGGATCCTGTCTTGACTGATGTTGATGTGTTTTTTCAGGCTCTGGGATTGTTGTATGATGAACCTAATGTTACTGATCAAGCTGAGTAAACCTTGTTGGCATTGAAACAGGGTCAGGAAGCTGCAGAGATATTCTGTCAGAAATTCCGAAAGTGGGCAGTCCTTACTAAATGGAATGAAAATGCCCTGGCAGCTCTTTTTTGGAAGGGTCTGGCAGAGACTGTAAAGGACATTATGGTGGGATTTCCTGTTCCCTCTGGGCTCAATGACTCTATGGCATTGGCCATTCAAATTGACAGACATCTACGTGAGCATAGAAATATGCGAGAGGTGGTGACACCTTGCGAGCCAACCCCTGAGCCCAAGCAGTGTGAATGAGTGACTTCTGGGGCTCAGAGTCATGAGTTTCGTAAGCGTAATAAGTTGTGTTTCTACTGTGGAGACGCTTCTCATGCTATTTCCATCTGCCCCAAGCGGGGAAGACGTTTTGCGCGCTCAGTTGTTTTGGGTAGTGTTCAGACTAAATTTCTTTTGACTGTTACCTTGATTTGCTCTGTGTCCACATTTTCGGCTCAGGCTTTTGTTGATTCAGGAGCAGCTACAAACCTGATGGATTTTGATTTTGCCAAACATTATGGTTTTCCCATGATACCCCTGCGGAAGTCTATTCCTTTGCTGAATATTGATTCTACCCCTTTGGCAGAGAATAAACTCCAGTTTTTGACCCAGGTGATAATGCGGGTTGACCCGGACCACCAAGAGAATTTTTGGTGTTACATAATGTACTGGGTTTTCCTTGGTTACAGACTCATAATCCTGTTTTGGATTGGAAGTCTGTGTCTGTGACCAGTTGGGGTTGTCAATGTGTTCGTAGTGACACTCCTGTTTTTTCTACCTCTCCAGAGTCGGAAGATGTCCCCGACTATTTGGCTGATTTTTCTGATGTATTTAGTGAGAGTAAATCGGCATCCTTGCCTCCGCATAGGAGTTATGTGCGTTTGAGTTGGTACCCGGTTGTAAATTTCCCAAGAGTCGGCTCTTCAATTTATCTGTACCCGAGCATGAGGCTATGCGATCATATATCAAAGAGTCTTTGGAAAAGGGTCATATCAGACCATCCTCTTCACCCTTGGGCGTCGGCTTTTTCTTTGTGGCCAAGAAGGATGGTTCATTGAGGCCATGTATTGACTATCGTCTCCTTAATAAGATCACTGTTAAATATCAATATCCGTTACCCCTGATTTCTGATTTGTTTTCTAGAGTGAAAGGTGCCAGTTGGTTTACCAAGCTTGACCTTAGGGGGGCGTATAATCTTATTCGCATCAAGAACGGAGATGAATGGAAAATGGCGTTTAATACCCCTGAGGGGCATTTTGAGTACCTAGTGATGCCTTTTGGGCTCACTAATGCCCCTTCCGTCTTCCAGTCTTTCATGAACGATATTTTCCGGGACTTGGTGGATAAGTTTCTGATCGTTTATTTGGACGATATTTTGATATTTTCCAATGACTGGGATTTTCATGTGGAACATGTTCGGAGGGTATTCCGGATTTTGAGAGAGAATGCTTTGGATGTTAAGGGATCGAAATGTCTCTTTGGAGTAAAGAAGGTTTCATTTTTGGGATTCATTTTGTCCCCGCCTGCTATTGAAATGGACCCAGTCAAGGTTCAGGCCATTTGTGATTGGGTTCAGCCCACTTCATTACAGGCTCTTCAGAGATTTTTGGGTTTTGCTAATTTCTACCGTAAATTTATAAGTAATTTCTCTGGTATTGTGAAACCACTGACTGATTTAACCAAAAAGGGTTCTGATGTTGTAAATTGGTCTCCTGAGGCAGTTTCTGCATTTCAGGAGCTTAAGCGCAGATTCACTTCTGCTCCTGTTCTACGGCAACCTGATGTTTCTCTACCATTTCAGGTGGAGATAGATGCGTCTGAGATTGGTGCAGGAGCCGTTTGGTCCCAAAGAGATCCTGTAACCTCTAAGATTAACCCTTGTGCCTTCTTCTCCCGAAAGTTTTCCCCAGCTGAACGTAATTATGATGTGGGGAATCGGGATTTATTGGCTATGAAGTGGGCGTTCGAAGAGTGGACACATTGGTTGGAGGGAGCCAAACATCAAGTTGTGGTCCTCCTCACTGATCACAAAAACTTGATCTATCTCGAATCAGCCAAACGATTGAATCCCAGACAGACCAGGTGGGCCTTGTTTTTCACACGTTTTAACTTTGTGGTCTCCTTCCTCCCGGGTACTAAGAATGTTAAGGCTGATGCCCTCTCTAGAAGTTTCCTTGCGGATTCTATTGATGTGGCTGAGCCTACTGCCATTCTGAAGGAGGGTGTCGTTCTTTACGCTATCTCACCGGATTTGAGACTGGCCCTGGAGCAATTTCACGGGATAAACCTGAGCGTTGCCCTGCTGGGAAATTGTATGTTCCAGACCAATGGAGAGAAAAAGTTATGTCTGAAGTTCATTGCTCTGCGTTGGCTGGTCATCCTGGTATTTTTGGTACTAGAGATTTGGTGAGTCAGTCCTTTTGGTGGCCTACTTTATCTCGCAATGTCAGGAATTTTGTGCAGTCCTATGGGACTTGTTCTCGTTCCAAGCCCTGTTCTCGCTCTAGTGGATTATTGATGCCACTGCCGGTGCCCAGGAGGCCATGGGCCCATATCTCTATGGATTTTATCTCCGACCTCCCTGTCTCTCAGAGAATGACTGTCATTTGGGTGATCTGTGATAGATTCTCCAAGATGATCCATCTTGTGCCACTGCCTAAGTTGCCATCCTCTTCCGAGTTGGTACCCTTGTTTTTTCAGCATGTGGTTCGTTTGCACGGCATTCCGGAGAACATTGTGCCTGACAGGGGAGTCCAGTTTGTTTCCAGATTTTGGAGGACATTCTGTTCTAAACTGGGAGTTCAGCTGTCTTTCTCCTCTGCGTTTCATCCTCAGACCAATGGGCAGACTGAGAGAACAAACCAGACCTTGGAGACTTATTTGAGATGTTTTATGTCTGCTGATCAGGATGACTAGGTCTCTTTTTTGCCCCTGCCTGAATTCGCTCTTAATAATAGGGCCAGTCCTGCCACTATGATGTCCCCTGTCTTCTGCAATTCCGGGTTTCATCCTCGATTTTCTTCGGGGCAGGTGGAGGCTTCTGTCTGTCCATGTGTAGACTCTGTGGTAGAGAGAATGTAGCAGATTTGGGATCAAGTAGTGGATAAGTTGTCTCTCTTCAGGAGAGGGCCCAACGGTTTGCCAACCGGCATAGTACTGATGGTCCTCGGTTTAAAGTGGGTGACTTGGTTTGGTTATCCTCAAAAAATATCCCTATGAAGGTTGCATCTCCAAAGTTTAAGCCAAGGTTCATTGGACCTTATAGGATCTTGAAAGTCCTTAATCCAGTTTCTTTTCGCTTGGCTCTTCCAGGGATGTTTAAGATTCATAACGTCTTCCACAAATCTTTGTTGAAAAGGTTTGTCGAGCCAGTGGTTCCTATGGCTGCGCCTCCTGACCCTGTTTTGGTTGAGGGCAATCTGGAGTATGAAGTGGAGAAGATATTGGATTCTCGTTTCGCTAGACGAAGACTCCAGTGTTTGGGGAAGTGGAGAGGTTACAGTCAGGAGGACAATTCTTGGATGTTTGCTTCTGACATTCATGCGGAGAGACTGGTTCGTGCCTATCACCGAGCTCATCCTGATCGGCCTGGTGGCACAGGTGAGGGTTCAGTGACCCCTCCTCAAGGGGGGTACTGTTGTGAATGTGTTGGGAGACAATTCCTGAGCTGAGGCTCCCTCTGGTGGTTGCTGATGGTACTGAGGCTGTATCGAATGACAGGGCCTCCTCACCTGCCAGCGACGACTGGCAATCAGGAGTCACTGACTGGGCTGATATAAGGGAGCTACCTTCTCATGATCCTCGCCGGTGATCAATTGATGTTTCCTGGTTTATTTGGAAGTCTGCTGGTGTCTTGCCTTCATCTGCTACCTTCAGATAAAATATTTTCTGCTTGTTTCTATTGTGTTGGCTATTTCCATTTTTGTCTGTACCTTTGTGGAGGTTAGCTGGGTCCCCTCCTGGGGCCTGTGCTACTCTCTGTTTTTCAGTAGCCACTGTTATTTGTTCAATTGCTCTTTCCCTGCTTTTTGAGTCACTGCGGGTTAGCATTGTTCACACTGAGATCTGATTTAGTGGGTGGCGAGATCGTGTGATCTCAGCATTTTTGAAATCAGAAGTGTTGGAAGTTTTGCTAGGGTTTTGCTGGGTTGCAGATAGTATTCTGTCCTGTCCTGTCCTATTTAGGCAGTGTTTGGCTCCAGCGTTTGCTCACTCTATTTTCTGCCTGTGTTTGTGTTCATCTTGTCTAACCGCCAGTATATGTTTGGGGGCTGCCTATTCCTTTGGGGCTCTACTCCAGGGCAGTTAGATTTCCTGTTTCTATCTTTAGGTGTAGCTAGCTCTCCAGCTGTGCCGAGGCATCTAGGACCACCATAGGTACGCTCCACGGCTGCTTCTAGTTGTGTGGTTAGTTTAGGAATCTGCAACCCATTAGTTTCCAACCTCTCAGGTGTTCGGCTGCCTTGCTGTTTTGCTCCTGTCCTCCTCAGTTACCCAATCATAACACTGCCCCCTGTGTCTCCAAATCTGCCCCTTGTCTCCAATCCTGCCCCTTGTCTCCAATCCTGCCCTAGTGTCTCCCATCTGCCTTAGTGTCTCCATCTGCAATTGTCTCCATCCGGCCCCGTGTCTGCATTCTACCATGTGTCTCCATTCTGCCCCATGTCTCCATTCTGCCCCTGTGTCTCCCATCCTGCCTCAGTGTCTCCCATCCTGCCCCAGTGTCTCCCATCCTGCCCCTTGTCTCCATCCGGCCCCTTGTCTCCATCTGGCCCCATGTCTTCATTCTACCCCATGTCTCCATTCTGCCCCGTGCCTCCATTCTGCCCCAGTGTCTCCCATCCTGCCCCGTGTCTCCCATCCTGCCCCAGTGTATCCCATCCTGCCCCTTGTCTCCATCCGGCCCCATGCCTCCATTCTACCCCCATGTCTCCATTCTACCCCCGTGTCTCCATTCTGCCCCGTGCCTCCATTCTGCCCCAGTGTCTCCCATCCTGCCCCATATCTCCCATCCTGCCCAGTGTCTCCCATCCTGCCCGGTGTCTCCCATCCTGCCCCAGTGTCTCCTATTCTGCCCCAGTGTCTCCCATCCTGCCCTGTGTCTCCCATCCTGCCCCAGTGTCTCCCATCCTGCCTTAGTGTGTCCCATCCTGCCCCTTTCAATAATAAAATAAAATAAAAAAAACTTTCTTCTTACCTGGCCGCACTCCTGCGGCGAAGATGCAGCTGCTGCTGTGTCAGCTGAAGGACCTGTGGTGATGTCATCGTCATGTGATCAGGGGTCGGAGCTGATAAATGGTGAAGGCCTGTGATAATGATGACGTCACCACCACAGGTCTTTCAGCTTTCACTTCTCTCTGATGTCGGGCGGTGTGGCGGCTCTGCTGATGTGTGCGCACGCCACAGGCCCGGCCGCAGCGCACAGGAACAACACTTGGGGCCCAATGACGCACAGTACTTGGGGCCCGATGTATAGAAGCACAGGAGGTGGGCCCCTGACCTGCGTGCCCCCTTCTGTACTGCTGTTCACCGGGCCCCATACAGCAGTAAGGGCAGTAATGCCCTGATGGCGGCCGTGGTGACTTTACATGGAGCTCCCCATCCAGGGCCGTATCCAGGTTTTCATGGGCCCCGGTGGAAAGAGTCTCAGTGGGCCCCTTTAACATATACCATGGTTCATGATGCACAGAAACGGCAGAAAAATATAGGTATAATACAATGGCAAAGATTTCACTTCTTATATTACATGAGTGATACCAATAGCTCAGAAAGCGGACAGTATAGTCCTCCATGCAGTATTATGGGCGCCACATAGTACTCCATACAGAATAATGTCGCCCATATATTACTCCATACAGCATAATGAGCCCCATACAATGCTCCATACAGTATATGATGGGCCCCATATATTGCTCCATACAGAAAGGGACTCATATAATGCTCCATACAGAATGGGCCCCATAAAATGTTCCTCACAGTATATGATGGGCACCATATACACTGTGTTCCAAATTATTATGCACATAATATTTTCTCTGATTTTTCCAAATTACCTATATGAATTGTAGTCATTGTAATTTTCCAGTCAAATAACTATTAGAGTACAATTGAAAGGTTTTTGTACAAACTGTCTATGATAACAGTATATTTAAAAAAAAATAAAACACTCAAACTGCACTCAAAATGCATGTTCCAAATTATTATGCACAGCAGAGTTTTCAACCTTTTCATTTTAATAAAGAACAAAAAAATGATCATTTTTGAAATTATAAGCATTAGCAGGTTATTACAAACTGAAATCAAACAGTTTTCAACTCAAAACTTTATTCTAGGCGATGTTACATTTGCACATAGGACCCCTTGTTCGAAAGGAGCTTCTGAACTCTCTCCTCCATTGAATTTGTCAGGTTTTGGATGGTTTCTGCTTCAATTGTTTTGCATGAGGACAGAATACCCTCCCGGAGCTGTTGCTTAGATGTGAACTGCCTCCCGCCATCATAGACACTCCTTTTGATGATGCTCCAGAGGTTCTCAATGGGGTTGAGGTCAGGGAAGCATGTGGGCCACACCATAAGTTTGTCCCCTTTCATGCCCATAGCAGCCAGAGATGCAGATGTGTTATGTGCAGCATGAGACGGTGCATTATCATGCATGAAAATGATCTTGCTGCGGAATGCACGGTTCTTCTTCTTGCCCATGGCAGGAAGTGCTGTTTGAGAAACTCAACATACACTATGGAGTTCATCTTTACCCCTTCAGGGATCCTAAAGGGGCCAAAAATCTCTCTCCCCATGATTCCAGCCCAAAGCATTACTCCACCTCCTTCTTGTTGGTGCCGTAGCCGTGTTTGTATGGGGTGTCCATCAACCAGCCATGCTCCACTCCATCCATCTGGACCATCGAACGTTGCACGGCACTCATCGGTGAACAAAACAGTTTTGAAGTCAGTCTTCATGTATTGTTTGGCCCACTGGAGCCGTTTCTGCTTGTGTGCAGTGGATAGAGGAGGTCGACAGGATGGCTTACGCACAGCTGCAAACCTCTGAAGGACCCTGCATCTTGTTGTTTGGGGGACGTTGGAGGCACCAGCAGCTTCAAAAACTTGTCTGCTGCTATGACAAGGCTTTTTTGCCGCTGCTCTTTTAACCTGATGTAATTGCCTGTAGGAAAGAGTCCTCAATTTTCCCTTATCAGCACGCACACGTGTGTACTGTGAATCAGCTACATACTTCTTGATTGTGCGATGATCACGATGAAGTGTCTTGGCAATGTTGATTGTAGTCATGCCTTGACCTAAACACTCCACAATTTGTTGCTTCTCAGCAGCCGACACATCCTTTTTCTTTCCCATTTTGGCAGAAAATGTAGGCTGCTTAATAATGTGGGACAGCCTTCTTAAGTAGTCTTGCCTTTCATTGGACACACCTGCCAAACTAATTAGCACAGGTGTCTGCAATTGCTTACAGTGATATAAAGAGCCCTGACACACATCACCATCAATGAGTCTAACCGACAAACAAAAAAATTCTTACCTTATCACTCCTAAACAATTTTTGCATAATAATTTGGAACACAGTGTAATGCTCTAGTATATCATGGGCCCCATATATTGTTCCAAACAGAATGGGCCCCATATAATGTTCTATATATACTTGGCCCCATAAGATGCTCCATATATAATGTGCCCCATATACTGCTCGATATGAAATTGGCCACATAAGATGCTCCATATGTAATTGGCCCCATAAAATGCTCCATATGTAATTGGCTCCATAAGATGCTCCAAACATTAAAAAAAAACAACAAAAAAAAAACACTGTCCTGGACTCCTTTGCACTGTGACTGTTCAGGCAGAGGGGGCACTCTAGTGATGTCATCGCGCCCACTGACCTGAACGTCACAGTCAGAGGACGCGGAAGACGCCGCAGTGGTGGAACAGGGAGAGGTGAGTATCGCAAGTGTGGGGGCCCGGAGCTAGCGGGGGCCTACTCGTGGGTGCCGCCATTGGCACAGGCACCAGGCCCCCATAGCACGCCATTATCTCCGATGACGAGTGGGCCCCCCTGCTTGCTCATCAGAGCATGTGAACTGCAACACAGCAAGAAGAATGTGTGCCATGCTAGAAATGGTCAACGTTATGGGCATTCCTTGTCCTGTATTAGATACAAAATTTCATAAATGCACCATGAGACACAAGGCTTAACAATCTTTTCATCCAATAGCAGACTGAGCAGAGGGAGGAGGCTTCTGCTGCAGTCAGTTAACTCACAGCAAGGCACATAATAATGAATTTCTATATACATTTTTTAACATTGAAATTTCAGAAGGAAAATCCGGGAGGTTAAACAAATTAAAGAAGCAGCAGGTGTCAATAAGACCTACAAATTCCCAAAATTTCAGGCACCAAGCTCCAATCTATGGCTTATAGGAGGGGCAAATAAGCCATATTCAAAGCACATTTTTTTAACCACATGAAACCTCAAAAATTGGATCAAGTCATGTGGGATTATTGTGGGATGCCACTTTTCAACAACTGAAAGGGGGAAGCACTTGCTGCAGACATTTGTTTCACAGCCAGGCACAGAACAATTACCGTACTTTTTTTTATATACATTCCTCAACATTGAAATTGCAAAAGGACAAATGATAAGGTTATGCAAATTCAGGGAATAGCAGGTGTTGCTAAAATCTGCACATGTCCAATCTATAACATGTGGGAGGAGAACAAAAGAAAGACTGAAAGCAATTTTTTTTAACCCCTTCACCACCTTGGGGGTTTCTGTTTTTGCATTTTCATTTTTTGCTTCCCTTCTTCCCAGAGCCAAAACTTTTTAATTTTTCCATCAATTTGGCTCTGCGGGCCTGTTTTTGTATGTATAGTTTTTTTTTAAGTGGTGAAAAACAATTCAAAAGTCCCATAGCTTCTCCATTTTTAGGGAACTGAGGCTGGGTGATAGCTTATTTTCTGCGCTCCGAGGTGACGTTTGATCAATACAATTCTGAGGTAGATACAATCTTTTGATCACCTGTTATTGCATTTTATTGCTATGTTGACAAAAAATGTAATTCTGGTGTTTTGATTTTTCTTCTTGTTACGCCGTTTACAGATTGGATTAATTCTTTTCATATTTTGATAGATCGGACGTTTCTAAACACAGCGATACCAAATGTGTGTATTTTTTATTTATTTGAGTTTTAAAAATTTTTAAATATTTTTAAAAACATTTTTTTAACTTTTTTGTTGATTCCTTAGGAGACTTCAAGCTGCGATCATCTAATTGCTTGTGCTAGAAATGATCACACTCGTGGCAGATCGGCAATGACAAGCATGAGCTTCTCCTACAGATCCCCAGTTGTCATGTCAATCTACCAGTGCCCCGATGGGAGTGGTTAGTGACATACTTTGGGCGCGTGCATGTTAAATGCCACTGTCAGAAACATGATAACAGCCGCATGTGGATCACGATTCCAACGGCGGCTGTTAGGGGCACATTACAGCCAATCAAATCAGCTGTCATGTGCCTGAAAAGATACAGGCTGAGCGCTGGGGGAGGTGACCTACGACGAACGGAAAATTGGAAAAATGTAATAAAAAAGAGGTAAAAATAAGGTAGGATTTCAGCCACATGGGCGTGCTGTATGTTAATTACACACATTTGTGTTTATGGTCATAGACTTCCATGAGCAAAGCTCGTCCATCGATGGAGATAAAGATACAATTGTGTAAAACCCGACAATTTTAACATTTTTTTTCTATAAATCAGTTCCATTGAGTTCTCTGTATACAGCACAGTGTCTTTGCTTTAGGCTGCAGATTAACTGATTTTTTTTGAATGGTTCAATCTAAAGTAATTGTTTAAGTCCAGTCGTTATGTCATTACAACAATTGTGGGCTTCAAATACAAGAGCAGCATTTTACAGGTATATGACACTGCTGAAGAAGTAGATTTTTGTATACTGCCTCATTAGTGCTGCTTTAGGCACTAAAACTAAATACGCTGCCATTTAGATAATAGAAGTCATGTGTCAATGCAGTTATACTAAATTTGTAATTGTATAAAAAAAATTAAAAAAATGATTAATTTATTCTGGATATAATATATATAAATATACCATTAGCCTTCCTATCACATGTAGATTTTCTTAATCTCTTAATTTTAGAAACGTTGAGGCTAACAAAATGTCTATTCAGAATCTGAATTCGTTATACATTGAATGAATAATGCCACCATACAGTGCTTGAAAAATAACTATACAGGGACTAATACCTTCGTATAGTTACCAAATAAAACCTTAACAAACAAATAATGCCACCTTAAAACAACTGAAATACCTTAATACAGTGACTGAATAATATCTTTATACGGCAAATGAATAATACTGTCATACAGTGTCAGAAAAAAAATCTATGCAGTAACTAATATCTCCATATAGTAATCAAATTTCAACTACATGGATTGAATAAGTAATGCTACCATACATTGATTGAAAGTACCTCCAATAATTAATACAGCGAGTGAATAATACCTTCATTCAGTACAGAGGTAATTTCTCCATACAATATGTAGGGAAGCAGGAGGTAAATTCCTGGATGGGAGATATATGTCACCGAAGTGACTAGCCTCTGGGATATATGTCCCAGAGGTGAAGGCTCCAGAAATAGTAGGTAGACTAAGACTAAATCCTAGCACTATATGTCCTGATTAGGGGCATCTGGTTGTCTCTGACCAGAACTGGGCCATGTGTTCATTGGTCAGTCAGCTGGGGGAAGCTGACCAGAGTGGATTTGTGTTGGAGCTGCAGAGAGATAAGACAGAATCTCTCTGAAAAGGGACTTCACAAGCAGTGTGCACCAAACTGCAAGTATCACTGGGGTCTATGGACAATAGCTGTTTGGTGTAATCGATCTGGGACTAACTCAGTTGAGTCTGATTATCAGGGTCTGTTTTGTTTAGTTAGTGCCTGGACAAGGCTAGGAATTCATTTTATGGCTTTGTTTTTTGTACTGTGAAACCTGGGGAAATAAACATTATTTGATAAAAAAAAACCCTTTGGCTTCGTGTTCCAAGTGGCTACCCGAGAGAGTGAACAGAGGGGCATAACTACCGAGGTCGCAGGGGTCGCAGCTGTGATGGGGCCCTGAGTGCTTAGGGGCCCACCCAGCCAAAGGCGTGTCTTGGGGGGCAGCCGGGGCATGTGCCCCGGGCGCAGCCGGCAGGAGGGCACAGTCGGGCCATCTAATTCGGCAGTCCGCAGTGTCTCCCCCGGTAGTTGCATTCTGGCGCTCCCTGGACTGGGATTCGGACTTTATTCCCATAGTCCTATATTAAACAGGCGGGGGACACTTCATTTACTCAACATTCTACCAAATCTACAGTGGAAGGTGCCACCAATAGAGAGGAAGTGCAAAGAGATGATTTCATAAAATACATTTTTTATTGAGATACAACTTCTTAAAAACATTTGCAACACATACAACATAGATAAAGGGAGACTCCAAAAGTGAAAAAAGGGGGAAAAGGTTACAATTAGTGTTGAGCGATACTGCTCGATATCTAAAAATATCGTATCGAAATGGTATCGCCGATATCACTAAATATCGTCGATATCCGATTCCGATACCGGAAGTCCAATGTAAGTCTATGGGAACCAAATATCGACATTAAAAAAAAAACATTCTTGCCTTGTTGGTTAATTGTACATGAAGGAAAACAACAAAGACTAATGTAGAATGTATTGGGGGAGGTTGAGGAGACAATAAAGGCATACATGTTTAACCCAATGCATTGGAATAGCATTAATATATATTTTTTGGGAAATACGTTTGGATTGACTAACAAATTGACAATGTTGTTAACCTTTTTTCTATTTTGGCAAATATGTATGTTTCACAACTTCCATGCTCTTCACCTTTTTAACTTTTGCCAGTGCCACACTTTCTCCTTCATAATCTTCAGCAGCAGCATCATCTTTCTCATCAAATTATTCTTCATCTTCACCTTCTTAATCTTCTTCTTAAACTTCTTGCTATTCATGTTTTTGTTTACATTACTCATATTGTTATTATTAAACTAATTAATCTTCTTCATATTCAAATTCTTCATCTTCTTCCTCTTCATCTTCTTCATCATATTCTTATTTGTGACAGAGATTCCTGTACTTGTAATCTGTAAAAGTATGAATTGTTCATCCTTCCGTTCTTGCTGTCACAAAAGATTTAAATTACAACAGTATTTGTCCGTGTTCAGTTTAGCCTGCAGCAGCAGCAGGCATTTTCCAGGGGCACCACGAGGAGGAACGGACTCACCCCCATACACTGCTTAGTCTTCTTCTGCTTAGAATTTAGAGCATATATTTTGCTCTTCATTTTGGTCTTATACTTCATGTTCTTCTGCTTTTTGATCTTTTGCTTATTGTTCTTCTGTCTCTTGTTCTGTATCTTGTAGTTTGTCTTAACCTTCTTTGTCCTGTTGGTGATCTTCTTCTGGGTAATCTTTTATTTTTTCTTTGTGATGGTGTTCAGGCTGGTTGGCTTCATGCTCGTCGTCCTTGTTGTCGTCATCTTCTTCTGGGTGGTCTTTAATGTCGTCTAATTTCCGAGAAACAGCTGACGTTACTGGAACCCTGACGGGTATCAGATGGAGCAAGAGACAATGGAAGTAACGAGGACCAGCTGACTGTGCTGGAACCCGGACGGGTAGCAGAAGGAAAAGAGGCAATGTCACAACTGAGTACCAGCTGACGTTACTGTGACACGGTTACTAAGCAGGAGGTACCTGTGCTCCAAAGCACTACCAAGGACCAGCAGACGTTGCTGGAACTCGGATACGGAGATGGAGGCACCTAGGCCAAAAGCACTGGGGAGAACCACTTGACGGTACTGGACCCCGGACGGGTAGAAGAACGCACCCATGAAAATGTAAGTTGACAGTACGCAAGCCGTCCGCAGTTACCGAATCACACAGTCCTACAGTGGGTGCTTATCCTATTGTCACAATGGAAACCGCCTTTATTTACATATCCCACAGCACACATAGGAATCACCTAAACTGCAGGCACCATAGAGTCGGCTAACCCGAATGCAACACGACAGCACAACTTATTGGAGGATAATTGACGTTCACACTGCCAGGAAACAGCTGTCGTGCTGTAACCAGGCTGGCCAGGAGTCAGTACCCCTGCCAATTACTTACGAGCAACAAATGGCGGTGTTGTAGCCCAGGGAGTAGAGTTCAGGTGGTAGAAAGATGAACATAACAGGAGACATGGAAAACGTTGCCAAACAGTTATTTAATCTGAAAACGGACAGGCAAATTCAGGTGAGATCCATGCCTTGTTCATTTTCAGAAAAGTAAGCCGGTCTACATTCTCTGAGGATAGTCGCATGCGACGGTCTGTTACTACACCACCTGCAGCACTAAAGACACGCTCAGATAATACACTGGCAGCAGGGCAAGCCAGCACCTCCAATGCATACTGGCTAAGCTCTGGCCATGTATCCAACTTAGAGACCCAAAATTTGAAAGGGGAAGAGGCATCTGGGAGTACACTTAGAGGGAAAGCCAAGTAGTCTGTCACCATCTTACGGAAACGTTTCTTCCTGGTGACTGGAGCCGTCTCGGATGGTGTAGACCTTGCTGGCGCTGTCACAAAACTTTGCCACATTTGTAACATACAGTTCTTGCCCTGTGCAAAGCCGCTGCTTCTGCTCCCTCTTGTTGTAGAGGTGTCTACACTGCCTCGACGCACAGAGCTGCTTTGTAAAGCAGTAGCAGCAGCAGCAGGTCTCTCGGCTGGAATGTACAACAGTATGGATTGCACCAGTGTGTCTTGGTACTCCTGCATTTTATGGTCCCGGTTCACCGGTGTGATGAGGGTTTGTAAGTTGTCCCGGTAGCGAGTGTCTAGGAGGGTGTACACCCAATAATCTGACGTGCTGAGAATGTGGGCGATGTGGCGGTCGTTTCTCAGGCACTGAAGCATGAAATCAACCATGTGCTGCAGACTCCCAACTGGCCAACAAAGGCTGTCCTCTGGAAGAGGTGTCATCTCTGCCTCCTCTGCATCACCCCACCCTCGCTCTACATACTGACTACAGCGTTGTGTACCTCCCTCTGTAGGGATTTCTTCCTCCTCCATTGACTCCTCATCCTCCTCATCCTCCTCACAAAGTGAGCCCTGCCCAGCCCTTTGTGAGGAACCACGTTGCGCTGACTGTCCTGAAGGTAATTGAATTTGTGACTCCTCATCCTCCACCTCTTCCAAAACCTCTTCCTTTAGTGCTTTCAGTGATTTCTGAAGCAGGCAGATAAGGGGGACAGTCATGCTGACTAGTGCATCATCTGCACTCGCCATCCGCGTTGAGACATCAAACGCACGCAAAACGTCGCAGATGTCCTTCATAGAGGCCCACTCAGTAGTGGTGAAGTGTGAACGGCGCAAATTGCAGCTGATACTCCATTACTGCTGGCTGCTGCTCACACAACCGCTCCAACATATGTAACGTGGAATTCCACCTGGTGGGTACGTCACATATGATGCGATGTTCAGGAAGGCGAAATCTGACTTGCAGAGCTGCAATGCGCGATCTGGCCATGCTGGAACGTCGCAAGTGAGCGCACTCTAGGCGGACCTTGTGCAGCAGTGCATCAAGATCCGGATAGTCCCTCAAAAAACTCTGCACGACCAAGTTGAGCACATGTGCCAGACATGGTATGTGAGTGAGGTTGCCAAGGCCCAGAGCTGCCACCAGATTTCGGCCATTGTCACACACTACCAAGCCTGGCTGGAGATTAGCTGACAAAAACCACACGTCACTCTCCTGCTTGATGGCATCCCAGAGCTCCTGCGCTGTGTGGCTTCGATTCCCCATGGGAATTAATTTCAGGACGGCCTGTTGACGTTTGGCCACGGCTGTGCTCATATCGGTCGCAACAGGTAAGCGTTCACGGGTCCATGTGGAGGTAGACCGTGACGGCTCGTGCAGCGATGATTCTGAGGAACTGGAGTAGGAGGAGGAATCAATGTGCACAGACTGGATTCCTGCAATCCTTGGAGTTGGCAGAACACGTACAGCGCCACTGGCAAGATCTGTACCCGGCTCCACAACATTGACCCAATGGGCAGTGAGGGAAAGGTATCGTCCCTGGCCATGGGTACTGGTCCACGCATCGGTGGTCAGGTGGACCCTGCTACTGACGGCGTTTAGTAGCGCATGTTTAATGTTTCCCTCGACATGTTTTTGCAGAGCAGGGACAGCTTGCCTGCTGAAATAAAATCGGCTTGGCACATTATATTGTGGGACTGCCAAT
This sequence comes from Oophaga sylvatica, assembly GCA_033576555.1. Taxonomy (NCBI): domain Eukaryota; kingdom Metazoa; phylum Chordata; class Amphibia; order Anura; family Dendrobatidae; genus Oophaga; species Oophaga sylvatica. The sequence continues at coordinate 448,668,832 of JARQOD010000003.1, read as the reverse complement.
GCCATAAAGTTCCTGAAACTGTCAGTCTCCACCAGCCTGAATGACAGCATTTCAAGGGACAGGAGTTTTGCAAGGCCAGCATTCAGAGCCTGTGCTCGTGGATGGTTTGCCGAGTATGGCCGTCTTTTATCCCATGCCTGTGTTACCGATGGCTGTTTTTTGTTCTGGGAGTGTGACGATGACTGTGAACTTGCTGCAGTGGGTGGAATAACAGTTTGTCTATGGACAACAGTGACCGAGGTTCTTCCATGGAGATCCTGTGAGGAAGCCGAACCAGGTGTGTGAGAGCTGGAGGTATAGGCTCGAACATGACCTAAAGATGTAGGTGCTGCTGTAGGTTGGCCTACATCTCCAGTGTGTCTTTGTAACTCAGCTACGTGCTTTGTCCGTACATGTTTCCACATATTTGTGGTATTCAGGTTCCTGATATTTTTACCTCTTTTAACTTTTTGCTTACACAGCTTGCATTGAACATAGCAAATATCAGATACAAGTCTGTCAAAAAAGGACCACGCAGTGCAAGACATGGGAGCGCCAATTTTGACATTTTTAAGAGAACTGCTCCCAACAGGTGCCAAACTGGAGGCTACAGGCAAGCGAGTCTGCAGCCTACCTCTCCCTCCTCTTTGTACCGTTGGGAAAATCTCTTCCTCAGAGCTGCTCCCACCACCTTCCTGTTGCTCACGCCATGTTGGGTCTCGGACTTCATCATCTCCACTACCCTCTTCCAACACCTGCTGCTGTTGGAATGGTCTGGGCAGCAGCATGCTCCACAAAACCTGGCACCTGAGTCTCATCATCATCATAAGATGCGTTCTGCGGTGTGCTGTCCATCGGCACTGGCTCACCCGCCTCTTCAGATTGAGAGAGACACAGCTGTTGCGCATCACTGCATACTCCCTCTTCTTCAAATTGCAGAATGCTGCTTGCCTGTGCCCGTGTTTGCGAGCAAACAGATTCTGAGAACAGAAGCAGAGACTCAGCTGGCTCCAGTACAGAACTCTCTGACTGCCTGGGCAATTTGACAGGCGGTGAACAGACAGATGGTTGCTCAACAGTGTTGTGTTCCTGAGAGGAGGTGGAAGGAATTGAAGTCGATGCATTGGCTGCCATCCAACCAACAACGGCTTCAATTTGTTCTTCCCGCAGCAGGGGGGCACGCCGAGCTCCTACCAAAGTGCGCATAAAGGAACGCTCACAGGGAAAACTGGTGGATGCTGTGTCACTGAGGGCGGCAGCAGCCACAGAATCCCCACGTCCTCTCCCTGCTGAAACTCCACGGCCACGACCACGTGCCTTACTCACTGACTTCTTCATCTTGGTAGATTGATAAAGAAAGTCAGAAAAGTTATAAGGCCTAAGTGTGGTTATTACGCAGAGACTGAAGTGAACACTGAAACACAACTGTTCACAATCTGTGAAAGGCTACTCCTTTGTCTACTTCTATAGTGTTTGCAACCAATGTATTGGATACGGATGGAAGCGCGTCACACTAATAGATTATATTTTAAATGGATGGAGCAGAACCAATTGGAGATAAATGAAAAGGATGAGGCACTGAGACACGCTCAGCAGAGTACAAGCAGCAGTGCTTGAACAAGTAACTGGAGCGTGATGTGCACTCAAAAAATAAAAAACACAGACTGAAGTGAACACTGAAACACAACTGTTCACAATCTGTGAAAGGCTACTCCTTTGTCTACTTCTATAGTGTTTGCAACCAATGTATTGGATACGGATGGAAGCGCGTCACACTAATAGATTATATTTTAAATGGAATGGAGCAGAACCAATTGGAGATAAATGAAAAGGATGAGGCACTGATACACGCTCAGCAGAGTACAAGCAGCAGTGCTTGAACAAGTAACTGGAGCGTGATGTGCACTCAAAAAATAAAAAACACAGACTGAAGTGAACACTGAAACACAACTGTTCACAATCTGTGAAAGGCTACTCCTTTGTCTACTTCTATAGTGTTTGCAACCAATGTATTGGATACGGATGGAAGCGCGTCACACTAATAGATTATATTTTAAATGGAATGGAGCAGAACCAATTGGAGATAAATGAAAAGGATGAGGCACTGAGACACGCTCAGCAGAGTACAAGCAGCAGTACTTGAACAAGTAACTGGAGCGTGATGTGCACTCAAAAAATAAAAAACACAGACTGAAGTGAACACTGAAACACAACTGTTCACAATCTGTGAAAGGCTACTCCTTTGTCTACTTCTATAGTGTTTGCAACCAATGTATTGGATACGGATGGAAGCGCGTCACACTAATAGATTATATTTTAAATGGAATGGAGCAGAACCAATTGGAGATAAATGAAAAGGATGAGGCACTGAGACACGCTCAGCAGAGTACAAGCAGCAGTGCTTGAACAAGTAACTGGAGCGTGATGTGCACTCAAAAAATAAAAAACACAGACTGAAGTGAACACTGAAACACAACTGTTCACAATCTGTGAAAGGCTACTCCTTTGTCTACTTCTATAGTGTTTGCAACCAATGTATTGGATACGGATGGAAGCGCGTCACACTAATAGTTAAATTGCATGGAGCAGCAAGAATTACACTGAAGAAAAAAAAAAGAGTCTGTGAGTGACATGTGCAGATGCCTACAAACAGCGTTGGATGCAGAGCAAACTGCAGTGTCACCTGCACTCACACACACACCTTGCAGAGCTTTTAAAACAACACTGCAGGCAAAAGGAAGCTTTACACAGCGGTTGGTGCTAGCCTGCCTACAGCACAGTACACTAAATCGCAATCTCTAACTGTCCCTCAGAGTCAGCACAGCAGCGTTCTGTCCCTTACTGAATTCACAGCACAGTGACGCTAAAATGGCGGCGGCGCCTTTTATAGTGCATTCTGACATCATTTCATCATCCAATCACAGCCATGCCATTAGTTAACATGACCGCAGCAGTACAGGATGTGCCCACACTTCTTAGGATTCCTCATTGGCTGACTAAAATCACATTGCCTCGCAAAGAATTATGGGAACTTCCGATTCCGGTATTCGATAAGACGAAAATATCGAAACGAAGTATCGAAAGGTCGATACAGCTAATATCGGCCGATATCCGATATTTGCAGTATCGTATCGCTCAACACTAGTTACAATGCCAATGTGATAAACCACCAAATTATGCACAATCACAGGTAACAATGAGATAAATATAAAAAATCAAAAAATCAATTTGAATAACCGGGCTCTAGACGTCTCAGAATAGGAGCATTGAAGCCTCCATCATCATTATAGAAATGCCCTTTAATATGAAAAAGATGATGTAAAAATATCTCATGGAGCTTGTGAATTTTTACCCATATAGAGTCAGCCAATCTAAAAGTACATATACATATATGAGATAGTGCTCAGGAAAGGGATAGCATACATTTTTACCCATATGAAGTCAGTCAATCTGAAAATATATATATATATATGTACGATAGTGCTCAGGAGACACCTATATATATACGATAGTGCTCAGGAAAGGGGTAGCATACGTCCAGGCACTGGCTTTCATAAGGCAATCAACCTAAAATAAGCCCTGGGTATACAACCCGTCTACATACCGAGGCACTTGGAGGTGCTGGGAAGCAATGACGCTGACCGTGGGATGGTGCAGTGATGGAGGTCCAATGGCAGGAATTCCCCGCGCCCGACGGGCACCGTTTCGTGTAATCACTTCTTCCGGGGCGTGGTCACCACCACCACCACCACGCCCCGGAAGAAGTGATTACACGAAACGGTGCCCGTCGGGCGCGGGGAAATCCTACCATTGGACCTCCAGGGCTTATTTTAGGTTGATTGCCTTATGAAAGCCAGTGCCTGGACGTATGCTACCCCTTTCCTGAGCACTATCGTAGATATATAGGTGTCTTCTGAGCACTATCGTACATATATATATATATATATATATATATATATATTTTCAGATTGACTGACTTCATATGGGTAAAAATGTATGCTACCCCTTTCCTGAGCACTATCTCATATATGTATATGTACTTTTAGATTGGCTGACTCTATATGGGTAAAAATTCACAAGCTCCATGAGATATTTTTACATCATCTTTTTCATATTAAAGGGCATTTCTATAATGATGATGGAGGCTTCGATGCTCCTATTCTGAGACGTCTAGAGCCCGGTTATTCAAATTGATTTTTTGATTTTTTATATTTATCTCATTGTTACCTGTGATTGCGCATAATTTGGTGGTTTATCACATTGACATTGTAACCTTTTCCCCTTTTTTCACTTTTGGAGTCTCCCTTTATCTATGTTGTATGTGTTGCAAATGTTTTTAAGAAGTTGTATCTCAATAAAAAATTTATTTTATGAAATCATCTCTTTGCACTTCCTCTCTATTGGTGGCACCTTCCACTGTAGATTTGGTAGAATGGGATTCGGACTTTGTCTGTACCAGCTGTCAAACAGAAGTGTGATCATGTCATGTGATCACTGCTGACTTCACTCGCCAGCGCTGCAGAGACGCAGATGGGTGGTAAGTGCTCCCGTGGAGCTGAAGACACCAAAGATTAAGTGCATGGGGGGAGATTTAATGTGTGGGTGGAGATTTGGGTGGGAGATTTGGAGTGGGGATGGGGGGATTTATTGTGTGTGTGGAGATTTGGAGGGGGATGGTGGATTTAATGTGCGTGGGGTGATTTGGAGGGGGATGGGGGTGTTCAATGTGTGGGGGAGATTTGGAGTGGAGATTTAATGTGTGGGGAGATTTGGAGTGGGAATGGGGGGATTTAATGAGTATGGGGAAATTTGAGGACACAAAATGAGGAGCAAAGGGGGCGATGCAGGGCATGTATGAGGAAATAGTACAGGAGAATGGGGGCATGTATGAGGAAACAGTATGGGGGCATGTATGAGGAAACAGTATGGGGGCCTGTATAAGGAAACAGTACTGGGGAATGGGGGACATGAATGAGGAAATAGTACAGGAGAATGGAGGGCATGTGCGAGGAAACAGTATGGGGGAATGGGGGGCATGTACGAGGAAACAGTATGGTGGAATGGGGGCATGTATGAGGAGACAGTATGGGGATGGGTGCAGATACAGTATAGTGAGTGGGGATGGGTGCAGACAGTATGGGGAATGTATGCGGACACAGTATGAGTACCGATGTGAAAAATGTATGTGGACAGAGTATGGGGAGTGAGAGTGATAGGATGTGTGCAGACACAGTGGGCAGTGGGGGTATGTGTGAGGGATATGTGTGAGCAGGCAGTATAGAAAGTGAGGGGATAATTATATGAGGAGACAATATGGTGAACAGGGGGATGTGAAAGGAGACAGTATAGGAGGGAGAGGAATAGTGTGAGGAGACAGTATGGGGGAGAAAAGTGAGTGGGCTCAGAATAGAAACTGAGTAGTGGGGGCGTAGCATGGGGAGACAGTGTAAGGGTACAGCCAGGAGGGGACAGTATACCAAGGAGGGGGGAGTGTGATGACACAGTACAGTATAGAGACTGGGCCCTTTAGGGAGGACACAGTGCTAAAGGACAGTGTGTAGAGGGGGCCAGTATGGAAAGGAGAGGTCAGTGTAAAGGGCATGCACCATAAGAGGGACAGTGTTGGGGTCATATTTTGTGCAGACAATATATTAAGGGGTAGTTTTTTATTCAGGAGCATCATAATGACAATTCTATCTTTAGGGGCATCATGTTCTGCAAAAGAGTGGAGAAGATGGAAGTCTGCAGAGATGAGCTGTGGATGAGAAAACTTATCATTGGGTCTGGACAAGATGAGGAAAAGAAGCAGAATGACTCCAGAGACGACAACATCTTTAAGGTACATGATTGTAAATGTTATTTGTGATACTGACTAAATCTGATATTTGTATTTATGTTAGGAGCATTAAAGGGGTTGTCCAGGTTTGTGATGAGTCTGCAGTCATTCTATCTGACTGCAGACTTCTGAATTCTCACAGTGCGCACTGGCGCACTGTCAGGATTCTCTGGTGTTGGCGATTTACATACATACAGTCACGTGCTGACTAAACATGTGTGGCCTCACTCAATCAAAATGAGCTGAGTGAGGCCAGGCATGTCTAGTCGGAATGTGGCCAAAGGTATACAAATCACATACTTGTGCTTACATGACTGTCCATCGGCAAAGGAGAATCCTAAAAGTGTGCAGAGCATTCGTTGTGAGAATTCAGAAGCTGCAATGTCAGGATTCAGCTCTGTAGGTTCCAGTAGTCGTCACATGGACACTTCACTCATATGCGAATTTCATACTTATGGTCCTGTGACAACGAGCTTCTCCTCCTGCTTCTCTCAGTTTTTCACTGATCATTGAGAGCATTAGGGAGAGCAGCTCGTCGGTACATGACTAAGTGTGCAAATCACGTGTGTCCTGAGGGGGGGGGCGCCAAACTGAATTCTTGCCCCGAGTGCTAGAAAGCCTAGATACATCTCTGCGCCCAGCGCTGGGCGTTCATGTTCTCCCTCTCTCCAATTCCAACCACACTCCCAGCATTTGAAATCTGTGTGCTGTTTCTTCCTGGTATGACACACGTCCGTGTCATTTCTGGTCCTGTGCATTGTAGGGGATTATTGGGTGCACTCGCCAGCTTCATAATGTGCAGTGCGTATGCTCCGGAGCTGACCAGTATACCTGCACAGTGCACAGGACCAGAAATGACACGCTGCAGCATCATATCAGGAAGAAACAGCACGCAGATTTCAAATGCCGGGAGTGCGCTTGGAATTGGACAGTATTAGGTCAGACTATACAACATTGGAACAAAACTATAGTGTGCTAAATGAATAGGGAAAATTTGAATTTGGGTGGAAAATATTTTGGCATGGGGAGGCCCATTTGAAAGTTCACACCGGGCCCATAACTTTGTAGTTACACTACTGAGTGAACCCCTACAATTTAATGAATAATACTGCTGTGCAGTGCCTGAAAAATAACTCTATACTGGAACTAATACTTCCATAGAGTGTTTAGTACCTCTAAACAGTGAATCAATAATACCTTCATATAGTGACTAAATAATCTCTTCATGCAGAGACTGAATAATATCTCTATATGGTAAATAAATAATACTGTCATACATTATCTGAAAAATAACCCTATACAGATTCTAATACCTCTATAAAGTGATTAACAACTCCAAATGGTTAATTAATAATACCTCCATACAGTGACAAAATAATACCCCCATCAGTTTATGAGTAATATAGTCATTCATTGACCTCTACACAGTGACAAAAGTTTCCATACTGTGGCCAAATTATACCTACATACAATGAACAAGTAATGCTGCATTACATTAACTGAAAAGTACCTTCATACAGTCATTAATACAGTGAGTGAATAATACCTCCATACAGTACCTAAATAATGTGTCCATATAATAAATGAATAAAACTGCTGTGCAGTGACTGATAAATAACTCTATCTTTGGCCTAATACCTCCACACAGTGATTAATTCCTCTACAGAGTGACCAAATAATACCTCCATACAGTTTATGAATATTATTGTCATTCATTGCCTGAAAAATACCACTATACAGTGATCAAATTATATCTACATACAGTGAACAAATAATGAAGTCATACAGTAACTGAAAAGTACCTTAATGCAGTAGTACTACCTAAAAACATGCGGTGTAGTATGTGTAGAACACTGATGAGATAAGTATAATTAGGAATGGAATGGGAATGAATAGTGACAAGTAATGCCACAATAAAAACTGCCCCATGGAAGAATAGAAGAAAGTAAAAAGCCAGGAGGTGAATGTTGGTACAACATACAAACTCCATGTAAGGAGTCGAGCCCAGAACCAGACCCTTCATGATAACTAATGATCCACCATAGTGATTTATGCCGTCTATACATGCATACAGTTTTTGGCATGCCCAAGGAAATTCCTTGACATGAAGACCCTCCAGTTGTTGGTATAATGTGCAACTCACGAAAATCTGCAGGTTTATGGGACTGATATATAAATATTTGCCTTCTTCTTGTTGGTTGGAAAATAACTTGCTGCAAAAGGTATCATTACTTATTAAGGTTATAATGTTTGAAGTGTTTTCATTTACATTCCAAGTAAATGTCAGATCATGTACGGAAATAAAACCGAGACAATTCCCCAGCAGATGTTCTGGATAACGTCTTATTGTTAGGATGTTTACGGTCAGTGATATTGTTGTTAAGCCGTGGTTGTTTTCCAGATGTTTTTCACCATAGCGCCATGAACCCTGGGACAGTCTGCAACTTTAACCCCTTCACCCCCAAGGGTGGTTTGCACGTTAATGACCGGGACAATTTTTACAATTCTGACCACTGTCTCTTTATGAGGTTATAACTCCGGAACGCTTCAACGGATCTTCGCGATTCTGAGAATGTTTTCTCGTGACATATTGTACTTCATGTTAGTGGTAAAATTTCTTCCATATAACTTGCGTTTTTTTTGAAAAAAATGCAAATATGGTGAAAATTTTGAAAACTTAGCAATTTTCAAACTTTGAATTTTTATTCCCTTAAAACAGAGAAATATGTAACACAAAATAGTTAAGAAATAACATTTCCCACATGTCTACTTTACATCAGCACAATTTTGGAATCAAAATTTTTTTTTGTTAGGAAGTTATAAGGGTTAAAAGTTGACCAGCGATTTCTCATTTTTACAACAAAATTTACAAAGCCATTTTTTTTAGGGACCACCTCACATTTGAAGTCACTTTGAGGGGGTCTACATGACAGAAAATACCCAAAAGTGACACCATTCTAAAAACTGCACCCCTCAAGGTACTCAAAACCACATTCAAGAAGTTTATTAACCCTTCAGGTGCTTCACAGGAACTAAAGCAACGTGGAAGGAAAAAATGAATATTTAACTTTTTAGCCACAAAAATGATCTTTTACAAACTTTTTTTTTATTTTCACAAGGGTAAAAGGAGAAAATGGACAGATAAGGTTGTTATGCAATTTCTCCTGAGTACGCCAATACCCCATATGTGGGGGAAAACCACTGTTTGGGCACACGGCAGAGCTCGTAAGGGAAGGAGCGCCGTTTGACTTTTTCAAACTAAAATTGGCTGGAGTTGAGATTGGACGCCATGTCGCGCTTGGAGAACCTCTGATGCGCCTAAACAGTGGAAACCCCCCACAAGTGACACCATTTTGGAAACTAGACCCCCTAAGGTACTTATCTAGATCTGTTGTGAGCACTTTGAACCCCCAAGTGTTTCACAAAAGTTTATAATGCCTGGGTGTGAAAAAAAAAAAAAAAAAATTCCACAAAAATGATTTTTTAGTCCTAAATTTTTGAATTTTCCCAAGGAAATTGGACCCCAAAAGTTGTTGTCCAATTTGTCCTGAGTACGCTGATACCCCATATGTGGGGGTGGAAAACTGTTTGGGCGCACGGCAGGGCTTGGAAAGGAAGTAGTAAAGTTTTGGAATGCAGACGTTGATGGGGGTCATGTTCCGTTTGCAGTGCCCCAGATGAGCCTAAACAGTGGAAATCCCCCACAAGTGACCCCATTTTGGAAACTAGACCCCCTAAGGAACTTATCTAGATCTTTGGTGAGCACTTTGAACCCCCAAGTGCTTCACACAAGTTTATAATGCCCGGGCATGAAAATAAAAAATCCTATTTTTTTCCCACAAAAATGATCTTTTAGTCACTAATTTTTTATTTTCCCAAGGGTATCAGGAGAAATTGGACCACATAAGTTGTTGTCCAATTTGTCCTGAGTACGCTGATGCCCCATATGTGGGGGGGAACCACTGTTTGGGCGCACGGCAGAGCTCGGAAGGGAAGGAGCACCATTTGACTTTTTCCAACCAAAATTGGCTGGAATTGAGATTGGATGCCATGTTGCATTTGGAGAGCCCCTGATGTGCCTAAACAGTGGAAACCCCCCACAAATGACCCCATTTGGGAAACTAGACCCCCTAAGGAACTTATCTAGATCTTTGGTGAGCAATTTGAACCCTCAAGTGCTTCACACAAGTTTATAACGTAGAGCCGTAAAATTTAAAAATCATATTTTTTCCACAAAAATGATCTTTTCACCCGAATTTTTATTTTTCCAAGGGTAACAAGACTCCAAAAGTTATTGTGCAATTTGTCCTGAGTACACTGATACCCATATGTGGGGGTATACCACTGTTTGGGTGCATGGCAGAGTTTGGAAGGGAAGGAGCGCCGTCTCACTTTTTCAACGCAGAATTGGCTGGACGCCATGTCGTGTTTGGAGAGCTCCTGATCTGCCTAAACAGTGGAAACCCCCCACAAATGACACCATTTTGGAAACTAGACCCCTCAAGGAACTTATCTAGATGTGTGGTGAGAACTTTGAACCCCCAGGTGTTTCACTAAAGTTTATAACGTACAGCCTTAAAATAAAAAATCCTTTTTTTTTTTTTACAAAAATGATTTTTTCGCCCCCAATATTTTATTTTCACAAGGGTAACAGAAGAAATTGGAACCCAAAAGTTGTTGTCCAATTTGTCCTGAGTACGCTGATACCCAATATGTAGGAGAAAACTACTGTATGGGTGCACGTCAGGGCTCGGAAGGGAAGTAGTGACGTTTTGGATTGCAGACTTTGATGGAATGGTCTGGGGGCGTCATGTCGCATTTGGAGAGCCCCTGATGCGCCTAAACAGTGGAAACCCCCCACAAGTGACCCCATTTTGGAAAATAGACCCCACAAGGAACTTATCTAGATGTGTGGTGAGCACTTTGAACCCCGAAGTGCTTCACAGAAGTTTATAACGCACAGCCGTAAAAATAAAAAATCCTTTTTTTTTTTACAAAAATGATTTTTTCGCCCCCAATATTTTATTTTCACAAGGGTAACAGGAGAAATTGGACCCCAAAAGTTGTTGTCCAATTTGTCCTGAGTACGCTGATACCCAATATGTGGGAGAAAACTACTGTATGGGCGCATGTCAGGGCTCGGAAAGGGAAGTAGTGACGTTTTGGATTGCAGACTTTGATGGAATGGTCTGGGGGCGTCATGTCGCATTTGGAGAGCCCCTGATGCGCCTAAACAGTGGAAACCCCCCACAAGTGACCCCATTTTGGAAAATAGACCCCACAAGGAACTTATCTAGATGTGTGGTGAGCACTTTGAACCCCGAAGTGCTTCACAGAAGTTTATAACGCACAGCCGTAAAAATAAAAAAATCCTTTTTTTTTTTACAAAAATGATTTTTTCGCCCCCAATATTTTATTTTCACAAGGGTAACAGGAGAAATTGGACCCCAAAAGTTGTTGTCCAATTTGTCCTGAGTACGCTGATACCCAATATGTGGGAGAAAACTACTGTATGGGCGCATGTCAGGGCTCGGAAAGGGAAGTAGTGACGTTTTGGATTGCAGACTTTGATGGAATGGTCTGGGGGCGTCATGTCGCATTTGGAGAGCCCCTGATGCGCCTAAACAGTGGAAATCCCCAACAAGTGACCCCATTTTGGAAAATAGACCCACAAGGAACTTATTTAGATGTGTGGTGAGCGCTATGAAGCCCCAAGTGCTTCACAGAAGTTTATAATGTACAGCCGTAAAAACAAAAAAATCTTATTTTTTTTACAAAAATAATATTTTCGCCCCCAGTTTTTTATTTTCCCAAGGGTAACAGAAGAAATAGGACAAATTTCACAATAACTCTTGGGGTCCAGAGTACGCTGATACCCCATATGTGGGGATAAACTACTGTTTGGACGCATGGCAGAGCTCAGAAGTGAAGGAACACCGTTTGACTTTTTCAACGCAGAATTGGCTGGAATGGAGATCAGACGCCATGTCACATTTGGAGAGCCCCTGATGTGCCTAAACAGCGGAATCCCCCCAATTCTAACTCCAACCCTAACCCCAACACACCCCTAACCCTAGTCCCAACCCTAATCCCAACCCTAACCCTAATCCTAACTCTAACCCTAATCCTAACTTTAGCGCCAACCCTAACCCTAACTTTAGCCGAAACCCTAACCCTAACCCTAATGGGAAATGGAAATAAATAAAAAATTTTTATTTTATTATTTTTCCCTAACTAAGGGGGTGATAAAGGGGGGTTTGATTTACTATTTATAGCGGGTTTTTATGATTGGCAGCTGTCACGCTAAAAGACGCTTTTTATTGCAAAAAGTAGTTTTTTGCATCGCCACATTTTGAGAGCTATAATTTTTGCATATTTTGGCCCACAATGTCATTTGAGGTCTTAATTTTTGCGGGACGAGGTGACGCTTTTATTGGTACCATTTTTGAGCACGTGACATTTTTTGATCGCTTTTTATTTCGATTTTTGGGAGGTTAGAATGAACAAAAATCAGCAATTCATGAATTTCTTTTGGGTGAGGCGTTTTTATTGTTCCGTGTGTGGTAAAATCGATAAAGCAGTTTTATTCTTCGGGTTAGTACGATTATGGCGATATCTCATTTATATCATTTTTTTATGTTTTGGCGCTTTTATAGAATAAAAACAATTTTATATAAAAAATAATTATTTTTGCATCGCTTTATTCTGCGAGCTATAACTTTTTTATTTTTTTGCTGATGATGTTGTGTGATGGCTCGTTTTTTGCGGGACAAGATGATGTTTTCAGCGGTACCATGTTTATTTATATCCGTCTTTTTGATCGCGTGTTATTCCACTTTTTGTTCAGCGGTATGATGATAAAGCACTGATTTTTTTTTTTTTTTTTTTTAAGGGGTTCACAAAAGGGGTTAACTAGTGGGACAGTTTTATAGGGGGGGTCGTTACGGACGCGGCGATACCATATATGTGTACTTTTATTGTTTTATTTTTTTTATTTACAATAAGTAATGAATTTATTGGGGAATATTTTTTTTTTTTTTTTAATTTATTTTGGATTTTTTTTACACGTTTATTTTTACTTTTTTTTACTTTTTTACTTTGTCCCAGGGTGGGACATCACTGTATTTCATCAGATCGCTGGTGTGACAGTGTGCACAGCACTCTGTCACACCAGCGATGTGACAGGCAGTGCAGGACGCTTCCTCATGCCTGCTCTCGGCAGGCACTGAGGAAGCCGCCTCCCTCCAGGACCCCAGCGCCATCTTGGATCCGGGTCCTGGGAGGGAGGAAGCCCTCAGAGCAGCGCGATCACATCGCGCTGCTCTGAGGGTCTCAGGGGGGCGCGCAGGGAGCCCCCACCCTGCGCGATCCTCCCCTGTGCCCCCAGTACACCGCGATCATGTTTGATCGCGGTGTGCAAGGGGTTAATGTGCCGGGAGCGGTCCGTGACCGCTCCTGACACACAGTCACGGGTGTCAGCTGTGATAATCAGCTGACACCCGGCGGCGATTAGCTGCGCTCCCGGGGAGCGCAGCTAATCGCCTATGACGTACTATCCCGTCCATGGTCAGATTGTCACGGGTTTTATGGACGGGATAGTACGTCTAATGTCAGAGAGGGGTTAAAGGGAATTTGTCAGCTGATTCATGCTGCCCATGGACCATGGACAGCTGTGGCATTTCATAGAAGGCATACTTTAAGGTGATGGCTATGGATGAGGCAACTAGGATGACTAGCTAATCGCTGGAGCAAAGGGGTGAAGGTCAAGACTAGAGATGACCAAACTTATTTGGAAAACGTTCGCCAATTTCAAATTCAGCATGAACATAGCTCATTTGGATTCATGTTTAGATTCCCAAGCATTTTCCCTCAAAGTCAGCAAAATTCGGTCACTATTCAGTAAATGATTGCGTTTCTACTAATGCTTTTGTTAGGACTTTGGCTAGGATAGTGGTGCTCTTTGATGCGTGGGGTGGATGTGTTTTGATGAGGGGAGGAGGTGGGGAGAGGTCAGAGGAACAACGGATTTTTGTTCCTTTTTTTTAATTAACTTAATGTGTGGAGATTCCGGCAGCCAATCAGGGCTCAGAAACCATCCACAACGTCCAGACATAAGGGCTTCTGTCATTGGTTGCCGATGTCACATGTCCTTCTCCATATAAAAAGCAGACATGTTGTTTTTGTACCATTTTGTCAGTGTAACAGTGCAGAGAGGCTGTTCCTGCAAGTATTCAGATAAGCAGTTTATTGTCAGTTAGTTTAGCTGGATAGGATCCTGTGTGAAATCGACCTTCCAACATCTACTTCGTTACAGCTAATATTGTGGTGCAGGTAAGAGGCCACATTTCCTAAACAAAATCATTTGTGTTAATATTGTTGTGCAGGCACCAGGCCACATTTCATAATCAAAATAGTTTGGGCTAATTCTCTGGTGCAGGCACCTGGCCACATTTCAGAATCGAAATTGTTTGGGCTAATACTCTCTAATAATCTCTCACTACTTGCCCATGCTTATTCTCCGATCCTCACAAGACCTCATTCTTTTCTCTAGTCTTGTCTGCTTCTCAGAAAACTATCTCCAAGATACTGTATCTGAAACTTGCTTTCCCAGACAGACACATTCTCCCCTACCTAAGAAACCTACACAGGCAATCTGAAAACCCACTACTACTAAAAAGCCTATAACCTACAAAAAGCAAACAGAATATACTATCCATTTGAACATTTCCATATTTACCAGTTGGATTTGCTTTTGGACTCCTTTTAGCCTGTGTTCATACATTGTGATTGCTATGTCTCACTTGTTGAAGCCAATTCTCAAAGCCTCGGTCCAGATAAAAAGTTGTGCAGCAATTAAAGATGGCGTTGGTGCAATGAAAAGGACAGGAAGGAGCAAGGTGGCAGTAATGGCTGAATGGCAACTAGAGAAGTAGAGTAGTAGACCACCATTAAGCCAAAGGCATAGCAAAAGGAGGAAGATGAGACAGAGGTAAGATTATGACACAGTAAAGTAGATGTCACAGGGATATCGCGACAGAAAGGGGCCAGAAGATCAAAAGTTGGTCACACAAAATTTTGCACTGATTAGAACTGTTTCACCATACTATTAAAAAGTGCAGGTATTGCCCTTGCTGTGTCATGGCAGGGGTCAATCCACTCAGTTGATCTCCTGGAACTCTCCATCCTAAATTGCCTCAGCTGTTTTGTGTTGGCCACTTCCCTCTTGTATACAGTACAGACCAAAAGTTTGGACACACCTTCTCATTTAAAGATTTTTCTGTATTTTCATGACTATAAAATTGTACATTCACACTGAAGGCATCAAAACTATGAATTAACACATGTGGAATTATATACTTAACAAAAAAGTGTGCAACAACTGAAATTATGTCTTATATTCTAGGTTCTTCAAAGTAGTCACTGTTGTGAGTATGTTGGAAATTACTTCTGGGGCTCCCTCTGGTGGTTGCTGAGGGTATTGAACCAGTGTTGAATAGTAGAAGTCTATCACCTGCGAGCGATGACTGGCAATCAGGAGAGACTGACTGGGCTGATATAAGTGAGCTGTCTTCCCATGATCCTCGCCGGTGATCAATTCTGGATTCCTGGTTCATTTGGAAGTCAGCTGGTGTCTTGCCTTCGTCTGCTACTTTCAGATAAGATATTTTTGGCTTGTTTCTATCATGTTTGCATTTTCCATTTTTTGTCTGCACTTTTGTGGGAGGTTAGCCGGGTTCCCCTCCAGGGGCCTGTGCTACTCTCTGTTTTTCAGTAGCCACTGTTTATTTGTTCCATTGCTCTGTCCCTGATATTTGAGTGGCTGCGGGTTAGCCGCTTGGTCACACCAGAGATCTGATTTAGCGGGTGGCGAGATCGTGTGGTCTCAGCAATTTTTGAAATCAGAAGTGTTGGAATTTTCCGCTATCTCACCTGATTTGAGACTGGCCCTGGAACAATTTCAGGGGGATAAACCTGAACGTTGCCCTACGGGGAAATTGTATGTCCCACACCAATGGAGAGAAAAAGTTATGTCTGAAGTCATTTGCTCTGTGTTGGCTGGTCATCCCGGTATGTTTGGTACTAGAGATTTGGTGAGTAGGTCCTTTTGGTGGCCTACTTTATCTCGTGACGTCAGGAACTTTGTGCAGTCCTGTGGGACTTGTTCTCGGTCCAAACCTTGCTCTCGCTCTAGTGGATTGTTAATGCCATTGCCTGTGCCCAAGAGGCCATGGACCCATATCTCTATGGATTTTATTTCCGATCTCCTTGTCTATCAGAGAATGACCGTTATCTGGGTGATCTGTGATAGGTTTTCCAAGATGATCCATCTTGTGCCACTGCCGAAGTTGCCATCCTCTTCCGAGTTGGTGCCCTTGTTTTTTCAGCAGGTGGTTTAGCTGCACGGCATTCCAGAGAACTATGTGTCTGACAGCGGAGTCCAATTTGTTTCCAGATTTTGGAGGACATTTTGTTCTAAACTGGGAGTTCAGCTGTCTTTCTCCTCTGCATTTCACCCTCAGACCAATGGGCAGACGGAGAGAACAAACCAGACCTTGGAAACTTATTTGAGATGTTTTGTGTCTGCTGATCAGGATGACTGGGTCTCTTTTTTGCCTTTGGCTGAATTTGCTCTGAATAATAGGGCTAGTTCTGCCACCTTCATGTCTCCTTTATTCTGCAATTTCGGGTTTCATCCTCGGTTTTCTTTGGGGCAGGTGGAGGCTTCTGTCTGTCTGGGTGTTGACTCTATAGTGGAGAGAATTCAGCAGATTTGGGATCAAGTAGTGGATAAATTGTCTCTCTCTCAGGAGAGGGCCCAGCGGTTTGCCAACCGGCATAGGACTGATGGTCCTCGGTTTAAGAGAGACTGACTGGGCTGATATAAGTGAGCTGCCTTCCCATAATCCTCGCCGGTGATCAATTGTTGTTTCCTGGTTCATTTGGAAGTCAGCTGGTGTCTTGCCTTCATCTGCTACTTTCAGATAAGATATTTTCAGCTTGTTTCTATTGTGTTTGCAATTTCCATTTTTTGTCTGCACTTTTGTGGGAGGTTAGCCAGGTTCCCCTCCAGGGACTGTGCTACTCTCTGTTTTTCAGTAGCCACTGTTTATTTGTTCAATTGCTCTGTCCCTGCTATTTGAGTGGCTGCGGGTTAGCCGCTTGGTCACACCAGAGATCTGATTTAGCGGGTGGCGAGATCGTGTGGTCTCAGCATTTTTTTAAATCAGAAGTGTTGGAATTTTCTAGGGTTTTGCTGGGTTGCAGATAGAATTCTGTCCTGTCCTGTCCTATCTAGGCAGTATTTGGCCCCAGCGTTTGCTCACTCTATTTTCTGCCTGCGCTTGTGTTTCTTCTTGTCTAACCGCCATTATATGTTTGGGGGCTACCTATTCCTTTGGGGCTCTACTCCGGGGCAGTTAGCTTTCCTGTTTCTATCTTCAGGTGTAGCTAATCTCTCTGGCTGTGCCGAGGCGTCTAGGTCACTGTAGGTATGTCCCACGGCTGCTTCAAGTTGTGCAGTTAGCTTAGGGATCTGCAACCCATTAGTTCCCAACCTCTCTGGTGTTTGGTTGCCTTTGCTGTTTTTTGCTCCTGTCCTCCTTGGCTACCAAATCATAACAAGCCACCTTTTGCTTTGATGAGTGCTTTGCACACTCTTGGCATTCTCTTGATGAGCTTCAAGAGATAGTCACCAGAAATGGTCTTCCAACAATCTTGAAGGAGTTCCCAGAGATGCTTAGCACTTGTTGGCCCTTTTGCCTTCACTCTGCGGTCCAGCTCACCCCAAACCATCTCGATTGGGTTCAGGTCTGGTGACTGTGGAGGCCAGATCATCTGGCGTAGCACCCCATCACTCTTCTTCTTGGTCAAATAGCCCTTACACAGCCTGGAGGTGTGTTTGGGGTCATTGTCCTGTTGAAAAAAAAATGATGGTGCAACTAAACGCAAACCGGATGGAATAGCATGCCACTGCAAGATGCTGTGGTAGTCATGCTGGTTCAGTATGCCTTCAATTTTGAATAAATCCCTAACAGTGTCACCAGCAAAGCACCCCCACACCATCACACCTCCTCCTCCATGCTTCACGGTGGGAACCAGGCATGTAGAGTCCATCCATTCACCTTTTCTGCTTTGCACAAAGACACAATGGTTGGAACCAAAGATCTCAAATTTGGACTCATGAGACCAAAGCACAGATTTACACTGGTCTAATGTCATTCCTTGTGTTCTTTAGCCAGTGTCTCTTCTGCTTGTTTCCTGTCCTTAGCAGTGGTTTCCTAGCAGCTATTTTACCATGAAGGCCTGCTGCACGAAGTCTCCTCTTAACAGTTGTTGTAGAGATGTGTCTGCTACTAGAACTCTGTGTGGCATTGACCTGGTCTCTAATCTGAGTAGCTGTTAACCTGCAATTTCTGAGGCTGGTGACTCGGATAAACTTATCCTCAGAAGCCGAGGTGACTCTTGGTTTTCCTTTTCTAGGGCGGTCCTCATGTGAGCCAGTTTCTTTGTAGCGCTTGATGGTTTTTGCAACTGCACTTGGGGATACTTTCAAAATTTTCCCAATTTTTGGACTGAGTGAACTTCATTTCTTAAAGTAATGATGGCCACTCGTTTTTCTTTACATAGCTGCTTTTTCTTGCCATAATACAAATTCTAACAGTCTATTCAGTAGTACTATCAGCTGTGTATCCACCAGACTTCTGCACAACACAACTGATGATCCCAACCCCATTATAAGGCCAGAAATCCCACTTATTAAACCTGACAGGGCACACCTGTGAAGTGAAAACCATTTCCGGTGACTGCCTACCTCTTGAAGCTCATCAAGAGAATGCCAAGAGAGTGCAAAGCAGTCATCAAAGCATAAGGTGGCTACTTTGAAGAACCTAGAATATAAGACATATTTTCAGTTGTTTCTCACTTTTTTGTTAAGTATATAATTCCACATGTGTTAATTCATAGTTTTGATGCCTTCAGTGTGAATGTACAATTTTCATAGTCATGAAAATACAGAAAAATCTTTAAATGAGAAGGTGTGTCCAAACTTTTGGTCTGTACTGTATATGTTTGTCGATGGCACTAGGGAATTGCAAGTAATAGTTTTAATTTCTGGTTAGGTGTTGGAGGAGAAATTCAGTGTTTGGAGTAAGCGGTTGAAGAGTTGTTCAGGAGATTTCTGCTTGGAGTTGGCTTGCATTCTTTTCCTCATCCTCTCCTATTTGTTTTTTCCTACCTATCCCTCCCTTGTGTTCCACTCTGTTGTTTTGTGAGTATATTTGCATGATTGTAGTTTTATTCATCCCTGTCTGTCTATCCCTGCCTGTCTGGTTATTATAATTGTATATACTTTAGCCTTACACCTCCCTTTGCTGGGGAGGGAACAGATACGTTTTAAGATAGGAGCATAGCAAGGTACGTGACTCTGGCATCTCCACCTTCTGGGGTAGTCTGGGAAACAGGTTTGAGGGATCAGGTAGTTGCCCACCATCCCTAGTCACTATGTCACAGTAGATTTGTCAATGTAGTAGAGCTGAGAAAGTCAGGAGATTCACATGAGTGATATAGGAGAGCCCAGTGATATAGCAGAACTAGGTAAGGCAGGTAACTGAAAGTAATAATGTAATAATGCCCAACAATGTAGCAGAGATTACAACAAGAATACTAATACTCGTACTAATAGAGAGCAGTGGTTAGGACATCAACTACTTGAATACTCAGGTGGCATGCCACTTGAGCTACACCGTAAGGTCAGGGAGGGTGACCTGAGAAGAATGCTCTAGCTTTCCCAGGACAACGTGATGTGCAGGGGATCAGAGAAAGCCAACCAAAGCAGGAGACGAGAGCAGGAACTGATAATGAACTTATTCTTTTTGTACCATTGTCTATGGAATTTATGGGATACAATTATTTAAACTTTATGGTAAGAGAACAAATCTACGGTCTATAAATTACTTTTTGCATATTAGAGACTTTTTGACGCTACTACTCTGGGGCTCTTTAGTGGGTTTCCTGTTTTGGCAAATATATCTCATATTTTTCATTTTTGAAGGTTGCGGTTGATCTTTGTGATTCAAGAGGAATAAGAGGTATCAATTTGTAATCTTCAGAAGAATGTGAACAAATTGGAAAGACATTTCCTGTTGGAAGAGTTTCAAAGAACAAGAAAAAGCACTTGTGAGTATAGATAGTGGACACAACCTCACCCACTTTCTTTTGTTGCTTGTAGACAGCCCGAGATGTCACCATTGGCGTTAATGCTGAAAAGAGGATAAGCATTGCCCCGCTAGATCCATGCTTACAACATCCGATAAATAACTCTTCAGAGTGCAGCTATGTTACCATTACTCTATTCTTGTTCCATGTAAAGGGTTGATCATCGACATTTTGCACCCTATTCTATTACATAGCACTTACATTTGTTCGCTTTTTGGTGGGAAAGTTCTTTTTAACCTGCCTTACAGTAACCCTACAATTAAGTAAGGGCTTCTTCTTAATCTACTTTGATTTGATACTGGAAAAATATGATGGAACTCAAAATATTTTTCCCCTATCTCATAAAAGCACACTAAGGTCAGTTTAATAGAAAAGTGATGGAATCCACAGAGTACATATTAAGTTCA
Source organism: Oophaga sylvatica (assembly GCA_033576555.1). NCBI lineage: Eukaryota > Metazoa > Chordata > Amphibia > Anura > Dendrobatidae > Oophaga > Oophaga sylvatica. The sequence goes on along the minus strand of JARQOD010000003.1, from coordinate 448,648,396 downwards.
TGCAGATTTTCCCCTTAGTAGGATTCAAACCCTGGACCTAGCCCATCTCCATAATGCATGCTGCAGTGCTCACAGAAACATAGTTATCACACACCCTTCTCCCTTGTGGCTCCTGTGGAGCATGTCAAGTAGTTAAGTCCCTACAGTAGCTTGCTTGTTCAAAGAGCCATAGGGGCCCCCTTAGGTTTTCTTAAAGAAAAATAGATTGATGGCATGGGGAGGAATTAGAACATCTCACATTCGTGTAGACGATAAACTCATGTTTGTGCCTCAGGTTGTCATTTATCTCAATGTTTTGTATCATATGTGGACAGCTCTACCAAAGGGCAAAGTAAGCAGGACAGACAGGTTTTTTTTTCATATTTGACGCAAATAAAATAACTGGAAGGGTTTGACAAAGGCCACATAGTTTTGAAGTTTTACTCTTCGTCTTCACCCTACATTCCCATTACATTACTTGTAGACGACATTTCTAGACACCAACCTGTTCAATTTATCCTGATATTGCTACATTTATTAGTGTCAGTTGGGTATTTCCAATGCTGTCTCTTGTGACAACAATATTCTATATGCACAGCGGCGTAACTAGAGTCTGATGGGCCTTGGTGCAAAATTTAAACCTAAGCTCCCATCTGCATGTTGGTCATTTGTATGGGCCTTTGTAGCATTCTAGAACCTATAAAACATGCATATTGCCCTCACCATGTAATAATGTCCCCTATCCTGGCCCTTTCCAGTAATAATGCTCCCCTCCTGGCTCCTTCCTGAATTAATGTTCCTAATCCTGGTCCCTTTGTGGTAATAATGCTCCCCTCATCCTACCACAATGTCCCCCATCCTGAGCTCCTTCCTAGTATTATGTCCTCCTTCCTGGACCCCTTCCTTGTATAATGTTTCCGATCCTTGGCCCCTCCTTGTATAATGTCTTCCATCCTAGGCCCCTTCCTGGTATAATGTTCTTCATCCTGTGCTCTTATCAGTAATAATGTTCTTTGCTCTTCTCGAGTACATTTTAAAAAGAAACAAACGATTGTTACCTTTCCCCGCTCCCACGACATGCAGCATCCTTTTCTATAGCTGGTGCAGAAGCCATCAGCTGATGGGCAGGGGCATGGCGTCACTGACATGTGCTTCCCTTGACGGGCAAGCCAACGTCAGCTGCTGGACTCTGATTGGTCCATGGTGTGTACTGAAGTGCAGGAAACTGGTGGGGTCTCTGCGCCAGGATACATTTCAGTTAAATGTGTGTCCTCGGATGCACATCCAGGAGAAATAAGGCTAGCATCGGTGGGTTCCGCCTCCCGCATGAGCACAGTCGCATTCGCACCCTCTGCAACTGCAACATTACAACCCTAAATCTTTAATGAAATGTATCAACCAGAATTTGGAACAATCAAGGGAGTCAGGAATCAGAGTCCACGCCTATTTCCAAAACAATCATTATAAAAACAAAAGACCATTAGGCTGTTACATAAAGTCTCCTCTTATAATCAGGTTTTTTTTTAAATTCTTCCCTGGAAAAAATGCTCTTTCAGATTTTGTACTTTTTTTTATCAATTTCTTCCTCTGGATACACACAAATGTTTGAAGGAATCACCATTTGCTCAGCTTCACTTCACCGTGTAGCCAGATTTTGAATGACTCCATTTACAATATAATGTACTGGGATCAGGGCCGGTTTTAGACAAGTGGGTCACTGGGCAAAAGTTTACAGTGTGGCCTCAAATGCTAACCCACATTGCTCCATCACAAAGAAACATTTCGGTTGCATTTATATGCAGGATGTAAAATGAGCATGATAGACAATATTCATGTTGTTTACTGGCCTCTTCACATCGGCTGAGGGAGAACGATGGGCACAGAATGATCACTAGTAGATCAATCAGTCCCCAGTATCATGTTATCAGCAGCACATCTGCAGTTTACACCGGGCGATGTGCAGCTGAGAACAATGAGTTTTGGTCCGGTATAAACAATCCAATCACACGGTGAATGGGCAGCATTTTGCTAGTTTGTTGGGTGATCGCTGATATTTTTACACCTATTAACTCTCGACTGCGCTGCCAGGATTTATAAATGTGAATACTACACACACAGTATGTGACACACAAACACTGTATGTTAGGCTACTTTCACACTTGCGCCTTTTTGCGCTGCGTTTCGAGCGCACATCAAACGCATTGAAAAAATGCTGCGATATTTTGTCGCATCAGCGTGCGCATTGCGACCAAAAAATGCAGCGTTTGTATGCGATTTCAAGCATTTTTGCATGCGTTTGCGTTTTTTATGCGCATGGGTTGTCTAGGTGTCACATTTCAAAGGAGGGAAAATCCTTGCAAAATTCTTGCAACAGACTACACCAATGGGACACCAGTGGGCGTGTGTTATGGGAAATCTTTATATAGAGCCTGTTTACAGCCGAATTCTTCACATTTGCTTGCATTTTCCTTTGTGAACATGGATCTGCACTGGAAAATTTTTCACTTTAACTTGGATCTGGACATCACGATGGCTCAGGCTTATGCAGTTGCTTGCCATCAATAAAGGGAGAGAGAGAGAGACAGCGAAGACGGCAGCGGCGGCGTTTGTGGATACATCCGATTGTTGACCTCCGAGAGAGCCGTGGAGCGTACCACACCCTCTATAGTGAGCTCCAGACAAACCCGGAGAAATTTAGTGACTATACCCGGATGTCCCAAGAAACCTTCAGGGATTTGCTTGCTCTGGTCCAACAATTAACAGAAGTGGAATCAACACGGTGTATGTTCATACAATTATTGAAAATAAATATCACAATGAACCTAATAATAATGTGACACACCCAACTGATGTACCCACTTACAAGTGTGGATGGTTGACCATCCGAAAGAACTACCAAACACCCAAGTGCATAAGAATTGAAATGGAAAAGAAAACCACCATAGGCAGGAGTAGACAGAAACCAGCAGACAATAGGTTATAATAATGCAGAATTTTATTTATAATAAACAATTATGATGCACAGACATTCAAAAAAACTTAAATGAGATGTAGAATAAAAATCAATATAAAATTAAAATAGGATGACACACACAAAAAAAATCGCCTAATATACTGGGATACTCATATAAATCACCATGTGCTAGTATGTAATAAATCACATGACAATATTCATTATCTCGTATCAGGATGCCAACGCACTTGTAAAATAATCAAACCAATATGCCAGATAAATATGTGAAAAAGCATACTTCAGTGCAAAAAACATATGCTACCAAAATCACCTATAATGTGTATATAAAATGATAAACTGCAAAGAAGGTGTGCACATATATCAGAAAATACCAAAATAAACAAATTTCTACACATCAAAGTATACAACGCTTTGGCTATATGCCTCCCATTGTGACATATAAAGTGCATACAATAAAGTGCATTGAATAAATACTGGCCATAAGTGATGCTATATTAATAGCGCTGCTCCCTGTAGTCAAACAATGTTGCAAAAGTAAATCCCGTGCTGTGCACATAAGGAACGCTGGAGAGAACAGTACCTGGAGACCCAGTGGCAATGTGTGAGTCCGCCTAGAACGCGCCCCGACGCGCGTTTTGGAATTAGCTTCCTTCGTCAGGCATATTGGTTTGATTATTTTACAAGTGCGTTGGCATCCAGATACGAGATAATGAATATTGTCATGTGATTTATTACATACTAGCACCTGGTAATTTATATGAGTATCCCAGTATATTAGGCGATTTTTTGTGTGTGTCATCCTATTTTAATTTTATATTGATTTTTATTCTACATCTCATTAAGGTTTTTTGAATGTCTGTGCATCATAATTGTTTATTATAAATAAAATTCTGCATTATTATAACCTACTGTCTGCTGGTTTCTGTCTACTCCTGCCTATGGTGGTTTCTTTTCCATTTCAATTCTTATGCACTTGGGTGTTTGGTTGCTCGTGTCCAAGAATTCATCTGGAGACAGGACACACAGCTCCGTCGTGCGATTCCTCTAGGGGAACGGCTCCTGGTGACATTACAGTACATAATATTGCTAAACCAATGCCTTCATAATTTTATTTGTTCTGCCATGTACTATTCCAAAGCTGCCAGAATTATTGTTCTGCCATGTAGTAAACAAAGACCTGCAGAATTATTTTAATGCCATGTACTAATATTTTTTTTTTTGTTCTTTTAATGTTTTAAAAAACATATACAATAATATATTTTTTTGTTCTTTCTCTGTTTTGCAGATTTCTGGCTACTAGAGAGACCCTATCTTCACTCCACTTCCAGTACCGGATTGGAATCTCCACCTTGTCAGGAATTGTTGTGGACACCTTCCGGGCATTGTGGAACGTTCTTTGTCCAGATTTTATGCCCCTGCCCACCACTGAAAAGTGGATCGATATAGCCGAAAAATTCTGGACAGTCTGCAATTTCCCCAACTGTTTGGGAGCGGTTGATGAGAAACACATCCGCATGATCAAACCCAAAAAAACAGGCTCGGAGTACTACAACAACAAAAAGTTCTTCTCTACAGTTCTCATGGCCATTGCTGATGCAGACTGTATGTTTGTTGCAGTGGACATTGGGGCATTTGGCCATGGGAATGACTACCAGGCTTTTAAGAACTCGGACATGGGCCGGAGGTTGTATGGCAACCATTTCAATTTCCCCATGCCATGGCCTCTTCCCAACACTGAAGGTCCGCCACAGCCATTTGTCATGGTTGGGGATGAGGCATTCCAGATGAGCCAACACCTGCTCAAACCCTACTCCAGCCGGGACTTAGACCACACCCAAAATTTTTTTTAATTACAGGCTGACCAGGGCCAGAAGAACTATAGAGTGTGCCTTCGGTATACTTGTTTCCAGATGGCGCATTCTGGGCACAGCCATTCATCTGAAACTGGAAACAGTGGATGAGGTGGTGAAGTCCTGTGTGGTGCTACATAATTTTGTGGTGGCTAAAGAGCACCTGAACTTTGAACTCGAAGATGCAGCTCCTAACCCATTGCCTGAGTTCACTCAGCACCCTCTCAGGTCTTCTGTTGAAGTCAGCCAAATGAGGGACCAATTAGCGGCCTACTTCATGTCAGATGTAGGACGGGTGGAATGGCAAGAACAAATGGTGTAAAAAAGTGTTCTTGTGTGTATGTTAATAAAATACCTGTTTTAATACCTGTACCGAGTGCAGTCTGTGTTTTTACACTCAAATACAATAATCTACTGGCCAGGTTTACCAGTGAATTCATGATGCTGTGTTTTTTGTGCATCATGAATTTACTAGTAATCCTGTCCAGGTGACTATACATCCACACACACACACAAGTTGTATGACCTTTATCATCTCTACAGTTTGGGTTCAATTTGCAGCAACAGTGGAGATAAAACAATTAATATTTGTGTCACCTGGCCTGATGTTACAAAGACTGATTTGTGGATGCGCTAGCATCTGTCACTCTTTATTATACCTGACCAGGTGACTATAAATATTATTTGTAGTATCATCACTGTGACTTGATTTTGAACGCAGACTGGAGAGATAATAAAGTTTATACATCTTCTACAATTCCCATGCCTGGTGTCATGCTGAAGTGAGGACGCCCCAAATAACACATTCTCACTTCAGAATGTATCACACCTGAGCAGGTGAATTCACATATGAGTTATAAACTGCAGCATCGCTACAGCATGCTTGAAATAAATGCAGACTGAAGCAACGTTGCTGGTTAAAACTCATGTGTATTCACCTGCCCAGCTGTGATAGTAATGATACAAGGCTGGGCAGGGGAATACACATGAGTTATAAACTGCTGCATTGCTACAGTATGCTTGCAATACAGTCATGACCAAAAGTTTTGAGAATGACACAAATATTATATTTTCACATGATCTGCTGCCCTCTGGTTTTTATGTGTGTTTGACAGATGTTTTTATCACAGACAGAAATATAATTGCAAACATATGAGTAACAAAAGCTTATATTGACAGTTAGAATGAGTTAATGCAGCAAGTCAATATTTGCAGTGTTGACCCGTCTTCTTCAGGACCTCTGCAATTCTCCCTGGCATGCTCTCAATCAACTTCTGGACCAAATCCTGACTGATAGCATACATTCTTGCACAATCAATGCTTTCATTTTGTCAGAATTTTTAGGTTTTTGTTTGTCCACCCGTCTCTTGATGATTGACCACAAGTTCTCAATGGGATTAAGATCTGGGGAGTTTCCAGGTCATTGACCCAAAATCTCTATGTTTTGTTCCCTGAGCCATTTAGTTATCATCTTTGCTTTATGGCAAGATGCTCCATCATGCTGGAAAAGGCATTGTTGATCGCCAAACTGCTCTTGGAGGGTTGGGAGAAGTTGCTCTTGGAGGACATTCTGGTACCATTCTTTATTCATAGCTGTGTTTTTAGGCAAGACTGTGAGAGAGCCGATTCCCTTGGCTGAGAAGCAACCCCACACATGAATGGTTTCAGAATGCTTAACAGTTGGCATGAGACAAGACTGGTGGTAGCGCTCACCTTGTCTTCTCCGAATGAGGCGTTTTCCTGATGTCCCAAACAATCGAAAAGGGGATTCATCAGATAAAAATAACTTTACCCCAGTCCTCAGCAGTCCACTGCCTGTACCTTTTGCAGAATATCAGTCTGTCCATGATGTTTTTTCTGGAGAGAAGTGGCTTCTTTGTTGCCCTCCTTGAGACCAGGCCTTGCTCCAAGAGTCTCCGCCTCACAGTGGTGCAGATGCACTCACACCTGCCTGCTGCCATTCCTGAGCAAGCTCTGCACTGCTAGTAGCCCGATCCCGCAGCTGAAACACTTTTAAGAGACGGTCCTGGCGCTTGCTGGTCTTTCTTGGGCACCCTGGAGCCTTTTTGGCAACAATGGAACCTCTCTCCTTGAAGTTCTTGATGATGCGATAGATTGTTGACTGAGGTGCAATCTTTCTAGCTGCGATACTCTTCCCTGTTAGGCCATTTTTGTGCATTGCAATGATGACTGCACGTGTTTCTTTAGAGATGACCATGGTTAACAGAAGAGAAACAATGATGCCAAGCACCAGCCTCCTTTTAAAGTGTCCAGTGGTGTCATTCTTACTTAATCATGACAGATTGATCTCCAGCCATGTCCTCATGTCCCACACCTGTGTTAATGGAGCAATTACTGAAAAGAGGTTAGCTGGTCCTTTTAAGGCAGGGCTGCAATGATGTTGAAATGTGTTTTGGGGGATAAAGTTCATTTTCTAGCCAAATATTGACTTTGCAAGTAATTGCTGTTAAGCTGATCACTCTTTATAACATTCTGGAGTATATGCAAATTGCCATTAGAAAAAGTGAAGCAGTAGACTTTGTAAAAATTAATATTTGTGTCATTCTCAAAACTTTTGCCCATGACTGTATATGCAGACTGAAGCGACGCTGCAGGTTAAAACTCATGTGTAATCACATGCCCAGCTGTGATAGTAATGATACAAGGCCAGGGTATTGTAATATAACGTGTATTTTCACCATTATCTCCTCAGTTTATTCAACACACACTGAATAGAGGATGTGGTTAATTACAAGGTATATCTAGAATCCATGGCCTTGTATCACAAAGTGAAATGATGGTAAAAACACACCATACTCATTTAACTTTTTATGATACCTGGCAAGGTAAAATAGCTATGCCTTGCACTAAACACCATCCTTTATTCATTCTGTGCAATATTAGCAGACTGAAGAGACTGGTGGGGAAATTACAAGTCATATATTTGTGTTTTTGACTACACATATCTCCAGGAATGACACAAGAAACATGTGTCATTCCTGGAGTTATGTTTTTTCAAAAATGCAAAGTGTACGGCGCAGTGTGTGTAGGTAGTGAAAGACACATTAATCAAACAGTATTTTGTGAAAACAGAATTGCACATTTATTTTAAAACAAAAAAAATTTTTTTTATTGTGAAGAACGTTTGGGGGAAGATTGGGATACTTTAGGGGTGTGGAGAGATGAGGAACGGCTGGAAAGCGAGGAAGGGGTTCTAGGGGAAGGGGCGACGAAAGTAGTGGGGGAAGGGAGATCAGCGATGGAAGTAGAGGCAGGGTGAGACACATTAGGAGGAGAGGGGGATGGACAAACAAAATCTTTTTTTTTGTCTTCTTTGAGGCAGGAATCTCCTGCATTGACCGACTTCCACCGTGTGACCGCCTTACATTGCTTGACCGCCTTGAGCTGGTGGACCGTGTCCTTGATGAGTAAAAGAGGGAATGAGGGTCACCCCTCTGATGCTCTGTGGTGGCAGTGCTCCTAGAAGGAGAAGAAGTGGTGGCGGTGCTCCGAGGAGGAGAAGTGGTGGCGGTGCTCCTAGGAGGAGAAGTGGTGGCGGTGCTCCTAGGAGAAGTGATGGCGGTGCTCCTAGGAGGATAAGTGGTGGCAGTGCTCCTAAAATGGAGCGTAGTGGTGGCGGTGCTCCTAGACGGAGATGTGGCGGTGGTTCATACAGGAGAATAGGTGGCGGTGGCCCCAGCAGGTGCTGTGGTGGCGGTAGTCCATGAGCGCGTACCAGTGTCTGTGGTAGTGGTGCTCCAAACAGGAGCAGCGCTTGCGATGGTGGTGGTGACGGTGGAGTGTCCAGCAGCACTCGGACTTGTGGTGGTGTAGTGGTGTCCGGCTTGACTCGGAATGCAGGTGGCTATGCAGTGGTATGCAGCAGAAGTCGGTAGTGAGGTGTGGCGAGTCAGTGGTGGCGCAGTTGGAAATGCTACCACTGACTGCTGCACGTACCGATTCTGCTGCATAGCCTGCAAGTAAGCAGTGTTGCAGGCCTGCAACACACTCAGCTGTTGCTCAGGACTAAGGTGTTCCGCCATGTCCCGTTCAATTTTACTGAAAAAATGGTGCGCTGGTCTGTTGAGGTCGGCCTCCAGCCGGTCAAGGCGCTGGTCGACAGAGTGGAAGCGGTGTTCCATGTAAAACCGCGTTCCAGGAGTGAAAAACCGCTTTCCACTGTGCCTGACAGCGACTTCATACTGGCATGAAAAGCCTCGCTCAAGTGCATGAACTCGGGCAAGACATTCCTGTCCAAGGCCCTCTGCTGCTGTCAGGAAGTGCCCGCATAACCAGTGGCAGAGACCTGCGACGGGGAACACCTGATTGACCAGCTTCCTGGTCACCAGCTGTCTATGTTGCTGGCCTGCAAGTTGCTTCCAGGCTGTCGGATGGCTGGGACGGGTCCGAGGTCGTCCGATGAAGGACCGCTTCAGGGACAGGTTGCATTGTGCTGCTCCAGGTGCTGTGGAAAGAAAGGAAAAACATTACTATCATGCATTTACAAGAAGCATCAAGTGTGGAATAGAAAAGCACTGATTAAAAAAAAAAAAAAAAAAAAAACACGCTCTGCTGGCAAGGACCGGTCTCAGGAACGCCAACTCGCGATAATAACGATATTTTCTTCTGGTCCTTGCCGCTGGACCACTGCGAACCTGTCTCTCTGCACGAACATCAGTGTTAAAGCGGTCCTTGATCGAGCGCCGTGTGCGGACTTTGTTCACTGTTAAAAAAAAATATATATATATATATACAATGCAGTCAGGGCAAAATCTGTATCATCACACACACCTGAGTGAACATGGCAAACAGTCATGCAGCATAAATAAGCAATACAATGCACAGTGCAGTCACTGTTGATCCAGATGACAATGTTGTGTTTCCTGCTAGAATATTTCTAGCAGGAAACACAACAGTGCCATCAGTAACAAGAGTGAATGCAGCATAAAAAAGCAATACAATACACAGTGCAGTCACTGTTGATCCCGATGACACTGTTGTGTTTCCTGCTAGAATATATCTAGCAGGAAACACAACAGTGCCATCAGTAACAAGAGTCACTGTGGCATCACAGAGCATGGAAATACTTGCTAAACGCCTTTTTAGTGGTTGGAGAGGCGCTGTCCCAGCCATCCATCAGCGCTGCGGCCACCTCATTCCATAGCCGCCAGCTCACCACATTGTCCTTGTGCTGCGGATCACGGCAGTCTGAACAGTAGTGGTCTGTCTGGCACTGCAGACACCTTCTTTTATCTACACTCCTCACAAACAATGTTGCTTGTGTAGGGGGTGGTTTAAACAAGTGCCTAGACATTGTATACTCAAAAATCGCGCGCGCAAAAGCGCTGACGAGCACACAGCAATGCGCACGCCAGCGCCTCCATAGACCGTAATGTTATTTTTGGCGCATAACCTGCACACACGTGCGCATACTGCGCATAACATGCGCATGCGCTTTTTTAAGTGCGCAGCGCACGAAAACGCTGATGAACGCGTGCAAGCGGTTGACCCTGCGCCCGCCATGTTAAAGATAGGGGAACATTGCGCATGTAACCAATAGCGCACGATGCGCTGCGCTATAAAATGCTAGTGTGAAACCAGCCTTACACACACATATGTATATACATGTAGCACACACATGTATTCAATGAGCACATACATACAAATATGTATACAAGGCTCAGTGGTTAGCACTGTAGCCTTGCAGTCCAGGGTTCAAATCTCACCAAGAACAACATCTGTAAGGAGTTTGTATGTTCTCCCCATGTTTGTGTGGGTTTCCTCCGGGTTCTCCGGTTTCCTCCCACATTCCAAAGACATACTGATAGGGAATTTAGATTGTGAGCTAATAATGTCTGTAAAGTGCTGTGGAATTAATAGCGCTATATAAATAAGTAAAATAAATAAAAAAATAAATACATACAGTACATACACAGAGCACATACATACAGACATATGCATACACAAAGCACATACATACAGACATGGATGTCTCTGTATGTATGCGTGGAGCACATACATACAGACGCATTCATTTGCCACCCTTGCTAGTGTCGTCATTGGTCTCCTGGATGCCAGTTATTCTGACACCGCTCTATTGCCGGCTGATTATTATTACTGACCTGAGCCAACAACTGAGCAGACGCTTTAACTGTGCAGGTCACACAGTGCACAGCTTGCGGGAAAGGACACAGCAGGGATGAGCCCTGCCCCTGAAATGAGTGTCACTGATGAAGCTTTGTTTCAAGGAGTGGGAAGGGGTTGAAGCAGTGACTACAACCTCTGACCCTGCTCTGATGATGCTTTGTTTGAGTATATCAAATGAATCACACAGAAAATAGGAAAAAAATATAATAGCAGTTAGCTAGTGTAGTTAAGGAATTTTTAATACAAGTACATTAGAAATATATTAGGTTATGGACCTAAACAGACTTCAAACCACCCCTATTCCAATAGATACTGCAGTTCATGTGGAAGTAAAATTTGTGGTGTAGTTAATGCCAATGAATTGTCGATTCTATTACATTTTTGATTAGCTCTGCAGTGGACAGCCAATAAAAGGAAGAGTTTTAGCACCATTCAATTAGTCTTTGGACAGAGGTTCAAGAACTGACTACTGAAGGTTTCTGCAGTAAGTAGACTGAGATAGGAGCGTATCCCTATGGTGATGCTGCGGAATTGGTATTGTCTGGGTGTACCGTCAGCCTAAGTGACTAGCTCTGTAGGTCACTTAGGCTGACTGTACACCCAGACAATAGGTCTTGTAGGTCGATTGGAGGTCGATAGGTCTTGTAGGTCGATAGGTACACCCAGACAATAGGCCAGTTAGAGAACCAATGATAGATTTGGTTGGTTCACTCAAACCCAGGAGAGTGGAGTTACGTCCTGTTGAGGCTTGAGGAGAATCCCTGTGGGATGGCAGATAGCTGTATTGAGATCTGGTTACCATGTAGGCTTAAGCTGTGGCCCGGTTGTACTCTAGACAGGCCTTGACTGGCCTGGGATGAGTACATATTAACATATAGTAGTATTTGAGTAGTTTATTGTATGGTACCCCTACAAATTAATGAAATGAAAGGGCAGAAGTATGCAGAAGAGCATTGTAAGCCTTCAACTGTGACCATCTCTTCTCGACTGATTAGCAGAATACTGGCTCATAGATTTTGAAGCTACTCTACTGGACTTTCCAAAGAATGCCGTGAAAATATGAGAGCCAAAGGAGCTTAATGAACACCTGAGTACTTCTACCCCATAATTTCTGCAATCATTGGGGGTCTAAACACATAAGCAATTTTTGATATGTCGATATGGTTTTGCAAATGTTTAGGCTCATTTGTCACTGGGCTCCTAGAATTTTTCGCCCTTGTCTGTGGGGTGCTACGTAAAATTTCTGAGAACTTGTCAAATGTCTCAAGAAAGGAGGCACATGACATTTCCAAATATTGCTTAATTTTGGAGCAATGATCTTTGACGTTTCCAGGCTTTAAATTACAGCTTGGTCAAGGTCACCCTTGTAGGATCTTATGTGGCTTAGAAATGATCCTCTGAAACAGGTGAAGAAGACATGACACTCCCAGTTTGAGACAAAAGATTTTATGTTATTTTTTCTGTGCTGCCCCTTACTCAATCTTAACTTTTGTTTTCCTAACACTACAGGGGATTAAATGTAAGACACATAACAATGCAATGACTCAGATAAAGTGACCTGTCCAACCTGTTGATCAGATATAGATGCCTTGCAGGAAGGGAGTATGACTAAAGGGCCTTTTACATTTAGCAATGCACCAGCAATCCCGACCACGATACGACCCGGTCAGGATCGCTGGTGCATCGCTAAATAATTGCTAGTGAGCTGCCACACAGGCAGATCTCACAGCGACTTAGCGACGCAGCAGTCGTCGTTACTTACCTTTCAGACGCGGCGATCCTGACGTCCTCCCGCCCGCTTCCACACGTCGCTCGTTAGCGCCAGCAGGAAGCCCAGCAGGAAGTGCCCGACGAGAAATGGAGCTGCACGATTTCGCGCGATCAGAGACAGACAGCGGGGGAGCCGGTCGGAGGTAAGTATCACACATAGCGATATCGCTAGCAATATCGCTGCTGCGTCATCAAATCGGTGAAGCTTTAGCGAATATTGCTGGCGATATCGCTATGTGTAATGCCCCTTAACCCCATGGCAAGTGCACATTAGTATAGTCCCATACATTAATTAGAGGATTAAAATTAAACAGACACAATTAATATACAAATTATGTTACCAGAGGATATAAATACAGTCACCCGAGTGATGTTCGTAAATTACCTGCCTTAATGAAAATCACACTATTGTGCATTGTGGGAGTATTCATGCCCTTTATTATCGCATAAGAGTTTGATGATTACTTTACCTTGGAAGGCTTAGACCTATAGACCTAGTAATATCTTTACTTATAACCAGTGATCACAATAATCTGCAGAATACTCTCAGTTTCCAAGACACTTACCATTTTGTCTTCTTTGTTATGATTTTTACTCTAAATCCCTTATGGGGTAAATGGGGTTTCAAGATTCAAACACTTGAATGAGAGCGAGTTATACAATAGAAGGAGCAAAAGTGCTTGGCGTTATTCAGATGAAATTTTGTGATTCTTCAAAAGATACCTAACCGATCCCGCCAGTAATTGTGACTCATGTGTAAGCAGGAGCGCGGATGCAACAGCGCAGAGAATGAAGAGACAATGGCAATTTAACAAACACTTATTTGATTAACACAATTAAAAGGGTGACTATGGAACAATATCAATTAATTTTAAAAAAGCAATGAAAATACAGTAAATTTGATTATGCAGAATATTTGCACAATTTTAACTACACACTCCTATTCCTATTATTACAACTAAGCACTGGTATCGGCAAAGGCATCTTAGTCTTAACCTTAAGTGCATCACCAACTCTATTGGGCCCACAACCATCGTCACTCTCTAGGCAATATGAAACGTGATACAGGTCCTAACAGAAGTCTATGATACTCCGCTCTTAGGCCGCAAGTCCAGGATCATAGAGTCACTTTGCACGCTTCTCACCCTGGCCACTTCAGTCCCCTCAACCATGGCCCCAGGCTCTTGTTTTTGTACTGTACATCTACATTGGAGGTCACAGCTCACATGTGCGATCTTGTGGACATCCTTTTGGCCCTGGCGCTGCTCACTTGGTTTGGGTCTCCCAGCTCCAGTCTCTTGTCTTGGCTTGGTCACCTGGGTCTGATCTCTTGGTTTCTTTACTTGGATCTGGTCTCTTGGTTCCTTCACTCGGATCTGGTCTCATGGTTCCTTCATTCTTGTCTGGTCTCTCGGTTCATTCACACGGCTGTGGTCTCTCGGTTCCTTCACTCTGGACTGGTCTTGAGTAATAGTGGCTATAAGCCAACTCTGCGGCCTGACATGTCTGTCCTGCTACAGGTTCTTTCGTTGACTCCTCCTCTTCACTGCCCTCCAGAGCCTCTTATATTTATTAACTGCATCACAGCTACCACCTGACCTGGTGTCTCCTTCAACCTTTTCCTCTCAGGAACTATGTATGTTGTCTTAAAATTCCTGCTGATGCTAATCTTGCTACTTTCTCTCGTCCTAATGTAAGGAGGTCAAGGGTATTAACCCTTTAAATGTTTCATCCCCTTTAATTGCATTGATATGTGTAAATGTATGTCTTGTATGAACTGTGTGATGTCATGTACTATTGTTATGTTTACAGGTAGGTAGTGCATCCTGGGGTCACTAGAGGAGGGCACTAGAAGGGTAGTGTACATATTTGGGTTAGAGAGTTATAAAAAATATGTCAAAGCAGTAACTGGGTTTGGTAACTAGAGGGGGGCATTGAGCATATCCAGTCCAATAGGGACAATAGTTAGGGACTTGTTGCTAGGGAAAGATTGCCTCCAAGCAGGAATCTGTCAGGAAGACTTCCTCTTAGCGGGAGTCAGCCGGGGGACCTTTCTAGTGTGAGGACGTCCATGTTCCTGGGCCCTGAGCATAGGGTAGGAAGAAGTGGGGACCAGCAACCCCTGAAGAAGCTGGTGAAGGATTCACCGTGGGAAACGTGAGCCCAAAGAGAGTGGGTTTACGTAGCAGTAGTCCAGTGGAACAACCACTGTGGGAACGCTCAGCAGAAATAGTCGTGCTGAAGCGTAGCAGCGAGTGGGCCATCAGAAGTATCCAGGCAGGATAACCAGAGAGGTTTGGACGACCTAGTAGAGGTGTCTTTCTTATGCTGGATTGAAGTGTCTCCAGGGGAAGAGATCGAAGTGCCGTTTTCACCGGGCTCCTCATCCCGCCAATACTTATTGGTACATTCTGGTGTAGCAGAGGAGAAGAGGAAGAATTGTGAAGAATGTATTGCTGGTATCGTTTAAGACGTGCTAATGGGGTCTTGTATATGCTGTGTCCAGAGGAAAATAAAGCAGAACTGTTTGACGTGATTTGGGTAGTGTCTTGATTTTTTTTAGAAAAATCCTCAGAAAAATTGCACTGTCAAGGGCCAAAAAGGGCTCGGTTTGCATAAACGCCACCCTCAAATGGGCATTTCTAGATGGGATTGCGTTGGGACTGGAGGCTAAACTAAAGTTTCCCTAAATTTATAACCTTGATGTTGATGAGTCTGAATAGATGGGAATCATTAGTGTTGTCCCCTACATACGGTCTAATAGACAGTAGGCTGTGTATTTTTCTGTATGACCCCTCTACAGCCATATAGGGCAACCATGTAGTGTAGAAAGCTCCGCAGTTGTTTGGTGAGTTTGCAGAAAGGTACAAATGCATCTATATCAAACAGTCTGAACAATTTACTTAGGCTTGACTTTGAGGACTCTCCTTATGCAGGGGTATTCGTGGTGGCCAATTTTACAGTTTTTTAAGATCTGCACAAGCTGGGGCTGGAGGTTTTTCTCATCGCTAACCCAACTACACGGCAATTAATTGACCAGTTTAGATGTTCTTTTCACCAAACACATCTCCTTTTAAGTTTGGGACTGACAACTCATTCCTTGTATACTAACCAGTCCAACACCCCTTTTGGCAGCCTAATTACAAACCCCCTCCTTAGCTCCATGTGAGGAGCCCTCTCAGTTACCACAGACCGATCATTGGGTAGCTTACCAGCAATCATGGCAACAGGATCTGGTGCTCCCAAGAGCCACGTTGATTCGGAATGGTCAATGGAGCTTGCCTTGCAAACAATGATCACAAAACAAAACATGAAATGAGTCACTAATGGCCCTACTACAGTGGGTTGCAACAAAGAAACACACGCACTTCTTAAAGAGGACCTGTCACGAGGTCAAAAGTGGTTAGACTTTGCTCCTATTTTATTCTCGCTCAGCTGAATATGTCTTTTTTTAATTCTGTCATACTGTTCCAGGGATATGGATTTTTTTAATGCCACTTTTGATGGTCTTCATCAAAGAGGTGTGTAATGCTATTGCCGGTGCCCCTGCATGGTTCCCCTTCCTCCTCCATACAGGGAAGCCAGCATACTCACCACCCTGGCTGCGTGGTGTGGTCCCTGGCATGTTCCCTGCCTCCTTTCTGCTCCGAGTTCATGCACTTGTGCTCCCCTGCACTTAAAGGGGCAGCGTGCGCACATAGTTAAATGCTTCCAGCCAATGACTGGGAGACATTTAGTATATGAGTACACCTGCAATATGGCTTCCAGACAATAGCTGGGAGTCATCTTGTTTAAAAGGCACCCTCCCCAATAGGGAGGTGCCAAGAAACCAAAGTTTCATTAGGTACTGTGTAGTCTATTAGTGAAGTTGTAAAGTTTCCTGGTCCTGCTGTGGCTAGTGTCTTGAACCCAGAACCGGTTCCAATTTTTCATGGGCCCAGGGTAATGGAGTCTCAGTGGGCCCCTTTAACACATACATACATGCTGTACAGATAAGAAATATAGGTATATTACAATGCCAAAGATTTAACTTACTTCTTACATGACATGAGTGAGGTCTATTGTAAATTCTACAATAGCTCAGAAACAGGCAAATACCCGCAGCGCACCGTATACGGAGTGATTGCAGATTTATCATTTTAGACCGGATAGTATAGTCCTCCATACCGTATTATGGGCACCACATACTTCTCCATACCGTATTACGGGCTCCATATATTTCTCCAAACAGTATAATGGGCCCTATATATTGATCCATATAGTTTAATGTGCACCACATAGTGCCCGATAGAGGATAATGGGCCCCATGTATTGCTCCATACAGTATTATGTGCCCTTTATATTGCTCCATACAGTATTATGGATCCCATATATTGCTCCATACAGTATAATGGGAACCACATAGTGCTCCATACAGTATGAGCCCCATATATTGTTCCATACACTATAATGGGCCCCATATATTGCTCCATCCAGTATAATGGGCCCCATATAATGCTTCATATAGTATAATGCCCTCATATAATGCTGCATGCCGTATATTGCCCCTAGATATTGCTGCATACAATATATAATGATCCCATGTATTGTGCCATATAGTACAATGTCCCCATATATTGCTCCAAACAGCATAACGAGCCCCATATATTGATCCATACAGTATAATAGCCCCATATAATGCTCAATACAGTATAATGGGCCCGATATAATGCTCCATACAGTATAATGGCCCCCCATATATTACTCCGTACAGTATAATACCCCCATATATTGCTCCATACAGTATGTAATGGCCCAATTTATTGCTTCATATAGTGTAACTGTCCCATATATTATTCCATATCTTATAATGGAATTCATATATTGCTCCATATAGTATCATGGCTCCCATATAATTCTCCATACAGTAAAATGGGCCACATATATTACTCCGTACAGTATAATGCCCCCATATATTGCTCCATACAGTATGTAATGGCCCAATTTATTGCTTCATATAGTATAACTGTCCCATATATTATTCCATATCATATAATGGAATTCATATATTGCTCCATACAGTATAATGGCTCCCATATAATTCTCCATACAGTATAATGGGCCACATATATTACTCCACAGAGAATAATTTGCCCCACATAGTGCTCCATACAGTATAATGGCACCACACAGTTCTCCATACAGTATAGTGTCCCCTTATATTGCTCCATACAGGATAATGGCCCCATATATTGTTCCATAGAGTATATTGGACCCCATATATTGCTCCATACACTATATAGTCGCCCCATATATTGCTCCATACAGTATAATGGGCCCCATATAATGCTCCATACAGTATAATGGGCCCCATATATTGCTCCATACACTATAATGAACCCCATATTTTTTGCCATACAGAATATAATGGCCATATATTGATCCATGCAGTATAATAGGTTACTTATATTGCTCTGTACAATAAAACGGGCACCATATATCGCTCCATACTGTATAATGGGACCATATAACGCTCCATATCGTATAATGGACCCCACACAGTGCACTATACAGTATTGTGGCCCCATATATTGCTGCAAACAGAATAATGGCCCCACATCATGCTCCATACAGTATAATGGCCCCATATAATACTCCATATAGTATAATGGACCCCATATATTGCTCCATACAGTATATAATTGCCCCATATATTGCTCCATACAATATAATGGGCCCCATATAATGCTCCATACATTATAATGGGCCCCATATATTGCTCTATACAGTATAAATAACCCCATATATTGCTCCATACAGCATGTAATGGCCATATATTCCTCAATACAGTGTAAGGGGCCCCTTAAATTGCTCCGTATAGTATAATGGGCACAATATATTGATCCATACAGCTTAATGGGTCCCATATAATGCTCCATACAGTATAATGGTCCCCATAGTTAGCTCCATACAGTATAATGGTTTACATATCATTCTCCATAAAGTATAGTGGCCTCTTATATTGCTCCACACAGTACAATAAACCCCATATATTGCTACATACAGTATAATGGGCACCACATAGTGATCCATACAGTATAATGGCCCCACACGGTGTTCCAAACAGTAAAATTGCCCCTTATATTGCTCCATGCAGTATAATGGACCCAATATATTGCTCCGTACAGTATAATGGGCCCCATATATTGCTCCATACAGTACAATGGGCACGATGTATTGCTCCATACAGTATAATGGGCCCCATATTTTACTCCATACAGAATAATGGGCTCCACATGGTGCTACATACAGTATTGTGGCCCCATACATTTGTCACGGGGCAGTTGTAGAAATACAGGGGATGAGGAACCTGGGCCTCTGAACTGCCCCTAAGGCTAAGGAAGCGCCCTGTCTTTCCTTAACTTGGAGGTACACTTAGAGGTAGTGAGGCCCAAGTCACCGACCTGTCCCTGTCTCCTGTTTAGCCCTGAGCTAAACCCACCAATGCCCTCCCCAGGAGGTGAGACAGGGAATAATGTGAATAACACCAAAACAACAAAAGGAAAGACAGCCACCTAGGGGTTAAATCAACTAAACAATAAACACTTAGCTTTCTCTGCTGTAATGCTCCCCACAGCAGAGTAAGACCCCAGATGAGGGAAGCAACTGAAGTGCAACTGCTCTCAGCAGCACCTGGCTCCAGCTTGGTTGGTTTCCAAAGGAAGCAATATCACCATCCCCAGCTGAAGCCTCAGGAGACCTTTTAAAGGATGGTGGGAGTGGACTCCACCTTCTTCTGACAAGTCATCAGGCATGCAATTACACCAGTGGCCACCGGGGGAAAAAACTGACATTAACCCCCGCTGATTTGAAAGGAAAAAAGTTTTAGTATGGAGAGAGAGATCTGCCACAAATCCCAACGTGGATCATGACAGTACCCCCCCTTTAATGAGGGGCCTCTGGACCCTCAACATCGCACCTCATATACCACCTACGGTGAGGACACCTCGATCCACCAGGGTTCACCCCAGCAGTCACCTGATTCTGAGGTTTATGGCAAACGTGGACAGATGGAAGTGGCCATAACGTATGCTCCGGAGGTACCACAAATCTCCAGAGCGCTGACCTGGGGAATAAGTTATGTACGGGCATAACTGGGGGTAACTCCAGCTGGTAAGTCCCCGAGCCAAGAATGGCCGACACCCGATATGGCCCGATCACGCGAGAACTCCAGACTCCAGAAGCACATTTCCACCGGATGTTTTTTTGTGGACACCCATACATACTCATTCACACACAGGTCCGGACCTGAATGTTAATTGCCACACACACGTTTGCCACAAGATGGTGAACTTTTCGAGGAACTGACAACAGAAGCGTCCCCCTGTGTCACCACACTCACACATTTCTCAGAGGAAACCACCACCCTCCTCTGACCCCTCCTCCCAAAAGGGCTCCGACTCACAGGGTTGGCTAGTGGTGAGGGTTGGGACTTGCCCCTACTCCTCGACAGCACCTCTGCTGCCCCAACTGGAGAAGAAGTGGAAGGTTGCAGAAAGACGGCAGAGACAGTAGCCCCCAGGCAGAAGCCCTCACACGACTGACCCCAGCTGACTACCTCCCTGGAACACCAATCTATGACCGGGTTGTGTATTGTCAACCAAGGGAGACCTAAAACGATGGGTATTGGCATGCCCTCCAAGACGTAGCATGACAGGGACTCTTCATGACGAGTACCTATACGCAGGCGTATATCATACACGACCTGGGTCACATTCCCCTGGCTGAGTGGGATAGAGTCAATGGTCTGGACGCCTAGAGGTTTTGCTAGCATCCTACACATCAGATATCACTTACAGTAAACAAACTAACAATCACAGACTGGTACAAAGGGGAGAGGACCCTGCCCTTTCAGGCTTACATTCTACTTCGGGCCCAATATTTTAATCCATACAGTATAATGAGCTCCACATGGTGCTCCATATAGTATTGTGGCCCCATACATTGCTCCATACAAATACTGGCCCTACATCGTGCTCCATGTAGTATAATGGGCCCAATATATTGTTCCATACAGAATAATGACCCCACATCATGCTCCATACAGTAAAATGGGCCCAATATAATGCTCCATACAGTATAATGGGCCCCATATATCGCTCCATAAAGTATAATGGACCCCATATATTGCTCCATACAGTATATAATGGCCCCCAAAATATTGCTCCATACAGTATATAATGGCCCAATAAATTGCTCCATACAGTATAATGGGCCACATATATTGCTCCATACAGTATGTAATGGCCATATATTGCTTCATACAGCATAATGGGTCCCATATAATGCTCCATACAGTATAAAGGACCCCATATATTGCTATATGCAGTATAATGGTTCCCGTATAATTCTCCATACAGTATAGTGGCCCCATAAATTGCTCCATACAATATAATGGGCCCCATAAATTGCTCCATACAGTAAAATGGGCCCCATATATTGATCCATACTGAATAATGGTCCCATATATTGCTCAGTACGGTATAATGGCCCCATATATTGCTCCATACAGTGTAAAAGGCCCCATATATTGCTACATACAGTATAATGGGCACCACATAGTGCTCCATACAGTATAATGGCCCCACACAGTGTTCCATATAGTATTTTGGCCCCTTGTATTGCTCCATTCAGAATAATGGCCTCATATATTGCTCCTTGCAGCATAATAGGCCCAATATATTGCTCCATACAGTATAATAGGCCCAATATATTGCTCCATACAGTATAATGGGCCACATATATTGCTCCATACAGTATAATGGGAACCATATATTACTTCAAACAGTATAATGGGCTCTACATGGTGCTTCATATGGTATTGTGGCCCCATATATTGCTCCATACAGATTAATGGCCCCACATAGTGCTCCATGCAGTATAAAGGACCCCATATATTGCTCCATGTATTATAATGGGCACCATATATTGCGCCATACAGTATAATGGTAACCATATATTACTTCAAACAGTATAATGGGCTCTACATGGTGCTTCATATGGTATTGTGGCCCCATATATTGCTCCATACAGATTAATGGCCCCACATAGTGCTCTATGTAGCATAATGGACCTCATATATTGCTCCATACAGAATAATGACCCGACATCATGCTCCATACAGTAAAATGGGCCCCATATAATGCTCCATATAGTATAATGGGCCCAATATATTGCTACATATAGTATAATGGGCCCCATATTTTGCTCCATAGATTATAATGGCCCCCCTATATTGCTCCATACAGTATTATGGGTCCCATATAATTCTCCATACAATATAGTGGCCCCTTGTATTGTTCCATACTGAATAATGGTCCCATATATTGCTCAGTACAATATAATGGCCCCTTATATTGCTCAATACAGTGTAATAGGCCCCATATATTGCTACATACAGTATAATTGGCACCACATAATGCTCCATATAGTATAATGGCCCCACACGGTGTTCCATGCTGTATTTTGGCCCCTTGTATTGCTTCATTCAGAATAATGGCCTCACATATTGCTCCTTGCAGTGTAATAGGCCCAATATATTGCTCCATATAATATAATGGGCCACTGTTATGATATGGTAGCCGAGGAGGATAGTAACAAAAATAGCCAAGGCAGCCAGTCACCCAGAGAGGTTGGTAACTAATGGATTGCAGACCCCTAAACTAAGCAGCTGTGGGACGTACCTACGATGACCTAGATGCCTCAGCACAGCCGGAGAGTTAGCTAAGCCTAAAGATAGAAAGGGGAAAGCTAACTGCCCCGAAGTAGCGCCACAAAGGAATAGGTAGCCCCCACACATATAGTGGCGGTGAGACAAGATGAAATACAAACGCAGGCAGAAAATAGAGTAAGCAAACGCTGGGGCCCAAAACTGTCTAGATAGGACAGGACAGAAAAGAATACTTTCTGCAATCCAGCAAAAACCTAGGAAAAATTCCAACACTTCTGATTCCAAAAAAATACTGAGACCACACAATCTCTCTCCTCTATGTCAGAAGTCTGGTGTGAACAGGTAGCTACAGCAGCCACTGAAATAACAGGGACTGAACAAATGAACAGAGATAACTGAAAAACAGAGACCAGCGCAGGCCCCAGAAGGGGGACCCGGTTGACCTCACTCAGAAGGCAGAAAAACAAAAGAAAACAAAACCACAGAAACAAGCAGAAAATAGCTTATCTGAAGATTGCAGGAGATTGCAGCAAGATGACTTCCAAACTGGACCGGGAAGAGACAACTAATCACTGACGAGGATCATGGGAAAGTTACTCCCTTAAATCTCCCAGTCATCATTGCCAATCGTCCGCAGCTGAATCCTCAGCTGAAGGGCCTCTGTCAGTCAAGGCCGCTTCATTAATATCAACAGCCACCAGAGGGAGCCCCAACCCAGAATCCAGTGCATTCACAACAGGCCACATATATTGCTCCATACAGTACAATGGGCACAATACTTTGCTCTATATAGTATAAAGGGTTCCATATATTGCTCCATATAGTATAATAAGTCCCATATATTGCTCCATATAGTATAATGGCCACCATATATTGCTCCATACAGTATAATGGGCCCCATATATTACTCCATACAGTATAATGGACTCTACATGGTGCTCCATACAGTATTGTAGCCTCATATATTGCTCCATACAGAATAATGGCCCCACATAGAGCTCTATGTAGTATAATGGACATCATATATTGCTCCATACAGAATAATGACCCCACATCATGCTCCATACAGTAAAATGGACCCATATAATGCTCCATATACAGTCATGGCCAAAAGTTTTGAGAATGACACAAATATTATATTTTCACATGATCTGCTGCCCTCTGGTTTTTATGTGTGTTTGACAGATGTTTTTATCACAGACAGAAATATAATAATTGCAAACATATGAGTAACAAAAGCTTATATTGACAGTTAGAATAAGTTAATGCAGCAAGTCAATATTTGCAGTGTTGACCCGTCTTCTTCAGGACCTCTGCAATTCTCCCTGGCATGCTCTCAATCAACTTCTGGACCAAATCCTGACTGACAGCAGTCCATTCTTGCACAATCAATGCTTTCATTTTGTCAGAATTTTTAGGTTTTTGCTTGTCCACCCGTCTCTTGATGATTGACCACAAGTTCTCAATGGGATTAAGATCTGGGGAGTTTCCAGGCCATGGACCAAAAATCTCTATGTTTTGTTCCCTGAGCCATTTAGTTATCACCTTTGCTTTATGGCAAGGTGTTCCATCATGCTGGAAAAGGCATTGTTGATCGCCAAACTGCTCTTGGAGGGTTGGGAGAAGTTGCTCTTGGAGGACATTCTGGTACCATTCTTTATTCATGGCTGTGTTTTTAGGCAAGACTGTGAGAGAGCCGATTCCCTTGGCTGAGAAGCAACCCCACACATGAATGGTTTCAGGATGCTTAACAGTTGGCATGAGACAAGACTGGTGGTAGCGCTCACCTTGTCTTCTCCGAATGAGGCGTTTTCCTGATGTCCCAAACAATCGAAAAGGGGATTCATCAGAGAAAATAACTTTTCCCCTCATTCCTCAGCAGTCCACTGCCTGTACCTTTTGCAGAATATCAGTCTGTCCATGATGTTTTTTCTGGAGAGAAGTGGCTTCTTTGCTGCCCTCCTTAAGACCAGGCCTTGCTCCAAGAGCCTCCGCCTCACAGTGCGTGCAGATGCACTCACACCTGCCTGCTGCCATTCCTGAGCAAGCTCTGCACTGCTGGTAGCCCGATCCTGCAGCTGAAACACTTTTAAGAGACGGTCCTGGCGCTTGCTGGTCTTTCTTGGGCGCCCTGAAGCCTTTTTGGCAACAATGGAACCTCTC
This sequence comes from Oophaga sylvatica, assembly GCA_033576555.1. Lineage (NCBI taxonomy): Eukaryota > Metazoa > Chordata > Amphibia > Anura > Dendrobatidae > Oophaga > Oophaga sylvatica. The sequence goes on along the minus strand of JARQOD010000003.1, from coordinate 448,623,804 downwards.
TCCTTGAAGTTCTTGATGATGCGACAGATTGTTGACTGAGGTGCAATCTTTCTAGCTGCGATACTCTTCCCTGTTAGGCCATTTTTGTGCATTGCAATGATGACTGCACGTGTTTCTTTAGAGATAACCATGGTTAACAGAAGAGAAACAATGATGCCAAGCACCAGCCTCCTTTTAAAGTGTCCAGTGGTGTCATTCTTACTTAATCATGACAGATTGATCTCCAGCCATGTCCTCATCAACACCCACACCTGTGTTAATGGAGCAATCACTGAAAAGAGGTTAGCTGGTCCTTTTAAGGCAAGGCTGCAATGATGTTGAAATGTGTTTTGGGGGATAAAGTTCATTTTCTAGCCAAATATTGACTTTGCAAGTAATTGCTGTTAAGCTGATCACTCTTTATAACATTCTGGAGTATATGCAAATTGCCATTAGAAAAAATGAAGCAGTAGACTTTGTAAAAATTAATATTTGTGTCATTCTCAAAACTTTTGGCCATGGCTGTAGTATAATGGGCCCCATATATAGCTCCATAGCATATAATTGCCCCATATATTGCTCCATACAGTATAATGAGTCTCATGTAATGCTCCATACAGTATAATGGGCCCCATATATTGCTTCATACAGTATAATGGGCCCCATATATTTCTCCTTACAGTATAATGAATCCCACATATTGCTCCATACAGTATATAATTACCATATATTACTCCATACAGTATAATGAGCCCCATGTAATGCTCCTTACCTAAAACAAAAAAATCAATCTCCTTTCCCCGCAACTCCGGTCTCCTCAGCATCTTCTGATCTTCTGACTCCCTGCAGTGCTCCGAGGGTGCGCAGTAGTGATGTCATCAACCCCTCTGCTCTGAGCCATCACAGACAGTCAGAAGACGCTAAAGACACTAGGGCTGAAGTGAACAAGGAGAGGTGAGTATTTGAATGGGGAGGTGGTGCCAGCGCTGACACAGGGCTCCCGACTCACGAGCCCCATAGCATGCTAGTTTCCCCAACGGCGAGTTGGCCCCTCTTCATCCAGGTTCCAAGCCCTTGCCTGGGTGCACTGGGTGATGATGCTGGCCCTGCCTTAACTCATAGTCCCTGGTCCTTGTGCAGCCCATCCAGGAAACTGAATTTCCTGGTCCTTGTGCAGCAAGTCCTGAACCTGAAGACCCTGGTCCTAGTGCTGCCAGTGCCTGAGCCTTGTCTCCTGGTCCATGTGCAGCCAGTCCTTGAATCAGTAGCTGAGACCTGTATGTCTGAAAGTGTGCCTATCCAAGTACCCTGTTTATCGGGACTGCTACAATCTATCTCCAAATCAACTATGTCTGAGACTCCATGTCAGTAAGAGTTATGCAGAGGAGCCTGAAACCAGTAGTCTGACGGAGCTCGAGTCTGTCCTTGTCAGTAACCATTCTACAGAGGATCCAGAGCTTAGTTTGAATGGAGCCCTAGTCCTATCTAAGTTTAGCCTGACTCGACCATCAGGAGCTCCAGTCAACACCTGGTAGCCGCTTAGTTATGCCCCTCATAAGTAAACCAGGCCCCGTTGCACAGAGGGTCCATGAACCATATGCGTCACATGGGTATGTAACAGTTTGCTTAGCCATAGACCCTGTTGATCTAAAGTCCTTCCAGTGCATAGAGCAGCTGAGCTACCAGTGAGAAAGTCAGGAACATTTTTTGTTCCATCTGCAGACATTAGATGCTGAACTGGAAGCCCTGATGTGAGTTGCAACAGCCCAAGTTGTAGTATCTACAGCTGTGTCTATTCAACCTGAAATGTATGCCTCTGTAATGGAACCTGCCCTGTCTGAAACGCCACGGTACTATGGGGATCCAAAGTAGTACTGTGAGTTCCTAGAGCAGTGTATGCGACACTATGAAGTTTTAGGCCATCAGTTTTCTTCCGATCAGATGCCCTGGCATGACTCAACACCAAATGGGAAAACCAGAGACTGCCTAGGAATGGTACCTGGCGGCTACCTGCAGCCAAGTCTGACTCCACCATCAGGAGCTCCAGTGAGCACCTGGTAGCCACTTAGCTTCAACCCTCCTGGTTAAGCCTGGCCCCGTGGGACACTGGGTCCACAAACTATGTACTCCACTTGCATGCATAACAGAGTGTTACCCACAGGATCCACTGGGACATATTTTTAGGCTGCTATGCATTATTCCACTATAAGCATTGCCTCCTTGGAAAAGACTATGAAAATTAGCACTATATAAAAATGCCCATATCTCTTGAACTGAATTGGAAATTTAATAAAAAACATAAAACTTAGTACTCGAGGAGCAGCGGAAATAAAATACAAGCAAGAACTGCCTACTTTTCCGTGATGTTGTAGCTATACAGGTTTCAGTTCGGATATAAATAATCATAGTGCCAAGTCATTATATGGGCATCTCGCATGATCACTATTGGAGTCATCTGTGAAGGCAGCATAGATATATATGTTGTACTATTAATTGACAGTATTTACTCCAGCAAAGACACCATGGAAATTGAAGGTTAGATTGATTACTCATTAAATATAGCTCAAGGGAGTTTTTAGTTTAGAGACTGACATAAGCCAAGTTCACACGTTCAGTATTTGGTTAGTATTTTACATCAGTATTTGTAAGACAGAATCAGGAGTGGGTGATAAATACAAAAGTGGTGACGTGTTTCTATTATTCTTTTCCTCTGATTGATCCACTCTTTTTTTCTCTTACAAATACTGATATAAAATACTAATCAAATACTGAAAGTGTGAACGTATCTAAGGGCTCATACTCATTTGCGAAAAAAATGGACAAGTGCAATCCGATAAAAAATGGAATTTCACTCTGACCAATGTTATTCAATGGGTTACATTTCATCTGCGATTTTTTTCTCAGGTGAAATCGCAGAGAGAAAAAAATTGCAGTATTCTGCGATTTGCCGCATAACTTGGACGAGACTCGCCAATGCAAGTCAATGCGTTCGAGCAAAAAAAATCGCACAGCACTCGGACCATGTGAGTGCTGTCTGATTTTAACACACCGATCTCGTTTGAAAACCCGGCATTTCATGTGCTACGTACAGTGAAATCACATAGGTACCCAACAGGAAAGAATAGATACATTATATACAGTGTAAGATTTATTAAAAGGAGTCTGTGATCATTCTTTCAATTAAAGGACTTTATTATGAGTGTGTGTGTTTTTATACAGTATGACTTTGGGGTTAGTAATGGGGGCGTCTTATTGACGTCTCTCCATTACTAACCTCTTGGCTTGATGTCACCTGACAATACAAAGGTTACATCAACACCCCCAATTATCACCACACTTGCAACCGCTACAGGGCATGAAGAAAAAGCAAGGTTAAGTGCCAGAATTGGCACATCTTAGAGATGCGCCTTTTCTGAGGCGATTGAAAGCTGATGTTTTTAGCCTGGAGGGGCCAGTATCCATGGCCCCTTTCTAGGCTATTAATATCAGCCCACAGCTGTCTGCCTAGCCTTTGCTGGATTTTAATTATAGGGGGACCCTATGTCATTTCTTTTCAGGGGTCCTCCATTTTAATAGCCAGTAAAGGTGAATTATACAGCTCTGAGCTGATATTAATAGCCTGGGAAGCTCCATAGGTATTACCCCCTTCCCAGGCTATAAACATCTGCCCCAGCTTTCGGCTTTCCCTGTGCTGGTTAGCAAAATTACGCGGGAGCCCACACCATTTTTTCAGAAAAATAATCTTTTAATAATTAAATACATGTACAGTAAGCTGCACACACACTGTGCTAATTATATTTGTCACAGACATCTATATATCTACCTATTCTATTTGTATGTACTGTACTGTATGTGATCCATCTATTCTATCCTGTTGGGTCCTGCTGTGATTTTACTATACGCGGCTGCTGAATTGACAGATTTTTATCTATCTATCTGTGTGTTTTTAAGAATATTTTCTGTGAAAACTATGTGTAAATTACAGAAAATTGCTGTATGTAAAAGCTCATTTTAAAATCGCATTGCAATTGGATAGCAAGCGCACTGCATTCGGATGTAAATCGGATGATAGGTGTGAAAAATTGGATTGTACTCGCATGACACTCGCATTACACTCGTCCATTTTTTTGGTCCTGATATCGGAACTTTTTTTCACACATATGGGTATGAGCCCTAAGACCGGGGTCACACTTGCACGTGCAATGCGAGAAACTCGCGCAAGTCTCTTGCATCAATATCCGGCACTGCCGCCAGCACTCGGACCGGAGCGTTCAGCTGCATAGAAATACATGCAGCCATACATTCCGGTCCTGAGTGCCGGCGGCAGTGCCGGTATTGATGCGAGAGACTTGCATGAGTTTCTCGCATTGCACTTGCAAGTGTGACCCCAGCCTAAGGCTAAAAAAAGCATCAGACTGTCAGGATTTGCTTCTTTCCAGAGCCATACATTTTTTATTTTTCTGACAACATAGACATATGAGGGCTTGTTTTTTGAGGGACGAGTTGTACTTTTGAATGACGCCATTCATTTTACCACATAGTGTACTGGAAAACAGTAAAAAATTCCAAGTGGGGAGAACTTGTGAAAAAAAACACAAGTCTGACAGTTTTTTTGGGAATTGTTAATATGGTGTTCCTTTTGTGGTAAGAATTAACTCACAATATGATTCTGCTCGTCGGAATGATTATGGTGATACCAAACATGTTGAGTTTTTTTACATAAAAAAATCAGAAGTTTGAAAAAAAAAGTTTCTGGGTTGTGTTGTCATTTTCCGAGATCCGTAACGTTTTCATTTTTCAGTTGATGGGCTAAATTTTAGATGAAATTTTTTTTATACGATTTTGGGATAGATTTGACATTTTATTCATTTGTTACAGCATTTTTTGTGGCATTGCAGAGACCTAAAAAAATGTAACTTTGGTGTTTTTTCTGTTTATTGTGTTTACCGCTTGAGTTAATTCATTTTATATTTGCAAGGTGATACCACATATATGTATTTTGAATTTTTTTTATTATCTTCATTTGTAATTGTGATTTGAATGTTTAGTTTTTTTATTTTTTTATTTTATAGATTTTTGTTAAAACATGTGTTTTTGACTTTTCACTCTACTTGTTAGTCCCCTTTGGGGACTTGAAGCTGCAATTATCTGATCACTTGTGCTATATACAGCAATGCCACAGCATCGCTGCATATACAGTAGTAAGAATCTTGGTCTCCTTTGAAGCCCAGCCACAGGCAGGGTTTCAAGGGATCTCCATAATGACCAGCACAAAGTTCTTCAACAGACCCCCGGAATTCATGGCAACCTTTCGGGAACCCATGATCATGTCTCGGGCACGCTCATGGCACAGTTTGACATCGGGATTCAACAGGTTAACAATCAAGGGTGGCACGTTACTACGCCTAGTATAATCCCGGTTTGCATTGTCCCCTCATCCCTATCCTGGTGTGCATGGCTCCCCCATTCCTGTCCTTGTATGCATGGCTCCCCGTCACTGTCCTTGTATTGTATGCATGGCTCCCCCATCCAGTAAAACATTTTTTTATTGTTTTTACAGCTTCAGTTTATGTTATAATATTTTATCTGATATCAATGGTATAATAACAGATCGTGAGCTCCACCAAGAACTAGAAAATTATCATCAATAGCAGGTAATAACTGTGCATAGCATCTATGTTTACTCTGCAAATGATCCTTTAACCGCTCACCTGCCCAGACATTTTTTTTTAGACATTGGCTTTTTCCGACCTTTCTTCAAAGAGCCATAACATTTGTTTTCATCCTATACAGCCGTACGGGAGCTTGTTTTTTGTAAGATGAGTTGTAGTTTTAAATGACATCATCCGTTTTACCATACTATGTGCTGAAAAATGGGGAAAAAAAATCAAATCGGGTGAAAAAAATGCAAAACCTTTTTTTTAAGTTTTGTTCTTGTGGTGTACGTGTATAAAATCTTTTTTTTTTGCTTTATTTACCCTCTTAGCAGACTTAAACCTGCGATATTTCAACTGCTTATACTACTATGTGCTGAAATTCCAGGGCACTGTAATATATTATATGAATGGAGGTCTTCTACGAAGCTCTACTAGTGACAGGCCTTTAGTAGACTTTAGCTGCCATGGTAAACCATCAGTGCCCTTGATGCAATTGGAGCTGGCATGCCAACCACACGATTTAAATGCCTCTGTGAGAGATTGATAAAAGCATCTAAATGGGTAACACCAGCAATCAAAGATTAGCTCTGGCCACTGCTGTTAGACACAGATGCCAGCAATGCAATGTAGATGACATGTACACCATGTGAAGAGAACTGAGCACCTGAACCCCCTCCACACATGGGCACCCCTACAATGATGTACTTAAATGGGGGTACTGCTCCGTATTAGATAATAATCCCACAAGTATACCTAGATGTTGCTCCCTAGTCATTGTAGCTACTCAGGCAAGTAGTTGTGCAGTGTAAGAACAATTTCTTAGTTTTGATAACTATTACTCTTTGGCCACGTTTGCATGTTCAGTATTTGATCAGTAGTTTATATTAGCATTTATAAGCCAAAACCATGTGTGGGTGAGAAATGCAGACGTGATGCATGGGTTTCTATTATACCTTTCCTATAATTGTTCAACTACTGGTTTTGGCTTACATATATTGATGTAAAATACTTTCCAAATACTAAATGTGTGAACTTGGACTTTGCATCAGTTTCACCCTGCATATATTTCTCCAGTGAATTCTCCCCCACTGAGAAAACCAATCATTGCAACGGAGATTAGTTCATAACTAGGTGGGATCTTGAAGATTGACATCATATTTTCTTAAGTTGCCAATGACATTTACTGTCATTTCTGATGATTTTTTTCATTAGACTCAATAGTAAACAGTCTAGAGTAGGTGGACCTTGTTTTTCTCTAGTTTTAATTTTTTATTTTTAGCCAAGGTCCAAAAATTATCATATAAAAAAAGTCATCTTTGACATTTTGGTTTAAAATTCTTGATATTTATTATCAAAATGATGATATAAAAAAGGCATCTTTAACATTTTGGTTTAAAATTCTTGATATTCAGTCTGAAATTTGTAAACCTGGCCCCAATCTTCCTTTGCTTGTGGTAAAGTTCAAAACAAACGGCAACTGAACACATTACTCACTGAATACTCAGACACAGAAATGTGTCTAAGTTGACCTTAAAAGGCATTGGCTGATGATGTCATTGGGAAACTTGTGAAGCCCAACATGGTACTCAGCAAAGGGCTGCAATCATAGGGTAATAGGTCCAGGAAGCGGAGCCCACCTAGAAGCAAGAGAGGTCTGTAACAATAATCTCTTAAAACATTTCTGTTGTTCTCTAATTATGTTTTATATTCTTGATTTAGCCTTTTTGCCCATGTAAACCCCTGACACACCTGAAACTGAGATCTTTACTTGCAAATGAAATATTTTTCAGTCCCAAGTTCGTCAGAATCTCATCTCAATTTCAGGGCAAAAAGAAACTTCTGTGGACAAGAGACAATTTGCTTATACCTCTTTCTAAGTGAGTGAATAGGTGTGGCTTTTTAATCAAACACATAAAACCTAAAGCACCATCTTCTAAAATAGGCCACAGGTTGATTGGCTCTTATGAAATAGTTGAAGTAATAAAAGCTTTAGACTTATAGCTTTATACTTTTCTCAGGGTTCTAGTTTTTCATAAATCTCTGTTGAAAGATTATCAGTCACCAATACATTCTGTCGAGGCTCATTCTTCACCTTGAGTTTAAGGTTCAAAGGATTATGAGGATATTAAGAATTGTGCTTTTGATTAATCAATTTAATTAGTATTATTTTTGCTCAATGGAATTTAGAATTTATCTTGCAGACTACAAACACATCAATGTAACAAATATTGCAAAGAGCCCGGAGAAAAGTGACAATTGTCCCATCAACAGCACCGTAGCCAATCAGTTAGCAGATGATTGCATGAGCTTCTAAGTTGATTGCTCTGAGCTGCTAAGGTCACTGATTGGCTGCAGCGCTTTCGACTTAACATTAGTGCTGCTGACACCAGAAAAAGCAGTGTAGACTCAGTTCTGGTCCCTGGGAGGGTATGTAATGCGGAGTTTGTATTTTTAAAACAAATTTTGGATTTTTAGAAACCAGAAAAACATTTTAAAGGGTATATGTTGACATGATTTCACCCCCCATATGCAAATGTAAATCTTTCAAAGACAAGTCCAGCGACTCCTTTACATGGCCAGTCTATTCTTTTGTTACTTAGAAATCAGTATTTCAATTGATATGCAAATATGGCTGTAGATTTAAAGCCTCTGTCACTCCAGCACTATTCCCCACCCAGCGCAGCCTCCTCCTACTTTACTAACAGCCCCTATGCTGTGTAATTTCAGGCAAAAAGCTGTCAATCAAGCAGGAGGAGGCGGCACTGGGAGGGGCATAGAGCTGGAGTCACAGAGGCTTTAGATCGAAGAAGGCTGCGCATGCGCAGTCACTTGTCCATTCTTAGCAGCAACAGATGGGTCCCGTTTTAGAGAAAGGTTCAGGTCCTTGAGGAGAAAACTTCATATACCAGAAATTTATGACAGGTTCTGTGCACATGCCATAAGTGTCCCAGACTGAAATACCCCTTCAAGTACCTTGACACAGACTGGTTTCTAGGAATTTGCTGGCTGACAACCAAAATTGGAACTTGGAGGCACCAATGCAAAATCTGTAACAGGTGTCCTCCACAAACCATGTACCGTATGGAAAAGTGACTCAAGCACCAGGACAAATGGGAATGCTCATGGGAATGCTCTTTTCACACCACAATTGCTATGCTCCTTATGACCACCCCATCAAAGACTGGACCTAATCAGGGCCGTATTTGCCACTAGGCACTTGAAGGCACGTGCCTAGGGTGCCAGGATGTGGGGGGGCGGCACCTGAGCAAGGTTTGTTTGTTTGTTTGTTTGTTTTTAGTCTGGTGATAGGCATGGAGGCATAGACATGGAGGCTTTAGGACACAGCGGAGAAAAGTGAACACACGGACACGCCTATTTACATCACTAATCCCCGCCCCTTCCTATGATTAGTGTATGTGATAGGTTGGGAAAGGATGAACCCGCCCCTGTGATGCTCTGTCAC
>JARQOD010000003.1:448588067-448614605 GCA_033576555.1 Oophaga sylvatica | reverse complement strand
TTATGGGGTTCCCGGACTAAATGGGGGGTTAAATATGTAGGGCTATGGGGGGGAACAAAAAGCGGGGCTAAATTTTGGGGGTTCCATATGAAGGGCTGGAGGTTGCGGGCCTGGGGGAGCCCAAATGGGGGGAAAAATTTTGGGGGGGATACATTCCCGGGCTAAAAGGGGGGAAAAATATGGGGGGCTGGGGGGTTGCGGGAAATAATGGGGGTTGCAGGGCTATGGGGGAAACAAAGGGCCGGGCTATAAAGGGGGGTTCCCGGGCTATGGGGGAAAAAAATGGAAGGCTTGGGGTTTTAGGGTTTTAAAAAAGGGGGGGCCCGGGAAAAAGGGGGGACATATGCGGGGCTAATTTTGGGGGGTTGCGGGGCTTGTGAGGGTACAAAAGGGAAGGGCTGGGGGGTTTGAAAGGGCTATAAAAAGGGGGGGGGGGGGGGGCCCAAGGGGGGAACAAAGCAGGGCTATAAAGGGGGGTTTGCGGGGCAATTTGGGGGAACATAAGGAGGGCGGGGGTTACAGGGCTTTTATATGGGGAAAGCAGGGCAAATTTTGGGCTGCATATGGAGGGCGTGTGTTTCCCGGCCCTTTAAAGGGGGGTTACATATAAAGTAAAAAAATGTTGGGGTACATAGGGGGGTTTTCCCGGGCTTGGGGGGTCCAAATGCAGGGCAAATAAAAGGGGGTTGCGGGCTGGGGGGGTACATATGGGGGGCTTTTGGGGTTGCGGGGCAATGGGGGGCTGCATATGGGGGGCTGGGGGTTCAGGACTAAAAGAGGGGTACAATGTGGGGCTATGGGGGGGTACATAGGGGATTGCGGGGCTATGTGGGGGTACATATGCGGGGCAAATATTTTGGGGGATGCGGGGCTATGGGGAACATAGCGGGGCTATGTAGGGGGGGGTTGCAGGGCAATGAGGGGAACATATGCAGGGCTATATGGGGGTACTTTATGCAGGGCTATGGGGGGTTACATATGCAGGGCTATATGGGGGGGTTGAAGAGGTAAAATGGGGGTTTTTGAGGGCTATTTTTTTGGGGGTACATATGCAGGGCTATAAAAGGGGGTACATATGAGGTTGCGGGGCAAATGTGCGGAAACACAATAAAAATCATGAAACAAAATCCCCAAGCATGACCTTAGCCTGAGGCACAGTCAGGAGGCCTTTTAACTTTGGGTGACTATCACATCGCAGTGCTCGGACTGGCCGGCAGCCTCCTGACCTGAGCATGTTTCTATACACCTGTTTATGCTCAGGTGACGAGAGCCGCAGGTCCCCCCCAAGCATTTCGAACGTTGTCCCTCCATTTTATCCGGGTGTAAAAACTGCATCCGGGTCAAGTCCAATTTTTATGTTTCTCATATTTTTCCCATAAAGTAGAATAGAGTATTCACACATTGTTACAACCATAGATCTTTGGGAGTTTAGATCCCTGCAACTCAGAACAGGGCTTATAAGGGTCCATCACTGATTAAAACTCAGTTTACCAGGCATGGGATCTGTGGGGACAGGGATGCAGATCGGAGACTTCACATTTGCGTCCATTTTTCATCACAGATTTGTTGCTTAGTAATAAACTTGAGTAAAATCGTGATCCTCCAAAGGTTTTTATTGCCTTGGAAGCGAGGACACCTCCACACACAGAAGCAAATAGGTACAACTAGGAGGACACCTGAGGAAACATTGGTCTTTTTCTCCTGGATTTTATCTCTCAGGCTGGCGTCACACTGGCGAGTTTGATGCGAATAAGTCGCACGACTTTCTCGCATCAACACCCGGAATGGCCACCCGCTCTCGGACCCGAGTGTGCGGCTACATAGAAATACATGCAGCCGCACACTCGGGTCCGAGAGCGGGCGGCCGTGCCGGGTGTTGATGCGAGAAAGTCGTGCGACTTACTCGCATCAAACTCGCCAGTGTGACGCCGGCCTCACAATGGATGTGTGAATGTGGCCTTGGGGCTCATGCAGACGAGCATTTACAGCCTTTTGCTGTCTTGATTTGTGATCAGATTGCACACGGACAGTGCACTGATCAATGTTATGCATTAGGGCTGTTCAGTTGAACGGTTTTTTTTTCGCTCCGACTGTTCATGAGAATAAAATGTCAGCAGGCACTAATTTCTACTGAGTCTCTGATGAGATTCACACATTGAAGTCTTTGGGTGTGAGAAAAAAATCTGATCCCACATGGAAACCTAGGAAACTGTATGTGATCATGGACGTGTTTTAAAGTAGTTGTATAAAAGCGGATCGCACACGGACATAAAAAATGGACACACGGATGGCGCAAAGATTAAAATCCGATGAAAATTAGAAAATTGTCCAAGTTTTCTGGATGAAACCCAGGTGATTTCTCATACTCTTGTCCCTTAGACTGTCAGCCGAATCCGGTGATACCAACAAGTTTGGCCGACATTAGTCTGGTGTGTATGGGGGACTTTAACTAATATCTAAAGATCTGGGCACTTTTAGTCTGACTTATCAGTAGGGGGCGTCACGACTTAGAGTGCCTAGGGCAGCATGAACACCAAATACGGCCCTGGACCTAGTAAGTATGCGCATATAAAGGTTTTTAGATGCTTGTGGACACACATCAATTTTGAAGCAGACTCTTCAGGAAAGTGCCGCCACTCTTTTCTCTGAAATATCCTTTCTGACTTCCTTTTGGATTTCTTTGAAGTGGCTTTGCTTCCGGCATTTTTTCCATAATATAATGGAGAAATGGAAAGCACATGAAGAATGGACCAATTACTTCTTTTAGAAACTTTCAAATCCTGAATCAGTTAGAAGAAGTGACAAAAGAAAGAACATGCACACAGCAAGTCGTTTTGACATTGCTGTGCATATGTTCAGTATTTTTCACATTTTTATAGCCCTTTTTCAGTTACAGGTTGAAGCCACCTGAGAAAACGGCATGGGTGCATTCACTTGTGCAGGGTCTACTTAACAATCCAATATTCAACTTAAGGGCTCATACTCACTTGAGCCGAAAACGGATGATTTTCAGCCGATAAAAAATCTGATTCAAATGGGACCAATGTTATTCAATAGGTGACATCTCATTTGCGATTTTTTTTCTCAGCCGAAATCGGTGTGAGCAAAAAAATCGCAACATGCTGCGATTTGATGCGATTTTGGCATGATAATCGCTAATGCAATAGATGGTGCTATAAAAAAATCGCATGCAAATCGCATGACAATTGCACATAATCGGACCATCCTGAAAACTGACCGATTTTTTTCCAGCAAGTGAGTATGAGCCCTAAACAACAAAGAAGGAAGAAGAAATGAAGATCTGCTTGGCAGCAGCCACATTCTCATCTCACTTTGTGTAGTTAATCAGATTTTAATAAATATTGATACTGTATAGGTGGAGAACTTCTTGAATAAACATTATAAATGAGATTCTTTGAAGGAAACAATTGCTGAGAATTTCGCCTACACAGTCCCAGGTCACTGAGTCAATGTGCAGATAACAGATTTACATACAATTTTACAGTGTGTTAGTACAGGAAGGCATACAATAGATATCTTGGTGTTTGCTTTCAGGTATAGTCTGCATACATGTTTGCAAAGTCGCTATTATTTTTTAAGGTCTTTCCAGGGTATTTTATTGTATTTTGTCTAAGTTTCTTTTTATTGACCATAGCAGCATGAACTATTTTTTTTTCACATTGCGTAATGCCATCAGAAGATTTGTCCAGACGAGACCAGTTTATCAGTGAGAGATGGGTGTGTTCTTTTCAGGTGGGAACACATCTACTCCCATTGACCTTTTCTACAACCGCTCAGTATCATTTGAGTAATCTTTTTAAAGTCAGGTACGCTATGTCTGGATATAAAGCAGTTCTAAGAAGTCTCTAAATTATGTGATCAAATATCCAAGCACCAAACTATGACTGGAAAACTTGAAATTCCCTTGATATGTTTAATTCAGATAAGTGGTGTCCAACCTGTCCCTTTCCAGTAGTTGCAAACCTACAACTCAAAAAGGAGTAGACTTAAAAAAAAACCTATTACTATTAAAAAGCGTATTGTCCCCATTGTCTATTTTAGCTTGTTGTCCAAGAGCTGATAATAAATTATAATCAGAGTCACCAGAAACATTTGCAAAGCATACAAAATTTTCCTTGTCCTTCTTTTAAAGTAAGAAAAACCCACCAAGGTCAATGAAAGAATTTGAAACATTTTTGCTTTTGAATAGTGGTTCAAAAGAAAAATGTTAAAAAAACCCACACTAATAAAAGTTGCCTGGTACCCTTAACTCAATATTTTGTTGCACAGCCTTTGAGGCAATCACTGCAAACAAATTATTTCTGTAAGGCCGGCGTCACACACAACTACAAAAAATCGGTCCATTTTAGTCGGTCGATTGTCGGATCAAAATGCAAACATCACACATCCTTCTGGCATCCGATTTTCCTTCAAAGATGCGATTTAGTCGCATGTGTGTGTACCTTGTAACATCCGATTTTCATCCGACTTGCGAGAATTTCTCGCAGGCTTGCAAAACTTACATATAATAGATCCAAAAGAATAGTATTTCAATCACAAAAGAAAGAATAGATATATACACATAGAACACACATATATATATATACATGTCATTGTGACATGTATATATATATATATATTTATAGTTCCTAGACTTCTACATACTGTTATAGCCGCTAATTCAATTGCCGAATGGGTTAATTAGGCGTTAATGTCACCTTAGTATTGAAAGGTGACCTTAAGGCAGGTTAATAATTGAGAGCTGTCAATTAGACAACTATCAATTATTAATCCTATTGAAGTAAATAAAAAAACACAAACACACTTTAAGAATAAATAATTTTAATGAAATCAAAACACATATTTTTGACCATCTTTTATTTCACTCTTAATCCGTTCGAAGCCCTTGTTCTTCTAAAATAAATATAAAATAATAAAACAACATTATTCTTACCTATCTGGCGATCTGTCACGTCCCACGATGTAATCCTTCACAAAGGGTTAACTAGCAATCAGATAAGCAGCGCAAGTAATCCTGCGTGCTCATCTGATAGCTCCTGAATGAATGAGCTTATCTCCTGCCGACAGGAGAGGATGTGATTAATGAATGAAGCTTAATTTATTGTATCCACTTTCACGTAAAGGTACTGCCACACTAAGCAATCCCGCTAGCGATCTCGTTAGCGTTGCATACTAATGAGATCGCTAGCGGGATCGTTTCTATATCGCTAAATGCGGCCACATTTAGCGATATAGTTAACGACGCTATCGCCGTTAGCGATCTTCTTAACGACTTTAGCGGTACAAAAGTACCGCTAAATCGCTAAGAAAAGGTGCCACACAGCGATAAGATACTTACCCAGCGGGAGCGCCAGCGATGAAATAGGGTCCGGAACGATTCCAGCGACGAGCGAGATCACAGCAGGAAGCTCGTCGCTGGAAGCTGCCGCACTGAACAATATCGCTAACGGGATCGCTAAATAGTGACGTTTTTTAGCGATCTCGTTAGCGATATTGTTTAGTGTGGCATACCCTTTAGGTCAGGTCACTGAAGTGAAAGTGGCAATAAATCAATTAAGCTCCATTCATGAATCTATTCCTCTCCTTTCACTGGGAGAGTAACTGATTCATTCATGGGGTTACTACTTGGAGACAGCATTAGCTCTCTGCAAGCTGTAACCTGTTAACCCTTTCTGATGGATTACACCGTGGGACCTGACTGTACATCGGATTGGTAAGAATAATTTGGCTTTTTTATTTTATTTTTATTACAGGAAATGGTTTTAGCAGGAAAATAAAATATGGTCAAAAACTGTGATTATTTCATTAAACTTATTTTTTATTAAACTGTGTGTGTTTGATTTTTGTATCATACAATAGATTAATAATTGATAGTTGTCTAATTGACAGCTCTCAATTATTAACCTGCCTTAAGGTCACCTTTCAATACTAAGGTGACATTAACGCCTTATTAACCCATTCGCCACTGCTACAGGGCAATGGGAATAGACGGGCAAAGTGCCAGAAAGGGCGAATCTAATTATAGATTTGCCCTTTCTGGGGTGTCTGGGGGCAGATCTTAGTAGCCAGGGGGGGCACAAAAAAAATGTACCCTCCCTAGGCTATTATTATCTGCCCCCACTCGCTTGCTTTGTCTGTCTGGTGGAGAAAATACAGCGGGAGCCCACGCATTTTTTTTCAACGAATTTACACCTTTAACCCCTTACTGCCATCGGACGTACTATCCCGTCCATGGTACCTGGGCCTGTATGACCATGACGGGATAGTACGTCTCGTGCGATCGGACGCGCTCCCAGGGGGAGCGCAGCCGATCGCGCCCGGGTGTCAGCTGATTATCACAGCTGACACCCATGACTGTGTGTCAGGAGCGGTCACGGACCGCTCCCGGCACATTAACCCCTTGCACACCGCGATCAAACATGATCGCGGTGTACTGGGGGCACAGGGGATATGATCGCGCTGTTCTGAGGGCTTCCTTCCTCCCAGGACCCGGATCCAAGATGGCGCCGGGGTCCTGGAGGGAGGCGGCTACCTCAGTGCCTGCCGAGAGCAGGCACTGAGAAGCCTGCATCTATGCCTGTGCGATCGCTGGTGTGACAGAGTGCTGTGCACACTGTCACACCAGCGATCTGATAAAATACTGTGATGTCCCACCCTGGGACAAAGTAAAAAAGTTAAAAAAATAAAAATAAACGTGTTATAAAAAAAAATCCAAAATAAATAAAAAAAAATATATATATTCCCCAATAAATTCACTTCTTCCTGTAAATAAAAAAAACAAAGCAATAAAAGTACACATATTTGGTATCGCTGCGTCCGTAACGACCCCCCCTATAAAATTGTCCCACTAGTTAACCCCTTTAGTGAACCCCTTAAAAAAAAAAAAAAAACGAAGCAAAAAATCAATGCTTTATCATCATACCGCCGAACAAAAAGTGGAATAACACGCGATCAAAAAGACCGATATAAAAAACATGGTACTGCTGAAAACATCATCTTGTCCCGCAAAAAACGAGCCATCATACAGCATCATCAGCGAAAAAATAAAAAAGTTATAGCTCGCAGAATAAAGCGATGCAAAAATAATTATTTTTTATATAAAATTGTTTTTATTCTATAAAAGCGCCAAAACATGAAAAAATGATATAAATGAGGTATCGCCATAATCGTACTGACCCGAAGAATAAAACTGCTTTATCAATTTTACCACACGCGGAACGGTATAAACGCCTCCCCAAAAGAAATTCATGAATTGCTGATTTTTGTTCATTCTAACCTCCCAAAAATCGAAATAAAAGCGATCAAAAAACGTCACGTGCTCAAAAATGGTACCAATAAAAACGTCAACTCGTCCCGCAAAAAATAAGACCTCACATGACTCTGTGGGCCAAAATATGCAAAAATTATAGCTCTCAAAATGTGATGATGCAAAAACTATTTTTGCAATAAAAAGCGTCTTTTAGCGTGACAGCTGCCAATCATAAAAACCCGCTATAAATAGTAAATCAAACCCCCCTTTATCACCCCTTAGTAAGGGAAAAATAATAAAATTAAAAAAAAGTATTTATTTCCATTTTCCCATTAGGGTTAGGGTTAGGGTTGCGGCTAAAGTTAGGGTTAGGGTTGGTGCTAAAGTTAGGATTAGGGTTAGGGTTGGGATTAGGGGTGTATTAGGGTTAGGTTTGTGGTTAGGGTTGGGACTAGGGTTAGGGGTGTGTTGGGGTTAGGGTTGGAGTTAGAATTGGGGGGTTTCCGCTGTTTAGGCACATCAGGGGCTCTCCAAATGTGACATGGCGTCTGATCTCAATTCCAGCCAATTCTGCGTTGAAAAAGTCAAACGGTGCTCCTTCACTTCTCAGCTCTGCCATGCGTCCAAACAGTAGTTTATCCCCACATATGGGGTATCAGTGTACTCTGGACCCAAGAGTTATTGTGCAATTTGTCCTATTTCTTCTGCTACCCTTGGGAAAATAAAAAACTGGGGGCGAAAATATCATTTTTGTACAAAAAAAATATTTTTTTGTTTTTACGGCTGTACATTATAAACTTCTGTGAAGCATTTGGGGCTTCATAGCGCTCACCACACATCTAGATAAGTTCCTTGTGGGGTCTATTTTCCAAAATGGGGTCACTTGTTGGGGATTTCCATTGTTTAGGCGCATCAGGGGCTCTCCAAATGCGACATGACGCCCCCAGACCATTCCATCAAAGTCTGCAATCCAAAACGTCACTACTTCCCTTCCGAGCCCCAACGTGTACCCATACAGTAGTTTTCTCCCACATATTGGATATCAGCGTACTCAGGACAAATTGGACAACTTTTGGGGTCCAATTTCTCCTGTTACCCTTGTAAAAATAAAATATTGGGGCAAATAAAATCATTTTTGCAAAAAAAAAAAGGATTTTTTATTTTTATGGCTGTGCGTTATAAACTTCTGTGAAGCACTTCGGGGTTCAAAGTGCTCACCACACATCTAGACAAGTTCCTTGTGGGGTCTATTTTCCAAAATGGGGTCACTTGTGGGGGGTTTCCACTGTTTAGGCGCATCAGGGGCTCTCCAAATGCGACATGACGCCCCCAGACCATTCCATCAAAGTCTGCAATCCAAAACGTCACTACTTCCCTTCCGAGCCCTGACGTGCGCCCATACAGTAGTTTTCTCCCACATATTGGGTATCAGCGTACTCAGGACAAATTGGACAACAACTTTTGGGGTCCAATTTCTCCTGCTACCTTGTGAAAATAAAATATTGGGGGCAAAAAAAATCATTTTTGTAAAAAAAAAAAGGATTTTTTATTTTTATGGCTGTACGTTATAAACTTCTGTGAAGCACTTCGGGGTTCAAAGTGCTCACCACACATCTAGATAAGTTCCTTGTGTGGTCTATTTGCCAAAATGGGGTCACTTGTGGGGGGTTTCCAGTGTATAGGTGCATCAGGGGCTCTCCAAATGTGACATGACGCCCCCAGACCATTCCATCAAAGTCTGCAATCCAAAACGTCACTACTTCCCTTCCGAGCCCTGACGTGCGCCCATACAGTAGTTTTCTCCCACATATTGGGTATCAGCGTACTCAGGACAAATTGGACAACAACTTTTGGGTTCCAATTTCTTCTGTTACCCTTGTAAAATAAAATATTGGGGGCGAAAAAATCATTTTTGTAAAAAAAAAAAAGATTTTTTATTTTTACGGCTGTACGTTATAAACTTCTGTGAAGCACTTCGGGGTTCAAAGTGCTCACCACACATCTAGATAAGTTCTTTGTGGGGTCTATTTGCCAAAATGGGGTCACTTGTGGGGGGTTTCCACTGTATAGGTGCATCAGGGGCTCTCCAAATGTGACATGACGCCCCCAGACCATTCCATCAAAGTCTGCAATCCAAAACGTCACTACTTCCCTTCCGAGCCCTGACGTGCGCCCATACAGTAGTTTTCTCCCACATATTGGGTATCAGCGTACTCAGGACAAATTGGACAACAACTTTTGGGTTCCAATTTCTTCTGTTACCCTTGTGAAAATAAAATATTGGGGACGAAAAAATCATTTTTGTAAAAAAAAAAAAGATTTTTTATTTTACGGCTGTACGTTATAAACTTTAGTGAAACACCTGGGGGTTAAATGTTCTCACCACACATCTAGATAAGTTCATTGAGGGGTCTAGTTTCCAAAATGGCGTCATTTATGGGGGTTTCCACTGTTTAGGCAGATCAGGAGCTCTCCAAACACGACATGGCGTCCAGCCAATTCTGCGTTGAAAAAGTCAGACGGCGCTCCTTCCCTTCCAAACTCTGCCATGCACCCAAACAGTGGTTTACCCCCACATATGGGGTATCAGCGCACTCAGGACAAATTGCACAATAACGTTTGGAGTCTTGTTACCCTTGGAAAAATAAAAATTGGGGTGAAAAGATCATTTTTGTGGAAAAAATATGATTTTTAAATTTTACGGCTCTACGTTATAAACTTGTGTGAAGCACTTGGGGGTTCAAATTGCTCACCAAAGATCTAGAAAAGTTCCTTAGGGGGTCTAGTTTCCAAAATGGGGTCATTTGTGGGGGGTTTCCACTGTTTAGGCACATCAGGGGCTCTCCAAATGCAACATGGCATCCAATCTCAATTCCAGCCAATTTTGGTTGGAAAAAGTCAAATGGTGCTCCTTCCATTCCGAGCTCTGCCGTGCGCCCAAACAGTGGTTCCCACCCACATATGGGGTATCAGCGTACTCTGGACAAATTGGACAACAACTTATGTGGTCCAATTTCTCCTGTTCCCCTTGAGAAAATAAAAAATTAGTGACTAAAAGATAATTTTTGTGGGAAAAAAATAGGATTTTTTATTTTCATGCCCGGGCATTATAAACTTGTGTGAAGCACTTGGGGGTTCAAAGTGCTCACCAAAGATCTAGATAAGTTCCTTAGGGGGTATAGTTTCCAAAATGGGGTCACTTGTGGGGGGTTTCCACTGTTTAGGCTCATCTGGGGCACTGCAAACGGAACATGACCCCATCAACGTCTGCATTCCAAAAAGTTACTACTTCCTTTCCAAGCCCTGCCGTGCACCCAAACAGTTTCCCCCCCCACATATGGGGTATCAGCGTACTCAGGACAAATTGGACAACAACTTTTGGGGTCCAATTTCCTTGGGAAAATTCAAAAATTTGGGACTAAAAAATCATTTTTGTGGAAAATTGTTTTTTTTTTTTTTCACACCCAGGCATTATAAGCTTTTGTGAAACACTTTGGGGTTCAAAGTTCTCACAACAGATCTAGATAAGTACCTTAGGGGGTCTAGTTTCCAAAATGGTGTCACTTGTGGGGGTTTCCACTGTTTAGGCGCATCAGGGGCTCTCCAAACACGACATGGCGTCCAATCTCAATTCCAGCCAATTTTAGTTTGAAAAAGTCAAACGGCGCTCCTTCCCTTACTAGCTCTGCCGTGTGCCCAAACAGTGGTTTTCCCCCACATATTGGGTTTTGGCGTACTCAGGAGAAATTGCATAACAACCTTATCTGTCCATTTTCTCCTTTTACCCTTGTGAAAATAAAAAAAAAGTTTGTAAAAGATCATTTTTGTGGCTAAAAAGTTAAATATTCATTTTTTCCTTCCACGTTGCTTTAGTTCCTGTGAAGCACCTGAAGGGTTAATAATCTTCTTGAATGTGGTTTTGAGTACCTTGAGGGGTGCAGTTTTTAGAATGGTGTCACTTTTGGGTATTTTCTGCCATATAGACCCTCAAAGTGACTTCAAATGAGAGGTGGTCCCTAAAAAAATGGCTTTGTAAATTTTGTTGTAAAAATGAGAAATCGCTGGTCAACTTTTAACCCTTATAACTTCCTAACAAAAAAAAATTTTGGTTCCAAAATTGTGCTGATGTAAAGTAGACATGTGGGAAATGTTATTTCTTAACTATTTTGTGTGATATATTTCTCTGTTTTAAGGGAATAAAAATTCAAAGTTTGAAAATTGCAAAATTTTAAAAATTTTCGCCATATTTGCGTTTTTTTCAAAAATAAACGCAAGTTATATCGAAGAAATTTTACTTCTAACGTGAAGTACAATATGTCACGAGAAAACAATCTCAGAATCGCGAAGATCCGTTGAAGCGTTCCAGAGTTATAACCTCATAAAGAGACAGTGGTCAGAATTGTAAAAATTGGCCCGGTCATTAACGTGCAAACCACCTTGGGGGTGAAGGGGTTAATTAACCCCTACATGTCTGAAATTTTGCACAAATACACATATGTAATTGTAAGTTCAAACCATATATCAAAATACAGGAAATGACATGGCTAACTGTGTGGAAACAATGTATCATTTCATGTCGGCTTCTGTGATTTCACAAAAGCCGGCAATTGAATTAGCGGCTATTACAGTATGTAGAAGTGTAAGAACTATAAATATATGTATATGTATGTGTCACAATGACATATATTTTATATATTATATATTCTATGTGTGTATATTTATTCTTTCGATTCTTTATTAAAGCTGTCAGTGTGATTTTACAGTATAGCCGGGATGAATTGCCGGCTTTTCTAAAGGACACCGATGCGATTTAATCGCAAGTCACACGTGCGGTCCGTTTGTAATCCGATTTTTCATCGCTCCCATAGACTTGCATTGGCGATAGTCGACCCACAATCGGTGACAATCGCAGCATGCTGCGATTGCACACGGACGTTTAAAACGGACCACAAAAAATCTGATACTGGGAGCTGCTCCATAGAGTAACATAGGGCAGACTGCAATACGATATTTCATCGTATTGCAGTCGTCCGATTCTGTCGCCAGTGTGACGCCGGCCTAACTCTCAATGAGACTTCTGCACCTGTCCACAGGTATTTTGGTTGATACCTCATGAGCAAACTGCTCCTTGTGTCTAAGGAGTGAAGTTGCCTTCTCCGGGCTGCAGATCTCAGCTTTGTACACAAATGTTCAATAGCATTTAGATAAGGGCTTATTGAAGGCACTTCAGAATAGTCCAATGCTTTGCTCTTACCCATTCTTTGATGTTTTTAGCTATGTTTTGAGTAATTATCATGTAGGAAGACCATGAGCTGCAACTCAAAACAAGCTTTCTGACAGTGAGCAACACATTTTGCTCCACAATTTCTTGATATTCTTGAAATTTCATCATACTCTACACAGATTCAAGACACGTTGTGCCAGATGTAGCAAAGCAGCCCCAAACAAAACCAAGCCTCCTTCATGTTTCACAGTAGGTACAATGTTCTTTTCTTTGTAGGCTTCATTTTTCATCTGTGAATATGAAGCTGATGTGATGCCAAAAAGCTCCAGTTACAAAGTGAAGGTTCTGGAGTGGCTATCTCAATCTCCTGACCTCAATATCATTGAGCCACTCTGGGGAGATCTCAAGTGCACAGTTCATGCTAAAAAGCCCAAGAATTTACAGGAACTGGAGGCTTTTTGCCAAGAAAAGTGGGCAGCTTTACCATCTGAGAAAATAAAGAACCTAATCCACAACTACCACAAAAGACTTCAAGCTGTCATTGATGTTAGAGTGTTCAATACATGGTATTAAGAAATTTTGTATGTGAACTTTTGATCAGGGTCATTTGGATGTTTTGGGTTGTCAATATGATTTAAAAAGAGAAAACACAGTGGTTTGACAATAAATGGCTTCACCCAATCACTAGCCATGAGTGGAGAAAAAGTTTTAGTGTTATCATTCATATTCTCTGAAAAAAGGCGATGAAATCAAAAATTCTGCCAGGTTATGTAAACTTTTGACCACAACTGTATATCTTATCTGTTACAAAGAAAATCCTGACAGAAGCTTTGTGGCTTGTCAATATGCAGTTTCTTTTTCATAATTTGCTCTCAATAATGGTTTCTTCCCTGGTCATCTTCCATGAATTCCACTTCAGCCAAGACAGCGACGGATGGTGCAATCTGACACTGATGGTCTTTTATCTTGGAGTTCACCTCTAAAGGGTATGCCACACTAAACAACATCGCTAACGGGATCGCTAAAAAACGTCACTATTTAGCGATCCCGTTAGCGATGTTGTTGTGTGCGGCAGCTGCCAGCGACGAGCTTCCTGCTGTGATCTCGCTCGTCGCTGGAATCGTTCCGGACCCTATTTTATCGCCGGCGCTCCCGCTGGGTAAGTATAATCGCTAAGTGTAGCACCTTTTCTTAGCGATTTAGCGGTACTTTTGTACCGCTAAAGTCGTTAAGGAGATCGCTAACCGCGATAGCGTCCTTAACGACATCGCTAAGTTAGGTAGCTACTAGCGATATAGAAACAATCCCGCTAGCGATCTCATTAGTATGCGACGCTAACGAGATCGCTAGCGGGATTGTGTAGTGTGGCAGTACCTTAATCTCTTTGGAAGTTGTTCAGGGGTCTTTGGTTACCATTTGTTTTATATGTCTCTTCAATTTGTCATCAATTTTTCCTTTTGCAGCCCAGTCCATGGAGATCGGCTACAGTCCCATAGACCTTTAACTTGAGAATAATATGTGCATCTGTATTATCAGCAACATCAAGCTGTTTGGAGATGGTCTTATAGCTTTTAACATGTGTCTATAATAAGACAAGTCTCTCTTTAGCTTTCTTTGCTCCATGTTCAGTGTGGTTCACACCACGATATCAAACAGCACAGTGACTACTTTTCAGCCTTCAAGTGTGTAGACACCTGTGATGCTAATTACAGGACAACCTTACTTTAAAATGTCTTTATGGTCAAATTATTTTGAATCTTTTTAAGCAGTACAATCATTTTATCGAGGCCATTTTCATTTGTTTTGTTGGAATATGTTTGGTGCAACAACTCCATTCCTGTCTATGAGTGTTTAGTTGCTAGATTTGTATGCTGTTCATAAAGTTAGAACAAAAAAAAACTCCCTGAGGCTCACACAGGAAGAGCATGTGACTGTATTTCCTGTTTTTCCTGTGTCTGTGTATGAGAGAAGCAGCCTGCTGTAGATGCTGCACAGATAGAGACACACAAATGATTTATTCCTGATCTATTAAACTTATCATATATTGTTCCTGATTGTTCCTGAATAAAGACGCTCTGTTGTCACACGCTTGGAGAGTATCCTGCGTAATCCGCTGCCAACACATTTATTTTTTTTAATTTCTGTTGAACTACTATTCTAGAGCAATGTTTGATTTTCATTAGTTAATGTTCACTAAATTTATAGAAATGTACTTTTATTAGTTTCAAGCTATTTCAGTAACCATTGAGGGATGCAGTTTTTAGAATGGTGTCACTTTTGGGTATTTTCTGTCATATAGGCCTCTCAAAGTGACTTCAAATGTGATGTGGTCCCTAAAAAATGTTTTTTTAAATTTTGTTGTAAAATGAGAAATCGCTGGTCAACTTTTAATGCCTCACAAGTGATACCATTTTGAAAAATAGTCCACTCAGGTAATTTATTTAGAGACGTATTGAGCACCTTGAACCCCAGGTGCTTCACAGAAGTTTTTAACTTTGAGCCATGAAAAAAAATCTAATTTTTCCCACAAAAATGTTTTTTAGCCCCAAATTTTGCATTTTCACAAGGGTAACAGGAGAAAATGGACCCCAAAATTTGTTGTGCAATTTTTCCTGAGTACATCGATACCCCATATGTGGCTGAAAACTACTTTTAAGGCACAGTGCAAAGCTCAGAAGGGAAGTTGTGCTACATTACAGTGCAGATTTTGCTGCACTAGTTTGAGGGTGCCATGTCACATTGGCAGAGCACCTGAGGTGCCAGAACAGCAGAACCCCCATAAGTGACCCATTTTACAAGTTATATCTCTCAATTAATTCATCTAGGGGTGCAGTAATCATATTGACACCACAGGTGTGACAGAAATTCATACCATTGGGCAGCGAAGAAAAATAATTTACAATTTTACCACCAAGATTGTGTGTTAACGCCAATTTTACATTTTCATATTGGGAAATGGGTAAAAATAGCTTCACAATTTGTCCCACAATTTCTGCTGAATGTAGAAATATACTATATATGGCTGTACAGTACTGCTTAGCCACACAGTGAGACACGGGAGGGACAGAGCTCTATTTGCCTCCTGGAAGGCTGATTTTCCTAGAATAGTTTGCGGACTCCATATACAGAACTCCTTAGGCTCTGTGCACATGTTGCGTTTTTAGATGCGTTCCCACTGCGTTTTTCAACGTGTAGAAACGCATACAACCCGCAGCAGAGTGCACATCCAATGTAATCCTATGGGAACCGCAGGTCTGCTGTGCACATGCTGCGGAAAAAAACGCGCGGATTCACCGCGCATTTTTTTCCGCAGCATGTCAATTCTTTTTGCGGTTCTGTAGCATTTCCGCACCCATTGACTTCCAGCAGCAAAACCTCGGCAAAACCGCAGCAAAACCGCAGATGAAAAAAAGATCTGCGGTTTTGCTGCGGACTGGGGTGTCAAAAACGCTGCAGGGGGAAGTGTGTGGAGAAGACTTTGCCATATTTCAAGCAGCATGGAGTCCTATCGTTGCATGGGGATGGATATCGGCCGTCTGATTGATTTGGTATGTATTTATGTGTGTGTCTGTCTGTGTGAAGTCTGTCTGTGTGCGTCTGTCTGTGCAAAGTCTGTCGTCCCCATGCAATGATAGTGCGAGAATTGTGCTCAGTCGCCGTATGGGACTGCTACTCCCTATCCGGCGACTGAGCACAATTGTGAGTGAAAAAAACAGAAAACATAACACATACACTAAACATACAATACATGTAACATACATGACAGACAGTACATACAACATGCAACGCAGAGTACATACTCACCATACACCATACCTTCACCGAAGCCCTCGGTCCCATAGGAAAAATCCAAAAAAATAAAGCAATAAAACTCCCTGGTCCGCAGAAATCCTAATCGAGTGTCCCACGGCGATCTGTTCCGTCCTCCGGCGCCATGCTCCGGGCAGTGTATCGCGGAGTTTCCCGGAGTTCTGCAGCTCCCTGCTGTCCCTTTACGGCACTAGAGCTGCGTGAGAATTTTTCCACGCAGCTGTGCCGTTAAAGCGAGAGTACCAGAGTCAATGAACTCCGGTAAACTCTCGCGCATGCGCAGTAACACACTGCAGGAGCTTAGCTCCTGATGTGACTGTTCGCCATGGCAGATCGTCGAGGGACACTCGATATTAATGGACTGCGTCGGACCAGGGAGTATACAATTGCTTTGTTATTTTTTTTTTCCTAGGAGAACGAGAGCTTCGGTCGGAAACCAGTACAATAAAATTTGGTCAAAAACGTTATTTATTTCATTAAAGTATTTTTATCTAATGTCTGTGTCTTTTATTTTACCTTTTATTACTTTTGGATTAATAATGGATAGGCATCTTATTGACGTCTCTCCATTATTAACCTGGATTAATGTCATCTAACAATCAAAGGTGACGTTAACCCCTTATTACCCCATATCCCACCGCTACAGGGGAGTGGAGAGAGAGGCTAAGGCCGGCGTCACACTGGCGACAGAATCGGACGACTGCAATACGATGAAATATCGTATTGCAGTCTGCCCTATGTTAATCTATGGAGCAGCTCCCAGTATCAGATTTTTTGTGGTCCGTTTTAAACGTCCGTGTGCAATCGCAGCATGCTGCGATTGTCACCGATTGTGGGTCGACTATCGCCAATGCAAGTCTATGGGAGCGATGAAAATCGGATTACAAACGGACCGCACGTGTGACTTGCGATTAAATCGCATCGGTGTCCTTTAGAAAAGCCGGCAATTCATCCCCGGCTATACTGTAAAATCACACTGACAGCTTTAATAAAGAATCGAAAGAATAGATATACACACATAGAATATATATATATATATATATATATATATATATGTCATTGTGACACATACATATACATATATTTATAGTTCTTACACTTCTACATACTGTAATAGCCGCTAATTCAATTGCCGGCTTTTGTGAAATCACAGAAGCCGACATGAAATGATACATTGTTTCCACACAGTTAACCATGTCATTTCCTGTATTTTGATATATGGTTTGAACTTACAATTACATATGTGTATTTGTGCAAAATTTCAGACATGTAGGGGTTAATTAAAGGGGTAAATTCGTTGAAAAAAAATGCGTGGGCTCCCGCTGTATTTTCTCCACCAGACAGACAAAGCAAGCGAGTGGGGGCAGATAATAATAGCCTAGGGAGGGTACAATTTTTTTGTGCCCCCCTGGCTACTAAGATCTGCCCCCAGACACCCCAGAAAGGGCAAATCTATAATTAGATTCGCCCTTTCTGGCACTTTGCCCGTCTATTCCCATTGCCCTGTAGCAGTGGCGAATGGGTTAATAAGGCGTTAATGTCACCTTAGTATTGAAAGGTGACCTTAAGGCAGGTTAATAATTGAGAGCTGTCAATTAGACAACTATCAATTATTAATCCTATTGTATGATACAAAAATCAAACACACACAGTTTAATAAAAAATAAGTTTAATGAAATAATCACACAGTTTTTGACCATATTTTATTTTCCTGCTAAAACCATTTCCTGTAATAAAAATAAAATAAAAAAGCCAAATTATTCTTACCAATCCGATGTACAGTCAGGTCCCACGGTGTAATCCATCAGAAAGGGTTAACAGGTTACAGCTTGCAGAGAGCTAATGCTGTCTCCAAGTAGTAACCCATGAATGAATCAGTTACTCTCCCAGTGAAAGGAGAGGAATAGATTCATGAATGGAGCTTAATTGATTTATTGCCACTTTCACTTCAGTGACCTGACCTAACGTGAAAGTGGATACAATAAATTAAGCTTCATTCATTAATCACATCCTCTCCTGTCGGCAGGAGATAAGCTCATTCATTCAGGAGCTATCAGATGAGCACGCAGGATTACTTGCGCTGCTTATCTGATTTCTAGTTAACCCTTTTTGAAGGATTACATCGTGGGACGTGACAGATCGCCAGATAGGTAAGAATAATGTTGTTTTATTATTTTATATTTATTTTAGAAGAACAAGGGCTTCGAACGGATTAAGAGTGAAATAAAAGATGGTCAAAAATATGTGTTTTGATTTCATTAAAATTATTTATTCTTAAAGTGTGTTTGTGTTTTTTTATTTACTTCAATAGGATTAATAATTGATAGTTGTCTAATTGACAGCTCTCAATTATTAACCTGCCTTAAGGTCACCTTTCAATACTAAGGTGACATTAACGCCTTATTAACCCATTCGCCACCGCTACAGGGCAATGGGAATAGACGGGCAAAGTGCCAGAAAGGGCGAATCTAATTATAGATTTGCCCTTTCTGGGGTGTCTGGGGGCAGATCTTAGTAGCCAGGGGGGGCACAAAAAAAATGTACCCTCCCTAGGCTATTATTATCTGCCCCCACTCGCTTGCTTTGTCTGTCTGGTGGAGAAAATACAGCGGGAGCCCACGCATTTTTTTTCAACGAATTTACACCTTTAATTAACCCCTACATGTCTGAAATTTTGTACAAATACACTCATGTAATTGTAAGTTCAAACCATATATCAAAATACAGGAAATGACATGGTTAACTGTGTGGAAACAATGTATCATTTCATGTCGGCTTCTGTGATTTCACAAAAGCCGGCAATTGAATTAGCAGCTATTACAGTATGTAGAAGTGTAAGAACTATAAATATATATATATATATGTCACAATGACATATATATATATATATATATATATATATGTATTCTATGTGTATATATCTATTCTTTCTTTTGTGATTTAAATACTATTCTTTTGGATCCATTATGTCAGTTTTGCAAGCCTGCGAGAAATTCTCGCAAGTCGGATGAAAATCGGATGTTACAAGGTACACACACATGCGACTAAATCGCATCTTTGAAGGAAAATCGGATGCCAGAAGGATGTGTGATGTTTGCATTTTGATCCGACAATCGACCGACTAAAATGGACCGATTTTTTGTAGTTGTGTGTGACGCCGGCCTAAGTGCTAGAATTGGCACATCTTAGAGATGTGCCATTTCTGGGGCGGCTACGAGCTGATATTTGTAGCCGGGGGGGGGGCGCCAATATCCATGGCCCCTTCTTAGGCTATGAATATCAGCCCGCAGCTGTCTGCATAGTCTTTCTGGCTATAAAAATATAGGGGGACCCCACGTAATTTATTTTGGATCCCCCTATTTTTATAGCCAGTAAAGGCTATGCAGACAGCTGGGGGCTGATATTCATGGCCTGGGAAGATCTGTGGGTATTAACCCCTTCTCAGCCTACAACTATTGGCCCCGGCCATCAGCTTTCCAACTCTGGCGCAGAAAATTGTGCGGGAGCCCACACAAATTTTTTCACCAACCCCTTTGGTTAAACCCCCCCAAAAAATAGTAAAAAAAAAAACCCTTTTTTTTTTGGTTTTGCGTTTTTGTTTTTTGCTCCCCTTCTCCCCTGCGCCATAACTTTTTTATTTTCCATCAATATGGCCATGTGAGGGCTTATTTTTTGCAGGACGAGTTGTACTTTTGAAGGACACCATTGGTTTTACCATGTAGTGTACTCGAAAACAGGAAAAAAATGCCAAGTGATGTAAAATTGCAGAAAAAATGCAATCTCACACTTGTTTTTTGTTTGTTTTTTTTGCTAGGTTCACCAAATGCTAAAACTGACCTGCCGCTATGATTCTCCAGATCATTACGAGTTCATAGACCCCAAACATGTCTAGGTTCTCATATCTAAGTGGTGAAAAAAAATTCCAAAGTTTGCTAAAAAAAAAAAAAAAAATTGAGCCATTTAACGAGACCCGGAGCGTCTCCATTTTTCATGATCTGGGGCTGGGTGAGGGCTCATTTTTTGCGTGCTGAGCTGACGTTTTTAATGACACCAATTTTGTGCAGCGATGTTCTTTTGATCGGCCATTATTGCATTTTAATGCAGTGTCGTGGCGACCAAAAAAACCTAATTCTGGCGTTTTAATTTTTTTCTCGCTACGAAGTTTAGCAATCGGGTTAATCCTTTTTTTATTGATAGATCGGGCGATTCTGAACACGGCGATACCTAATATGTGTATGTGTGATTTATTTTTTATTGTTTTATTTTGATTGGGGCGAAAGGGAGGTGATTTGAACTTTTATGTTTTTTTATTTGTTTTACATTTTTAAAATCTTTTTTCTTTTGGCATGCTTCAGCTATGGAGGCTAGAAGCATGCACAACTCGATCGCCTCTGCTACATATGCGCGATGAGCAGATCGCCTATATGTAGCAGATGTACTGCATTGCTGTGAGCGCCGACCACCGGGCGGCGCTCACAGCAATGTGCCGGCAACAACCATAGAGGTCTCTATGAGACCTCTGGCTGTCAAGGCAACGCATCGCCGACCCCATTCACTTGACGGGGGTTGGCGATGCGCTCATTTCGGGCCCGGCGGCCGGAAGCGCTAGTTAAATGCCCGCTGTCAGCTTTGACAGTGGGATTTAAGTAGTTAATAGGCACGGGCGGATGGCGATTCCGCTCGCGCCTATTGCGGGCACATGTCAGCTGTTTATAACAGCTGATATGTCGCGGCTTTGAGGTGGGCTCACCGCCGCAGCCCACCTCATAGCCGGGGATACTGCCAGATGACGTACTATTCCGTCATCTGGCAGAAAGGGGTTAATCATGTCAAATTAACAAAGTTAATTTATTAAAATATGTTTACTGTTTCAAATGTGGATTATGATTAGCGTTGTGGTTATGGTTGGGATTAGGGTTAGGGTTGTGGTTAGGGTTAGGGTTAGGGGTGTGTTGGGTTAGGGTTCTGGTTAGGCCTGGGGTTTTGTTTTGGATTAGGGTTATGTTTTTTATTTGGTGTTTGTGTTTCGGTTAGGCTAAGGGTTAGGTTAGGGGTTATATCTAAATATATTTAAAATTTAAATATTTTATTTTTATCTGGGTGTTGGATATAGTATGTAATGACATTATTGTATACATTGTAGGTACGTGATTATCCTGCGCTATGGGACCCTGCAGACTACACCTATAAAGACCGGTTTCAACGGGACCTCTGCTGGACCAAAGTATTTAGGGAGCTATATCCCGAGTGGGATTCATGCACAAATACAAGGCAGTCCCAAATTGATAATTAGAACGTTATTCAACAATGAATATGATACTTTGTAAAAAATGGACTACGATTGATAAGGCCGGCGTCACACTGGCGACAGAATCGGACGACTGCAATACGATGAAATATCGCATTGCAGTCTGCCCTATGTTAATCTATGGAGCAGCTCCCAGTATCAGATTTTTTGTGGTCCGTTTTAAACGTCCATGTGCAATCGCAGCATGCTGCGATTGTCACCGATTGTGGGTCGACTATCGCCAATGCAAGTCTATGGGAGCGATGAAAAATCTGATTACAATCGGACCGCACGTGTGACTTGCGATTAAATCGCACCGGTGTCCTTTAGAAAAGCCGGCAATTCATCCCCGGCTATACTGTAAAATCACACTGACAGCTTTAATAAAGAATAGAAAGAATAGATATACACACATAGAATACATATATATATGTATATATATATATAATATATATATACATATATATGTATATATATATATATATGTAATTGTGACATGTATATATATATATATATTTATAGTTCCTAGACTTCTACATACTGTAATAGCCGCTAATTCAATTGCCGGCTTTTGTGAAATCACAGAAGCCGACATGAAATGATACATTGTTTCCACACAGTTAACCATGTCATTTCCTGTATTTTGATATTTGTTTAGAACTTACAATTACATGAGTGTATTTGTGCAAAATTTCAGACATGTAGGGGTTAATTAAAGGTGTAAATTCGTTGAAAAAAAATGCGTGGGCTCCCGCTGTATTTTCTCCACCAGACAGACAAAGCAAGCGAGTGGGGGCAGATAATAATAGCCTAGGGAGGGTACATTTTTTTTGTGCCCCCCCTGGCTACTAACATCTGCCCTCAGACACCCCAGAAAGGGCAAATCTATAATTAGATTCGCCCTTTCTGGCACTGTGCCCGTCTATTCCCATTGCCCTGTAGCGGTGGCGAATGGGTTAATAATGACACCTTAATGTCACCTTAGTATTGAAAGGTGACCTTAAGGCAGGTTAATAATTGAGAGCTGTCAATTAGACAACTATCAATTATTAATCCTATTGAAGTAAATAAAAAAACACACACACACTTTAAGAATAAATAATTTTAATGAAATAAAAACACATATTTTTGACCATCTTTTATTTCACTCTTAATCTGTTCGAAGCCCTTGTTCTTCTAAAATAAATATAAAATAATAAAACAACATTATTCTTACCTATCTGGCAATCTGTCACGTCCCACGATGTAATCCTTCACAAAGGGTTAACTACTAGCAATCAGATAAGCAGCGCAAGTAATCCTGCGTGCTCATCTGATAGCTCCTGAATGAATGAGCTTATCTCCTGCCGACAGGAGAGGATGTGATTCATGAATGAAGCTTAATTGATTGTATCCACTTTCACCTTAGGTCAGGTCACTCAAGTGAAAGTTGTAATAAATCAATTAAGCTCCATTCATTAATCTCTTCCTCTCCTTTCGCTGGGAGAGTAACTTATTCATTCAGGGGAATACAGGTCTGAGACAGCATTATTAGCTCTCTGCGACCTGTAACCTGTTAACCCTTTCTGATGGATTACACCGTGGGACCTGACTGTACATCGGATTGGTAAGAATCATTTTGCTTTTTTATTTTATTTTTATTACAGGAAATGGTTTTAGCAGGAAAATAAAATATGGTCAAAAACTGTGTGATTATTTCATTAAACTTATTTTTTATTAAAGTGTGTGTGTTTGATTTTTCTATCATACAATAGGATTAATAATTGATAGTTGTCTAATTGACAGCTCTCAATTATTAACCTGCCTTAAGGTCACCTTTCAATACTAAGGTGACATTAACGCCTTATTAACCCATTCGCCACCGCTACAGGGCAATGGGAATAGACGGGCAAAGTGCCAGAAAGGGCAAATCTAATTATAGATTTGCCCTTTCTGGGGTGTCTGGGGGTAGATGTTAGTAGCCAGGGGGGGCACAAAAAAAATTTACCCTCCCTAGGCTGTTATTATCTGCCCCCACTCGCTTGCTTTGTCTGTCTGGTGGAGAAAATACAGCGGGAGCCCACGCATATTTTTTCAACGAATTTACACCTTTAATTAACCCCTACATGTCTGAAATTTTGCACAAATACACTCATATAATTGTAAGTTCTAAACAAATATCAAAATACAGGAAATTACATGGTTAACTGTGTGGAAACAATGTATCATTTCATGTCGGCTTCTGTGATTTCACAAAAGCCGGCAATTGAATTAGCGGCTATAACAGTATGTAGAAGTCTAGGAACTATAAATATATATATATATATATACATGTCACAATGACATGTATATATATATATATATGTGTTCTATGTGTATATATCTATTCTTTCTTTTGTGATTGAAATACTATTCTTTTGGATCCATTATATGTCAGTTTTGCAAGCCTGCGAGAAATTCTCGGAAGTCAGATGAAAATCGGATGTTACAAGATACACACACATGCGACTAAATCGCATCTTTGAAGGAAAATCGGATGACAGAAGGATGTGTGATGTTTGCATTTTGATCCGACAATCGACCGACTAAAACGGACCGATTTTTTGTAGTTGTGTGTGACTCCGGCCTAATAGTGTGTGTATTTTTTTCTTTTTATTTTTTAGAGAAAGATGTGAAACAGAGGTGGCTGTCGGTGAAGGACAGATTTTTGAAATATATTGCCAGCTGTTCAAAAAGTGGCTCCTCTCCACCCAGGCACACGTTTCCTTTTTATGAGGAGTTGCAATTTCTTGTGACTAGCAGGACATTGCGGAGGTAAGTTTTGACAAAAAAAGCAAAATATCTGTAATTGTATCTAGCCTGTATGTTTCCACGTGGTGTAGCACAATTGGCTGCGTATTGAACGCCACGCACAACCGCAGCGTTCAATCCACAGCGTCCAGATGTTACTGCATAGTGGAGGTGATTTTCTGAAATCCCATCTCCACTATGCGTACAAAGATGGAGGTGTCAGACCTTCGTCACCGGACATGTGGCACGTCTTTTGACACCACAGCATGTCTATTTATCTTGCGTTGGCGCTCTGTCTACGCCAGATAACTAGCACAGTGTATTGATAGCATGCGGTGATTCCACATGTGTTCAATGAAAACATGCATTATCACCATGTGAACAAAAAAGTGGGCAGCGCTTTGGGCGGAGCGGCCTTTTTGCTGTGTCCAAAACATTGCTCCTACACAGCATGGAAACATACCCTAATAATGTTTTTTTTTTTTTTTCGTTTCACACAGCACTCAAGGGAACATTTTGACTCTGGCCCTCCTGCTGATGATGAATCGGAAGATGGAGCAGGAAATTCTTCTGGAGCTGGTGGCACCTGTTCGCCATGTGTTGCAACAGCTTCTGCTGGTGCCACATCTTTAGCAGCTGCTGGCACATCTGCTTTTGCAGCTGTTGGAGCATCTGGTTCCGCAGAAGCTGTTGCAAGAGTTGCCTATCCAGTGGCAGGAGAGCCGAGCAAAAAAAAAAGTAAAAAAAAAGAGGATAAAACCTTAAAAGCCGCTACTGATACTCTGGAGTTGATTAAAAAATCAACTGCAGAGGATCATTTCGACTTTTTTGCCTTGACCATTGCAGGCAAGGCTCGCTCACTACCACCGGATAGGCAGTCAATTTTTATGAGTATGGTGCAGATGTCACTTACAGCTTTGGAGGACCCTGCTCCCATTTCTTCCTATGAAGAAATATTGACGGGTGTTTTTCGACTGTTCCGGCCAAGACACCAAGGCCAACAACAGTCACCTGACCACCAGTCCAGCAGACCAGCCAGCAGTTATTTGCAGCAGTTGGACTCGGGAAGCACTCAAAGGCTGGGACCCTCACCGACTGCCACTTACCCTTCGGATCCATCAAACTCCTATGGATATTACCCGGACTATCAATAATTAAAATAAGTTGTTTTTTTTGTTGTTGACCTTTATGCTGCACAAAAGATCCTCGCTCTCTGCGGCACACCACCATGTGTAGACAGGACTTGCGCTGTCGAGAATATGACCTATCAGTCAGTGCACATTGTGTACAGCCGCAGCCATTTAGTGCCGCCAGTCATTAGATTACACCATCAGACTTGCAGCATTACACGACTGGCAATCAGTAAATATCTACCGGTCGCCGGTCACTTACCCTTATTACGCTGGTGGTGCGCTCTTCAGATCAGTTATAAGTCGCTCAGTGCACATAGACTATTACTGTTCTCAGCAGCACGAGTCCTGTATACACAAATGATATGCTGCCGAGAACAACGATCTTTTCTGCAGCACAAATTAACATCTCACCAGACGAACAAGTGTTTTGCTCCTTCACCGGCAGCCGGTTTCCGCTATAATATCAGGAAGCAGCCCCTAGGACAGGCGTTCACACTTATTCCTGCAGGGTATATAACGATATTATGGCGTCTGCATATAGGCTGGGTGAATTAAAGACAGTGTTTGAGGCACATGGGATTGCACAACCTAAGGGGGTGCTTCTTTATGGACCCCCAGGTACAGGGAAGACATTACTGGCCCGTTCTGTTGCACATCATACAGACTGCACATTTATCCATGTGTCTGGATCCGAACTTGTTCAGAAGTTTATTAGGTAGGGAGCTCGTATAGTGCAAGAGCTTTTTGTCATGGCTTGAGAGTGTGCCTCATCTATCATATTCATGGATGAGATTGATTCCATTGGATCCTCACGGTTGGAAGGCGGATCTGGTGGGGACAGTGAAGTGCAGCGTACCATGCTCAAGCTGCTTAACCAGCTGGATGGCTTTGAGTCTACAAAGAATGTTAAGGTCATTATTTCAACCAACAGAATTGATATATTGGATTCTGCTTTGCTGCGCCCAGGTCGCATTGACATAAAGATTGAGTTCCCCCTCCTAATGAAGAGCTTGTTTGGACATTCTCAAAATCCATTGCAGAAAAA
>JARQOD010000003.1:448543578-448587967 GCA_033576555.1 Oophaga sylvatica | reverse complement strand
CCCGGGGCCCGGGGAAGGCTTTTTAAATCCCGTTTCCCTTTTTGACATGGGATTTAATAGTTAATAGCAGGGGCGGAGGCGCCCCGCCGCGCCTATTGGGGCACATGTCAGTTTTTTATAACAGCTGTACGCGGCTTGGGGGGCCACCGCCCCCAGCCCCCCTCAACCGGGGATACCCCCAGATAAAAATTTTCCGTCAGGGGGCAGAAAAGGGGTTAATAATGTAAATTAAAAAAAATTTTAATTTTTTAAAAATTTTATGTTTAAATTTGGGGATTATGATTAGCGTTGGGTTTTATGGTTGGTTAGGGTTGGGTTGGGGTTTTGGGTTGGGTTGGGGTTTTTGGGGGGTTTAGGTTCTGTTGGCCCCTGGGGTTTTTTTTTGGTTAGGGTTATGTTTTTTATTGGTTTTGTGTTTCGGTTGGCTAAGGGTTGGTTGGGGTTTTTAACTAAAAATTTTTTAAAATTTAAATATTTTTTTTTTATCTGGGTGTTGGATATAGATAAGACATTATTGTATATTTTGTAGGACTTGATTACCTGCCTATGGGACCCGCGACTACCCTAAAAAGCCCCGGTTTAAGG
This sequence comes from Oophaga sylvatica, assembly GCA_033576555.1. NCBI lineage: Eukaryota > Metazoa > Chordata > Amphibia > Anura > Dendrobatidae > Oophaga > Oophaga sylvatica. The sequence goes on along the minus strand of JARQOD010000003.1, from coordinate 448,587,382 downwards.
GACCTCTGGGGCCCCAAAGTTTTTGGGAGCACCCCGAGGGATTCAGCAAAATAAAAGGCACCCCAAATTGAAATTTTAAACGATTCAAAATGAATATGATACTTTGTAAAAAATGGATTACGATTGATAAGGGCCGGTGTACAGGGGCGACAAATCGACGACGCAATACGATGAAATATCGTTTTGCAGTCTGCCCTATTTTAATCTATAGCAGCTCCCGTACAGATTTTTTGTGGCCCCTTTTAAAAAAGTCCAGTGCAATGCAGCATGCTGCGATTGTCACCTTTTGGGGGCGACTATCGCCAAGAAAGTCTAGGGCGGGGAAAAAATTTTGATTACAAGGGGCCGACGTGTACTTGCGATTAAATGCACCGGTGTTTTTTTGAAAACCGGCAATTTTTCCCCCTTTTTGTAAAATCACACTGACAGTTTTTAAAAAAGAAAGAAAGAAAGATATACACACATAAATCATATATATATTAAATTATATATATAAATTATATAATAATAGTTATATATATATAAGTAATTGTGACGTAAAAATATTTAAAAATTTATAGTTTCCAGACTTCCACATACTGTAAAGCCGCTATTCAATTGCCGGCTTTTGTGAAATCACAGAAGCCCAAAAAAAAGAAATTTTCCCCCACACAGTTAACCATTCATTTCCTGTTTTTGATATTTTTTAAAATTTTACAATTCAGAGTGTTTTTTGGGGAAAATTTTTTCAGACTTTGGGGGGGGTTAAAAAAGGGTAAATTCGTTAAAAAAAAATGCGTGGCTCCCCTGTATTTTCCTCCACCAGCAGACAAAAAAAGCGGGGGGGCAGATAAAAAAGCCTAGGGGGGTTTTTTTTTGGGCCCCCCCCGGCTACAAAAAAACTGCCCTCAGACCCCCCAAAAAAGGCAAATCTAAATTATTTTTCCCCCTTTCGGGCAGCCCCCGCTTTCCCATGCCCGTAGGGGGGCAAAGGGGGTTAATAATACACCTTAATTCACCTTAGTTTTGAAAGTGACCTTAAGGCATTTTTAAATAATTGAAGCTGTCAATTAGACAACTATCATTAAATCCTATTGAAGTAAATAAAAAAAACACACCACATTTAAGAATAAAAATTTTAATGAAATAAAAACCATATTTTTGACCACTTTTATTTCACTCTTAATCTGTTCGAAGCCTGTTCTTCTAAAAAAATATAAAAAAAAAAAAACAACATTATTCTTACCTATCTGGCAATCTGTCACGTCCCACGATGTAATCCTTCACAAAGGGTTAACTACAACAAACAGAAAGCGCGCAAGTAATCCGCCTGTCATCTGATAGCTCCTGAATGAATGAGCTTTCTCCTGCCACAGAAGGATGTGTTCATGAATGGCTTAATTGATTGTATCCACTTTCACCTTTAGGCAGGCACTCAAGTGAAAGTTGTAAAAATCAATTAACCCATTCATTAATCCTTCCTCTCCTTTCGCTGGGAAATAACTTTTCAACAGGGGATACAGGCTGAGACGCATTATTTTGCTCTCTGCGACCTGTAACCTGTTAACCCTTTCTGAGGATTACACCGTGGGACCTGACTTACATCATTGGTAAGAATCATTTTGCTTTTTTTTTTTATTTTTATTACAGGAAAATGGTTTTAACAGGAAAATAAAATATGGTCAAAAACGTGTGATTAAATTTCATTAAAATTATTTTTTATTAAAGTGTGTGTTTTGATTTTTCTATCATACAATAGGATTAATAATTGATAGTTGTCTAATTGACAGCTCTCAATTATTAACCTGCCTTAAGGTCACCTTTCAATACTAAGGTGACATTAACCCTTATTAACCCATTCGCCACCGCTACAGGGCAATGGAATAGACGGGCAAAAGTGCCAGAAGGGCAAACTAATTAAATTTTGCCCTTTCTGGGGTGTCTGGGGTAATTTTGTACCAGGGGGGGCACAAAAAAATTTTACCCTCCCTATCTGTTATTAAACTGCCCCCCTCGCTTGCTTTGCTGTCGGGGGGAGAAAATACAGCGGGAGCCCCCGCAATTTTTCAACGAATTTTTCACCTTTAATTAACCCCTACATTCGAAATTTTGCACAATACACTCATTAATTGTAAGTTCAAACAAATATCAAAATACGGAAATACATTTTAACTGTGGGGGAAACAATGTATCTTTCATGTCGGCTTCTTGATTTCAAAAAGCCGGCAAATTGAATTAGCGGCTATAACAATGTAGAAGTCTAGGAACTAAAAATATATATATTATATAACAGCACAATGACATGTATATAATTATATAAAATTGTTTTATGTGATATATCTATTCTTTCTTTTGTGATTGAAATACTATTCTTTTGGATCCATTAATGTCAGTTTTGCAAGCCTGCGAGAAATTCCGGAAGCAAGAAAATCGGATGTTACAAATACCACACATGGACAAATCCATCTTTGAAGGAAAATCGGATGACAAAGGATTGATGTTTGCATTTTTGACCGAAAAAATCGACCGACTAAAACGGACCGATTTTTTTTAGTTGTGTGTGACCCGCCTAATAGGTGGGTATTTTTTTCTTTTTATTTTTTAGAGAAGATGTGAAACAGAGGTGGCTGTGGTGAAGGGGCAGATTTTTGAAATTTTAATGCCAGCTGTTCAAAAAGTGCTCCTTCCCCCAGGCACACGTTTCCTTTTAGAGGAGTTGCAATTTCTTGTACTAGCAGACATTGCGGAGGTAAGTTTTGACAAAAAAAGCAAATATCGTAATTGTATCTAGCCTGTATTTTTCCACTGGTGTAGCCCAATTGGGCGCGTATTGAACGCCACGCACAACCGCACTTTCCATCCACGCGTCCAGATGTTTCTGCATAGTGGAGGTGATTTTCGAAATCCCATCTCCACTATGGAAAAAAGTGAGGGTTCAGACCTTCGCCACCGGACATTTGGCACGTCTTTGACACCACAGCATGTCTATTTATCTTGCGTGGGGGCTCTGTCTACGCCAGATAACTAGCACAGTGTATTGATAGCATGGGGTTTGTTTCCCCACATGTGTTCAATGAAAACATGCATTATCCCATGGAAAAAAAAAAGTGGGCAGCGCTTTGGGCGGAGCGGCCTTTTTGCTGTGCCAAAACATTGCTCCTACACAGCATGGAAACATACCCTAATAATGTTTTTTTTTTTTTTTCGTTTCACACAGCACTCAAGGGAACATTTTGACTTCTGGCCCTCCTGCTGATGATGAATCGGAAGATGGAGCAGGAAATTCTTCTGGAGCTGGTGGCACCTGTTCGCCATGTGTTGCAACAGCTTCTGCTGGGCCACATCTTTAGCAGCTGCTGGCACATCTGCTTTTGCAGCTGTTGGAGCATCGGGTTCCGCAGAAGCTGTTGCAAGAGTTGCCTATCCAGTGGCAGGAGAGCCGAGCAAAAAAAAAAGTAAAAAAAAAGAGGATAAAACCTTAAAAGCCGCTACTGATACTCTGGAGTTGATTAAAAAATCAACTGCAGAGGATCATTTTCGACTTTTTTTGCCTTGACCATTGCAGGCAAGGCCGCTCACTACCACCGGATAGGCAGTCAATTTTTATGAGTATGGTGCAGATTCACTTACAGCTTTGGAGGACCCTGCTCCCATTTCTTCCTATGAAGAAATATTGACGGGTGTTTTTCGACTGTTCCGGCCAAGACACCAAGGCCAACAACAGTCACCTGACCACCAGTCCAGCAGACCAGCCAGCAGTTATTTGCAGCAGTTGGACTCGGGAAGCACTCAAAGGCTGGGACCCTCACCGACTGCCACTTACCCTTCGATCCATCAAACTCCTATGGATATTACCCGGACTATCAATAATTAAAATAAGTTGTTTTTTTTTGTTGTTGACCTTTTGCTGCACAAAAGATCCTCGCTCTCTGCGGCACACCACCATGGTAGACAGGACTTGCGCTGTCGAGAATATGACCTATCAGTCAGTGCACATTGTGTACAGCCGCAGCCATTTAGTGCCGCCAGTCATTAGATTACACCATCAGACTTGCAGCATTACACGACTGCAATCAGTAAATATCTACCGGTCGCCGGTCACTTACCCTTATTACGCAGGTGGTGCGCTCTTCAGATCAGTTATAAGTCGCTCAGTGCACATAGACTATTACTGTTCTCAGCAGCACGAGTCCTGTATACACAAATGATATGCTGCCGAGAACAACGATCTTTTCTGCAGCACAAATTAACATCTCACCAGACGAACAAGTGTTTTGCTCCTTCACCGGCAGCCGGTTTCCGCTATAATATCAGGAAGCAGCCCCTAGGACAGGCGTTCACACTTATTCCTGCAGGGTATATAACGATATTATGGCGTCTGCATATAGGCTGGGTGAATTAAAGACAGTGTTTGAGGCACATGGGATTGCACAACCTAAGGGGGTGCTTCTTTATGGACCCCCAGGTACAGGGAAGACATTACTGGCCCGTTCTGTTGCACATCATACAGACTGCACATTTATCCATGTGTCTGGATCCGAACTTGTTCAGAAGTTTATTAGGTAGGGAGCTCGTAAAGTGCAAGAGCTTTTTGTCATGGCTTGAGAGTGTGCCTCATCTATCATATTCATGGATGAATTGATTCCATTGGATCCTCACGGTTGGAAGGCGGATCTGGTGGGGACAGTGAAGTGCAGCGTACCATGCTCAAGCTGCTTAACCAGCTGGATGGCTTTTTGATCATACAAAGAATGTTAAGGTCATATTTCAACCAACAGAATTGATATATTGGATTCTGCTTTGCTGCGCCCAGGTCGCATTGACATAAAGATTGAGTTCCCCCTCCTAATGAAGAGCTTGTTTGGACATTCTCAAATCCATTGCAGAAAAATGAATCTGACATGTGGTATCAACCTGTGTACAATTGCCGAGCTTATGCCCGAGCGTCGGGAGCTGAGGTGAAGGCTGTGTGTATGGAGGCCGAATGAACGCTCTGCGTGAGAGAAGGGTGCATGTCACACACTGCATATAGTGCAGCGCGGTACAGAGGCTCCTCACTGCCACCTTGGATTTAGCGCAGTGCAGGGGTTTCATACATGATCGCACTGTTTATGAAGGGGGGGGGGTCATGGTGAATATCTGTCCCTAACCTCTCCTAGGTATACAGGGGCTGTGGGTGCCCTTGTTGGGCATGGTCTGGCAGCACCGGTGGTATACACGAGCCGTGCAGCCAGGATTCTAATTGTTATATTGGCCCAAAATTTACTTATGTGGCCACATTGTTTTCATATTGAAAAAATTATGACAATGTTTGGTCAGGATTATTTTATTGTTTGTAAAATAAATTTATATTTTCAACTTTATTTTGTGTTTTTTATATACATTTGCATAAGGGGGATATACAAGGGCTCTATCTCTGACTGTGTTATGTGTACATAGCGCAGGACTAATGGGATAGAGGATATGTATTATGTTATATGGGCACAGGAACATAGGATGGAGGATATGTATGATGGGTATATGGGCACTGGACTATAGGATGGAGGATATGTATGATGGGTATATGGGCACGGACTGTGGATGTAAGATATGTATGATAGTATATGGGCACTGGACTGTGGGATGGAGGATCTGTATGATGGGTATGGGCACTGGACTGTGAGATGGAGGATGTGTGATGGGTATATGGCACAGGACTATGGGATGGAGGATATGTAATGATGGGTATATGGGCACGGGACTGTGGGATGGAGGATGTTGATGGATATATGGGCACGGGACTGTGGGATGGAGGATATAATGATTGGTATATGGGCACGGGACTGTGGATGGAGGATATGTATGATGGGTATATGGCATGGGACTGTGGATGGAGGATGTGTGATGGATATATGGGCACGGACTATGGGAAGTAGGATATGTATGATGGGTATATGGGCACGGGACTGTGGGAAGGAGAAGAATCTTGATAATTTGTTTGAACAAACCCCACTTAGTAAATAGAAAACAACGCACATGAAATTAACAAGCCAAAATTTTTAATTACATAAAAGAGCGCTCTGCTGCCCGTTGAAGCTGCCATTCATCCTTGCTTAGTTATAGCAAAATGGAGAATGGAAGAGAAGGAGTTGGACAAGGAAATGACATCATATTTTTTTTTCTCAGTCAAGTTTGTCTTTATTGCTGTAAAAAACGCAGACAATTCAAAGGCAAAACAGCACTGGAAAACCGCGTCAAAACAGCGTCAAAAAACGCGTCCAAACCGCGTCAAAACCACACCTGCATTTTCTGCCAAGAGGTGCAGATTCTGTGCAGAAAAATCCGCAAGCAAATCCACAACGTGTGCACAGACCCTAAGTGCTAGAAAAGCAGAATCCCCCCTCAAGTGACCCCATTTTGTAAATTCTACCCCTTTGAGAATTTGTCTACAGGTGTATTGACAATTTTGACTTCATGTGTGTTTTCCAGAAACAAGCAGCAGTGGATGTTGCGAGTGAAAATTGCAAACTGCCATTGTAGAGACCAGTATATTGAAGTGACCAGTACGTTGTAGTGACCAGTACATTATGACCAGGTCATGCTTCTGGAGACACATACACAGAAATTAGGCGGGCTCTCATCACTACAGAAATGCCAAACATGTGGGCGCTAAATGTGGTTTAGGCCGGTTTTCACACATCCTGATATGTCCAGTACTGGAATAAATGGTACCATAGATATCAGTGTCCGTGTGTGTAATACTTTTGGCACACATGTGGCAACCATGTGCCGCCCATGTGCTGCTTCAGTACCACACATACCCACATCTGAGAAGCAGCGGTACAGTTAGCGCTGTTCCCTGGCGCTGGGTGCTGAAGAAAGCTCTTATCATTCTCTCCTTCTCTGCCGGTGATCAGAGTGAGCAGGGGAGAATGATGAGTGTTATATTCAACTGATAACAACGACAGTAGGCAGTGGCTGATGTGACCATTACTCCCATCAGCCTACACCTACTGTCACTAATAACAGTGATAGCAGGCGGTGGCTGATGGGAGTATTCATCACCTGCTGCCTGCGCTATAAATAAATAAATGAAAAAAAATGGCGTGAGTCCCCCTGTTTTTTTGATAACCAGGCAGGCAAAATTCATAGCTGGGGTCTGCAACACTCAGCTATCAGTTTCAGCAATGATGGTTATCAAGAATAGAGGGGTCCCCAAGCTGTTTTTTTTTAATTATTTAAATAAATAATTTAAAAAAACGATGTGGTGTCACCTCCTTTTTTGACAACCAGCCTTGCTAAAGCAGACAGCTGGGGGTTGGTATTCTCAGGCTGGTAAGGGGCAATGGATATTGACCCCCAGCATAAAAATAGCAGCCTGCAGCCGCCCATAAAAGGCACATCTATTAGATGCCCCAATTCTGGCGCTTTGCCCGGCTCTTCCCACTTGCCCTGTAGCGGTGGCAAGTGGGGTTCATATTTGAGGGGTTGATGTCACTTTTGCATTGTCTGGTGACATCTATTCCATGGCTTAGTAATGGAGAGGTATCTATAAGACACCTATCTATTAATAATCCTATAGTTGTATTGTAAATAAACACAGCTAGAATAAAGTCTTTTATTTGAAATAAAAACAAAACACAAATTTCCATTTTTATTTAAAAATAACAAACACATTGAATCCCTCGTCTCCTGTAATAATTCAAAAATAGAAAAACAGCAATATCCCTCCCGACTTTCTATCCCACTCCGTAATCCATGTCTGGGGATTAAAAGTTTTCAACCTGGATGGTGCCAAGATGCGACCGTCCAGGCTGAGAACCACTGGTGAACGAGCTGCTGCGAACGCAGCATCAGTGAGCAGCGGTGACCTCATTGAGGTTATCGCTGGTCACTGAGGCTGCGTTCCAAGCTACCCAGCACTTAGTCAGAAAAAGTCACTGAGATCCGTGCAGTTCAGCTCAGTAAATTTACTGCAGTTCTTTGACCTTTGATCTGGGGTGAAGTAATAGTCCCATCAGCTGCCACCTGCTGTCACTGTTATTAGTTGAATATAACCCCTATCATTCTCCCCTGCTCGTACTGATCACCGGCAAAGCAGGGGGGAATAATGAGAGCACTGCTTCTCAGGTGCTCGTACGTGTGTCATCCGTGTGCACGTGTGCTGGACGTTTTGCAGCCCATGCTGTTGTTATTGCTGCTGTCAACGTATTTTGCCCGCAGACACACAGGCCGTGGAAACACACTAACATGTTCACAGACCCATTCACTTGAATGGGTCTACGTGTGTAAGTATCTCGTGTGAAAATTGTCACCACACGTAACGGACACACTGACATCTAAAAGAGGTCTTGTAGATACTGGGGCTCAGTAGGGGGGCATTTGGATTTGGGAGTGCAGAATTTGCTGAATTTCTTTTGAGGGGCGAGGAGCCATTTTGCTTTTTTTTCGCTTTGTACTACCAAAAACTTGGAAGCCCCCTATATTTCCATTGACAGATGACGGACCTAAGTGGGGACTTGCTTTTTTGTAGATTGAGTTGAAGCTTTTATTGGGCACATTTTACATAACCTTAAGGATCACATTTATCCAGCGCTCTATGCTGAGCATTTACTTTGAATTTCCATCTAAATCTCTGAGTGATGTGACAGGGGAAACTCCCAAGGAATTCATTCACTATAATGAGGTAGCAGAGTTACTCATGACTCAATCTGGCCTTTGTACAGCTGTGTCCTTCTTTAAGAAGTGTGTAAAACTGTGCACAAAGCTTTTATGCTCACCTAAAAAGATGGACACCGCCGGATCACAGGTCCAATGGCATCCACAGTGCCTATATCTGCCTCATTATAGGGAGTCTTCTGTCAGGAGTTCTATCTCACATATTTCAGAGATTTACATGGAAACCCCGGTGTAAGCGCTCAGCGTAGAGCGCAGGATAAATGTGCACCGAGCCTTACTTACTGGAGACAGAATAAACAAAAACCTGCAATTCAGGAATTATTTTTTTCATATCATGCCACGTGTGGTAAAATTGATAAAGCAGCAGTTCAGTACTATTACAGCAATACCACATTTATATCTTTTTATTGTTTTGGCGCTTTTGCACAATAGAAACTATTTTATAGAAAAAAATAATTATTTTTTCATTGCTTTTTTCTGAGAGTTATAACTTGTTTATTTTTCCACTGACAGAGCTTTGTGGTGGCTTTTTTTTGCAAGAAAAGATGATGTTTTCAATGGTACCATGTTTATTTACGTTTGTCTTTTTGATCCCGTTTTATTGTAATTTTTATTCGGTGGCATGATGATACTGGTTTTGCAGTGTTCACTAAAGAGGTTAACTATTGGGACAGTTTTATAAAGCGGGGTGTTCTCGATGCGGTAATACCAAATATTTTGCACTTTTTTTAATTGGATTAATATTTTTTCATTTTTTTCTTTATTTGGGGATTTTTTAAAATATGTGTACACTTTTTAATAACTTTTTTTTACTTTATTTCATTGTCCCAGGATGGGACATAACTGTATAGTGATAGATCGCTGATCTGATACACTGCAATGCTTCTGCACTGCAGTGCATAAGGGCAATGTGTTACAGGCAGGGAGGAGGTGTGTCAGCTACTGCTCTCAGCAGGCGCTCAGAGGCCACATTCCCTGCAGGACCCTAAAGGACCCCACGGCCATCTTGTGGTCCTAGGTCACAATGGAGACCATCAACACAACGCTATCGAATCGCGTTGTGCCAATGGAAGCAGAGAGGGAGCACACTCCCTCTGCGATGCTCCTCGATGTCGTTGTCACTATTGACAGCGGCATCAGAGGGATTAAATGTCCACGATAGGTGCTAGCACTGACCGTGGGTGTTGCTGCATGGGGTCAGCTCTCACATAGAGCTAACACCCGCAACTGATCGCGGCGCCATACCTATATGTCGGTTTGTGGGAAGGCAGCCCCCCGGCGGCTTATATATACGGCGTGTGGCATCCGCCCACTGCAGGTCTGAACTTCAGGTAAGACAGCACCCCGAGTAACCCCGAGACCCTTTACCCCTATACAGGGATCTGGAATTATAGCGAAGCCCAGGGGTAGCAGCCTATGAGAGCAGTGGACCGGAGTAGGAAGGACGCTAGGACGGGAATAAAAAGCGAGACCAAATGCGTAGTCAGAAGTCCAAGGGTCAAAACCAGGAGGGGAACAAAAGTACAAAATCGGCAGGCAGTAGAAGGGTCAGAAATTCAGGCTAAAGTTCAAGTCAAAACCAGGCGGACAGCAGAGGTACAAAATCGGCAGGCAGTAGAACAGTCAGAAATCCAGGCAAAGGCCAGAAATACAATAGCAAAACAAACTAGCACGCTGGGGAAACCAAGACTATATCTGGCGGCCTACAAGCCAGGCTCCAAGGCATTTGAAGGGCATGGCTACCTCTCACATGCTCACAGTCTGATGACCTCATCTGGACCGCCCCCAGAACCAGGCCAGATGGTGATGCATGACTGACACCAACCACTTCACCTCTGACAGAAGAGCGAAGCCTACGCCCACCAGACGCCTGCGCAGAGACCCCTTCTCTGTTGCCAACATTACCCACAGGCGAGACATGGCGATGCGCAGCGACAGAGGCCGGCGTCAAAGGACCGGAACCATATGAGGATACCGCACTCCTATCATCGGCACCACCAGCCGAAGGAGTCCGGCACCTCCCAGCGGCCGAGGCCGGAACACCAGCCACTGAATCCAATGGCGACGTGACACGGCGCATGTCAGGAAAAGGTTAATATGATCCCTCATTGAGTTTGCAGTCTGTCGTTTTTGGACCAAGATGAATTTTAGCTGTTTTTTTCTGAGTGAACGATGACTGATATGTGGAGAAAGATGCATATTTTTTCTACTAATAATAGTCTTAAATCTGCATGTAATATTTACAAAGTTTGTTAAAAGTACAGCATCCAATTAAATTATCCAACGTATCCACAGATAATGTTGTAAACCCTTTCTCATGCACTATTTCAAGACTTTATCTTACTATCACCATTTCCTAAAATATAATTTATAAATGTATAATGTATCATTTCTGTTAGTATTGTATACTACTGTATGTATTTTTTTTTTTTTGCTTGATCTTTTATCCAAGTATCTGATCCTATTGTAACGTGTTGCGCATTTACTTTTACAACCATGTGGTTTACCGTGAATTGTTGCTGTCCTTAGCAACCCAAAGTCATTAATTGCCAAAGTATTTATAGCCCTTATCATAACCACATATTTACTTTAATATTGTCTTTTAAAAGCAATAATATGTTGGTTTTTTAAAATAAAACTAGGGTGTCTTGAAAAGGAACAATGCGACATTTGTAGACCCAGAGATCAGAAGAAAACTCCCTTTGTCAATAATATTTTTGTCTCATCTAAGAGAAACATGAAAAACCTGGCCAACTGGCTTTTTTTCCACTGAAAGAGTTATGATCATACAAAACTATTACAAAATGCAAAATGGATCATTTACTTTTAATCAGAAAAGCAGTCATGAAAAAAAGAAACACCTAAAGACAAAAATGCAAAAGTTCTACACATTTACTTTACCACCTTAACCAAACAAAAAAATTGTAGAATAGCACAGGTAAAGGAAAGTGATGAGCGAGCACTAAAATAAATTCTCGAACCGAGCAATTCCTAATACTCGCATGCTCGTTTTGAGTAACGAGTAAGATTAGAGTCAATGGGAAAGCTGTGCTTTTTTCCGGCAGACCCTACAATAAGTTCTTGGGAGCAGTGAAAATGTTCAAATGGAGGGGACAAGTGCTGAATGGATGGAAAACAGCATGGGGAAGACCCCTGGAAGCATTGCTGACTCTATTGAAAACAATGGTGTCACACTTTTAGGGCTCATAGCCATCACTGTATAAAAAACCTATCCCATTTCGGTCCAGAAAAGTGAAATGGGTGTCATGCAAATGTCATGTGATTTTAATGCGCGTACAATGCATTTATTTTCAACCGAGCATCCGTATTACATGCGTATTACATGCAATCTGTTTTTTTTCTCTGCAACTACTATTCTACAATCATTTGCGGTGTTCTATGCTACAGAATAGTAATGTGTCCGTAAAAATCGGACGGCATACGGATGGTCTGAACACCGCCTGTTTTTCTCGCACCTATTGACTTGCATTGGGTGAGTCTCATCCGATATACAAGGACAATCACAGCATGCTATAATTTTTTTTTAGTCCCATTTCAGCTGAGAAAAAAATCACAGATAAATAGGAACTCATAGATTAACATTGGTCCCAGGGCAATCCAATTTTTTATCTGATTGCACTCATCTTTTTTTTTTCACAGATGAGTATGAGCCATTACTCCACTTTAAGGAACTTTGGCTTGTCTCTATGACCTGTTGACCCTCCTTTGTCTGGTGTTTTGTTGTTGTATTTTGACTTCTGTTCAAATCTCCTGATTACAACCCTTGACCTCAGCCTATTTGAAGGATTATTGTTCTGCCTCAACCATCGACTCCCACGGGTTTTTTTCTCAGGTATTGATTCCTATCTCTTACTTGACTTCAGTTCTGTTTTTGGTACAAGTTTCATTTTTCTGCATATCCACCTTCAATTTAGGTCATATTTAGGGACCAGGACCATAGAATCTAAAGTATGAATATTTTTCTAACGCATTGTACATGTATGGCTATGTCTCTTTCCCTACTGAACAGACATGCAACCACTATCTAAGGTGTATTAACACATGTAGAGTTTCTCTTTGGCACCAAATACCTTCCTCCAAGCAACCAATCTACTCGACACAAAGACAAAACAATAAACAGCAATTATAGTTCCTAAGGGCACAAACCTATCAATGACTTAAAACTTAAACAATAGTTCTGTCACCTTTCATATGGAGCTATAAAATTTCTTATAACAATAAAATGAGATCTGGCATCTATTACCACAAATACTCGATGCTGGAGCCAAGAATTTCAACTCTTGAATACAAATTGTCCTAAGGAAGTTACAATGTCATTCAGTGATATTGTAATTAAGCATTGTTGTGAACAGTTGGCTGAAGAATTACATTGTTCTCTATAATTGTATGAGTCACTGCGTGTGGTGTTCGGTCACACTCATAAAAGTAATGGAAAGTTACCGTTTGTACAACGATATTGCATAACTAATTGCATCATCTGAGTCTTTCTAGAAGACCTAGAGAACTCCAATATTCCTTTCTCAGATTTTTGTTTATTATATTTTTATCCCTTAACGTTTGTTGAAACTTGTTCAAATTTAGCCAGGAAATTTGATTTGCGTTGATTTCATTTGATGCAAATCAAATCTTTGTTATAATGCTCTGAGGTCTGTCCAAATTGCAGAAAATAATAAGCAGTTCTGGTCCATCCATCTTCTTCGGTCTGTTCACTGATGTGGCCTTTACTCGGCCATCTTTGGCGCCCAGCATCATCGGTGACTTCCAGTGTCTATCATTCAGGGCCGTATTTGCCACTAGGCACCTGAGGGCACGTGCCTAGGGCGCCAGGATGTGGGGGGGCGGCACCTGAGCAAGGTTTGATTTTTTTTTTTTTTAAGTCCGGGGATAGGCATGGAGGCATAGACATGGAAGTTTTAGGACACAGCGGAGAAAAGTGAACACACGGACACGCCTATTTGCGTCACTAATCCCCGCCCCTTCCTAAGATTAGTGTATGTGATAGGTTGGGAAAGGATGACTCCGCCCCTGTGATGCTCTGTCACCTCTGATAGAAAATGCTCGCAGTTGGAGCCTACCGGGAAAACAGCAGGATTGTGAGCGGCTCTGGGATCGTGGAGGGCAGAACAGCATGGTGTACATGCCCGGCCCTGTGACATCATCATCTCCAGAAGCAACCGGACATAACGGGTTAATGCCGGGGGATACAGGTAGAAGATCGGAGGGGAGAGCGGTGCTGGAGCCTGGAAGGAGGCAGGTGACACTGCGCCGTGCATCCTCCGCCGCCACCGCCAGTCGCATAGTGCCCGCCTGCCGCAATGTCTGCCACCCGCCGCCGTCTGCACTGCCCCAGTCACCACCCAGTCTGCACCCAAGCTCCTGTCTGCGGGCATCACCCATCACTCATTACCCTGCCCACCCTGTGCCTGGGGGTTGTAGGGTGCAGGGCTATAAGGGGGTTCAAATGCAGGGCTATACATGGGAGTTGCAGGGCTATGTGGGGGTACATATGGAGGGCTGTGGGGTTGCAGGCCTATGTGGGGGTACATATGGAGGGTTGTGGGGTTGCAGGACTATGTGGGGGTACATATGGAGGGCTGTGAGGTTGCAGAACTATGAGGGTACATATGCAGGGCTATATGTGGGGGTACATATGCAGGGCTATATGTGGGGGTTGCAGGGCTAGGGGGTACATACGTAGGGCTGTGGGGTTGCAGGGCTATATATGGGTGTTGCAGGGCTATGTGGGGCTGCATATGGAGGGTTATGTGGTTGCAGGACTATATGAGGGGTACATATGTAGGGCTATGTGGGGCACATATGCAGGGCTATATATTGGGGTATGTATGGAGGGCTGTGAGGTTGCAGGACTGTGGGAGTACATATGCAGGGCTATATGTGGGGGGTACATATGCAGAGCTATATGTGGGGGTACATATGGAGGGCTGTGGGGTTGCAGGGCTATATATGGGGGTTGCAGGGCTATGGGGGTACATATGCAGGGCTATATATGGGGGTTGCAGGGCTATGTGGGGGTACATATGGAGGGCTATTGGGTTACAGGGCTGTATATGGGGGTTGCAGGGCTATGGGGGTACATATGCAGGGCTATATATGGGGTTTCAGGGCTATGTGGGGGTACATATGGAGGGCTGTGGGGTTGCAGGGCTATATATGGGGGTTGCTGGACTATGTGGGGCTGCATATGGAGGGCTGTGTGGTTGCAGGACTATATGAGGGGTACATATGTAGGGCTATGTGGGGTACATATGGGGGTTGCAGGGCTATGTGGGGGTACATATGCAGGGCTACATATGGGGGTTGCAGGGCTATGGGGGTACATATGCAGGGCTATATATGGGGGTTGCAGGGCTATGGGGGTACATATGCAGGGCTATATGGGGGTACATATGCAGGGCTATATGTGGAGGTTGCTGAGGTAATGTGGGTGTTGAGGGCTATATGTGGGGGTACATATGCAGGGCTATATATGGGGGTACATATGAGGTTGCTGGGCAATATGTGCGGAAAACACAATAAATCTCATGTAGCAAAATACTCATTGCATGACCTTAGCCTGAGGCACAGTCAGGAAGCCGTGTAACTTGGATGACTTTCACATCGCAGTGCTCGGTCTGGCCGGCAGCTCTCCTGACCTGAGCGTGTTTCTATACACCTGTCATGCTCGGGTGACGAGAGCTGCAGGTCAATCCAAGCATTGCGATCGTCGTCTTTGTTATCCGGCTGTATGACTGCGTCCGGGTGCTGTTCAATTTTTATGTTTCTCATATTTGTCCCATAAAGTAGAATAGATGTATTTACACATTGTTACAACTATAGATCTGGTAGTGAGATCTCTGCAACTCAGAACAGGTCTTATGTGATCCTATCAGCTGATTAGACTCAGTCACTCAGGTCTATGGGGATCTGTGAGACAGGGATGCAGATCGGAGACTTCACATTTGCGTCCGTTTTTCATCACAGATTTGTTGCTTAGTAATAAACTTGAGTAAAATCGTGATCCTCCAAAGGTTTTTATTGCCTTGGAAGCGAGGACACCTCCACACACAGAAGCAAATAGGTACAACTAGGAGGACACCTGAGGAAACATTAGTCTTTTTCTCCTGGATTTTATCTCTCACAATGGATGTGTGAATGTGGCCTTGGAGCTCATGCAGACGAGCATTTACAGCCTTTTGCTGTCTTGATTTGTGATCAGATTGCACACGGACAGTGCACTGATCAATGTTATGCATTAGGGCTGTTCAGTTGAACGGTTTTTTTTTCGCTCCGACTGTTCATGAGAATAAAATGTCAGCAGGCACTACTTTCTACTGAGTCTCTGATGAGATTCACACATTGAAGTCTTTGGGTGCGAGAAAAAAATCTGATCCCACATGGAAACCTAGGAAACTGTATGTGATCATGGAAGTGTTTTAACCCCTCTCTGACATCAGATGTACTATCCCGTCCATGAAACCCGTGCCAATCTGACCATGGACGGGATAGTACGTCATAGGCGATCAGCTGCGCTCATGGACAGCTCCTGGCACATTAACCCCTGGCACTCCGTGATCAAACATGATCGCGGTGTACCAGGGGCACAGGGGAGCATCGCGCAGGGAGGGGGCTCCCTGCACGCTCCCCTGAGATCCTCAGAACAGCGCGATGTGATCGCTCTGATCTGAGGCCTTCCTCCCTCCAAGGACCAAGATGGCCGCCGGGTCCTGCAGGGAGGCGGCTTCCTCAGTGCCTGCTGAGAGCAGGCACTGAGAAGCCTGCAGCAGTGCCAGAGCGATTGCTAGTGTGACAGAGTGCTGTGCGCACTGTCACACCAGCAGTCTGACATTTTACAGTGATGTCCCACCCTGGGACAAAGTAAAAAAGTGAAAAAATTAAAAATAAACATGTTTTAAAAAAAAATCCAAAATAAAAAAAAAAAAAAAAAATTCCCCAAAAAATTCATTTTTTCCTGTAAATAAAAAAAACCAAAACAGTAAAAGTACACATATTTGGTATTGCCGCGTCCGTAACGACCCCCCCTATAAAACTGTCCCACTAGTTAACCCCTTTAGTTAACCCGTTAAAAAAAAAAAAATTAAAAAATCAATGCTTTATCATCATACCGCCGAACAAAAAGTGGAATAACACGCGATCAAAAAGACCGATATAAATAAGCATGGTACCACTGAAAACATCATCTTCTCCCTCAAAAAACGAACCACCATACAGCATCATCAGCGAAAAAATAAAAAAGTTATAGCTCGCAGAATAAAGCGATGCAAAAATAATTATTTTTTATATAAAATTGTTTTTATTCTATAAAAGCACCAAAACATAAAAAAATGATATAAATGAGGTATCGCCGTAATCGTACTAACTCGAAGAATAAAACTGCTTTATCAATTTTACCACACGCAGAACGGTATAAACGCCTCCCCCAAAAGAAATTCATGAATTGCTGATTTTTGTTCATTCTAACCTCCCAAAAATCGAAATAAAAAGCGATCAAAAAATGTCATGTGCTCAAAAACGATACCAATAAAAACGTCAACTTGTACCGCAAAAAATAAGACCTCAAATGACTCTGTGGGCCAAAATATGCAAAAATTATAGCTCTCAAAATGTAGTGATGCAAAAACTACTTTTTGCAATAAAAAAAGCGTATTTTAGCGTGACAGCTGCCAATCATAAAAACCCGCTATAAATAGTAAATCAAACTCCCCTTTATCACCCCCTTAGATAGGGAAAATAATAAAATTAAAAAAATGTATTTATTTCCATTTTCTCATTAGGGTTAGGGTTGCGGCTAAAGTTAGGGTTAGGGTTGGCGCTAAAGTTAGGATTAGGGTTAGGGTTGGGATTAGGGTTAGGGGTGTGTTAGGGTTAGGTTTGTGGTTAGATTTGGGACTAGGGTTAGGGGTGTGTTGGGGTTAGGGTTGGAGATAGAATTGGGGGTTTCTGCTGTTTAGGCACATCAGGGGCTCTCCAAATGTGACATGGCGTCTGATCTCAATTCCAGCCAATTCTGCGTTGAAAAAGTCAAAGGTGCTTCTTCACTTCTAAGCTCTGCCATGCGCCCAAACAGTAGTTTACCCCCGCATATGGTGTATCAGCATACTCTGGACCCTAAGAGTTATTGTGCAACTTGTCCTATTTCTTCTGTTACCCTTGGGAAAATAAAATACTGGGGGCGATAATATCATTTTTGTAAAAAAAAAAAAAATGATTTTTTATTTTTACGGCTGTACGTTATAAACTTCTGTGAAGCACTTCGGGTTCAAAGTGCTCACCACACATCTAGATAAGTTCCTTGTGGGGTCTATTTTCCAAATAGGGTCACTTGTGGGGGGTTTCCACTGTTTAGGCGCATCAGGGGCTCTACAAATGCGACATGACGCCCCCAGACCATTCCATCAAAGTCTGCAATCCAAATCGTCACTACTTCCCTTCCGAGCCCCCACGTGTACCCATTCAGTAGTTTTCTCCACCATATTGGGTATCAGCGTACTCAGAACAAATTGGACAACAACTTTTGGGGTCCAATTTCTGTTGTTACCCTTGTGAAAATAAAATATTGGGGGCGAAAAAATCATTTTTGTAAAAAAAAAAAAGATTTTTATTTTTACGGCTGTACGTTATAAACTTCTGTGAAGCACTTCGGGGTTCAAAGTGCTCACAACACATCTAGATAAGTTCCTTGTGGGGTCTATTTTCCAAAATGGGGTCACTTGTGGGGGTTTCCACTGTTTAGGCGCATCAGGGACTCTACAAATGCGACATGACGCCCCCAGACCATTCCATCAAAGTCTGCAATCCAAAACGTCACTTGTTATGTTAGGTAGCTGAGGAGTAGTGTTGAGCATTCCGATACTGCAAATATCGGGTATCGGCCGATATTAGCTGTATCGGAATTCCGATTCCGAGTTCCGATATTTTCGTCTTATCGGATACCGGAATCGGGATGTCACTGTCACTGTCAGTGTCCGTCGGTCGGGTCTGTCAGGAGTCAGCGGCACTTACCTGGCAGAAGATCTCCGGCGGTCACGTCCTGCACTGCTTCATGGCCGCCATCTTCTTTCCCCGGCGGTCACATGCAGTTTCTCGCGATAACTGCAGTGACTGCTGGGTAATCGCGGCCGTAAAGCAGTCAGTCCGATGACGTCACCGCCGGGGAAGCAGGTAATCAGCTGTGCTGCGTTGCAATGACAGGCTCTGCCTGTCATTGCGATGTAGCAGAGCTGGATCGTCGTGGGACTGTCGTTATGGACTGCGTCGGACAGGTGGTATACTGTTGGTTTGTTTTTTTTTCTTTTTTTACAGGAGATCGATGGCGTCGCAGGAATGAGAGTACAATAAAATTAATGAAAACTGTGTTGTCTCTTTTATTTCATTAAAAGACTTTTTTCTTGCTGTCTTTTTTTATACATTTAATAACTTTGGGATTAATAATGGATCGGTGTCTTATTGACGCCTCTCCATTATTAACCGGGCTTATTGTCACCGTGCAATCAACGGTGACATTAACCCCTTATTACCCCGCTTGCCACCGCTACAGGGCAAGTGGGAAGAGCCGGGTAAAGTGCCACAATTGGCACATCTTTTGATGCGCCAAATGTGGGGCTGCTGTAGCCTGGTATTATCAGGCTGTTGAGGGCCAAAATCCATGGGCCTTGACAGTCTTTTAATACCAGGCCGCAGCAGTCTGCATTTTACTTGGCTGGTTAACAAAAATAGGGGGGATCCCCACGCCGTTTTTTTTTCGAGGGGATCCCCTATTTTTGTTAACCAGCCAAGCTAAGCAGACTGCTGTGGCCTGGTATTATCAGGCTTGCAAGGTCCATGGATATTGGATCCTTACCAGCCTGAAAAACCAGGCCTCAGCGGTCTGCTTCATCTGGCTGGTTAACAAAAATAGGGGGGACCCCACGCCAATTTTTTTCGAGGGGATCCCCTATTTTTGTTAATCAGCCAAGATATGCAGACTGCTGTGGCCTGGTATTATCAGGCTGGCAAGGTCCATGGATCTTGGCTCCTTAACAGCCTGAAAATCCAGGCCTCAGCGGTCTGCTTCATCTGGCTGGTTAACAAAAATAGGGGGGACCCCACGCCAATTTTTTTCGAGGGGATCCCCTATTTTTGTTAATCAGCCAAGATATGCAGTCTGCTGTGGCCTGGTATTATCAGGCTGGCAAGGTCCATGGATCTTGGCTCCTTAACAGCCTGAAAATCCAGGCCTCAGCGGTCTGCTTCATCTGGCTGGTTAACAAAAATAGGGGGGACCCCACGCCAATTTTTTTCGAGGGGATCCCCTATTTTTGTTAATCAGCCAAGATATGCAGACTGCTGTGGCCTGGTATTATCAGGCTGGCAAGGTCCATGGATCTTGGCTCCTTAACAGCCTGAAAATCCAGGCCTCAGCGGTCTGCTTCATCTGGCTGGTTAACAAAAATAGGGGGGACCCCACGCCAATTTTTTTCGAGGGGATCCCCTATTTTTGTTAATCAGCCAAGATATGCAGACTGCTGTGGCCTGGTATTATCAGGCTGGCAAGGTCCATGGATCTTGGCTCCTTAACAGCCTGAAAATCCAGGCCTCAGCGGTCTGCTTCATCTGGCTGGTTAACAAAAATAGGGGGACCCCACGCCATTTTTTTTTCGAAGGGAACCCCTATTTTTGTTAATCAGTTCCCTCTGACGTCACTGATTGTGTCCCTGGCTGACCTGAAGTGAAAGTGGAAAGCAATCAATTAAGCTTTCCACTTAAGGGCCCGTCTCACATAGCGATATCGCTACCGAGATCGCTGCTGAGTCACTAGTTTTGTGACGCAGCAGCGAGCTCACCAGCGATATCGCTGTGTGTGACATTCAGCGACGATCAGCCCCCCTGCCGGGTATCGCTGATCGTCGCTGAAATGTCAGGACCTTTGATCGCTGGTTTCCCGCTGACAGGCACACATCGCTGCGTGTGACAGGCGGGAGACCAGCGATCCGCTGGTAACCAAGGTACACAGCGGGTTTCCAGGCGCGGGGCTGTGCCTAGAAACCCGCTGTGTACCTTGGATACCAGCGCCCTGATGCAGGGAGCTGGTATCCAAGGTACATAGCGGGTTTCCAAGCGCTGCGCGGTGCCTGGAAACCCGCTGTGTACCTTGGTTACCAGCGGATCGCTGGTCTCCCGCCTGTCACACGCAGCGATGCGTGCCTGTCAGAGGGAAACCAGCGATCAAAAAAAGGTCCTGACATTTCTGCGACGATCAGCGATACCCGGCAGGGGGCTGATCGTCGCTGAATGTCACACACAGCGATATCGCTGGTGAGCTCGCTGCTGCGTCACAAAACTAGTGACTCAGCAGCGATCTCGGTAGCGATATCGCTATGTGAGACGGGCCCTTAAGCGATGTTACCCGCAGTGTCGCTGTCCCAGATCGCTGCCTGAGCTGCCTGTTTGGCAGCTCAGCAGCGATCATGTAGCGATACACCAGCGATCCTGACAAGTGCATATCGTTGTCGGGATCGCTGGTGTATCGTTATGTGACACCCAGCCTTTACTCTCCTGTCAGGCAGGAGAGGAACTCAATCATTTGGGGTTTACTGTGAGGCTGCAGCATTAGCTGCGGTCCCTGCAGTAAACATTAACCCTTTCTGAAGGATTACACCGTGGGACCTGACTGTGCATGGGATAGGTAAGAATAATTTTGCTTTTTTATTTTATTTTTATTACAGGAAATGGTTTTTGCAGTAAAATAAAAGATGGTCAAAAACATGTGTCTTTATTTCATTAAAATGATTTTTAATTAAAGTGTGTGTGTTTTATTTTTATTTCATGCAATAGGATTAATAATTGATAGTTGTCTAATTGACAGCTCTCAATTATTAACCTGGCTTAAGGTCACCTTTCAATAGCAAGGTGGCTTTAACCCCATATTAACCCATTCGCCACCGCTACAGGGCAATGGGAATAGACGGGCAAAGTGCCAGAAAGGGCGAATCTAATTATAGATTTGTCTTTCCTGGGGTGTCTGGGGGCAGATGTTAGTAGCCGGGGGGGCAAAAATAATGGTCCCTCTCTGGGCTATTATTATCTGCCCCCACTCACTGGCTTTGTCTGTCTGGTTGCGAAAATAGGGCGGGAGCCCACGCATTTTTTTTCAGCAATTTTACACCTCATATATATATATACATGTCATTGAATTTGTGACACATATATATATATATTTATATTTGTAGTTCATACACTTCTACATAGTATAATAGCCGCTAATTCAATTGCCGGCTTTTGTGAAAATGCAGAACCCGACATGAAATGACACTTGGTGTACATAGGGTTAACCATGTCTTTTCATGTCCTTTGCTATCTAATTTGCACAAACAATTAAATCAGACTATGTGTGCAAAATTTCACACCTGTAGGGGTTAATTAAAGGTGTAAATTCGTAGCAAAAAAGTCCGTTTTTTTACAACGAATTTACACCTTTAATTAACCCCTACAGGTGTGAAATTTTGCACACATAGTCTGATTTAATTGTTTGTGCAAATTAGATAGCAAAGGACATGAAAAGACATGGTTAACCCTATGTACACCAAGTGTCATTTCATGTCGGGTGACCCGACATGAAATGACACTTGGTGTACATAGGGTTAACCATGTCTTTTCATGTCCTTTGCTATCTAAGGCCGGAGTCACACTGGCGACAAAATCGGACGACTGCAATGCGATGAAATATCGCATTGCAGTCGGACCTATGTTAATCTATGGAGCAGCTCCCAGTATCAGATTTTTTGTGGTCCGTTTTAAACGTCCGTGTACAATCGCAGCATGCTGCGATTGTCACCGATTGTCGGTCGACAATCGCCAATGCAAGTCTATGGGAGCGATGAAAAATCTGATTACAAACGGACCACACTGTGTGACTTGCGATGAAATCGCATCGGTGTCCTTTAGAAAAGCCGGCAATTCATCCCCGCCTATACTGTAAAATCACACTGACAGCTTTAATAAAGACTAGAAAGAATATTATATATACACATAGAACACATACATATATTATATACATGTCATTGTGACATGTATATATACATATATTTATAGTTCCTAGACTTCTACATACTGTAATAGCCGCTAATTCAATTGCCGGGTTTTGTGAAATCACAGAAGCCGACATGAAATGATACATTGTTTCCACACATTTAACCATGTAATTTCATGTATTTTTATATATGTTTGAAACATACAATTACATGAGTGTATTTGTGCAAAATTTCAGACATGTAGGGGTTAATTAAAGGTGTAATTTCGTTGAAAAAAAATGCGTGGGCTCCCGCTGTATTTTCTCCACCAGACAGACAAAGCAAAGCGAGTGGGGGCAGATAATAATAGCCCAGGGAAGGTGCATTTTTTGTGCCCCCCCTGGCTACTAACATCTGCCCCCAGACACCCCAGAAAGGGCAAATCTATAATTAGATTCGCCCTTTCTGGCACTTTGCCCGTCTATTCCCATTGCCCTGTAGCGGTGGCGAATGGGTTAATCTCACCTTACTGTCACCTTGCAATTGAAAGGTGACCTTAAGGCAGGTTAATGATTGATAGCTGTCAATTAGACAACTATCAATTATTAATCCTATTGAAGTAAATAAAAAAACACACACACTTTAAGAATAAATAATTTTAATGAAATAAAAACACATTTTTTTGACCATATTTTATTTTACACTAAATCCGTGCGAAGCCATTGATCTCCTAAAATAAAGAAAAAGAAATAAAACAACATTATTCTTACCTATTCCGCCGATCTGTCACGTCCCACGCTGTAATCCTTCACAAAGGGTTAACTAGCTTTGAGCCAAGCAGTGCAAGTAATCCTGCATGCTCAGCTCAAAGCTCCTGAATGAATAAGTTCCTCTCCTGGCGACAGGAGAGGATGTGTTTCATGAATGAAGCTTAATTGATTGTGTCCACTTTCCCTTTAGGTCAGGTCACTACAGTTAAATTGGCAAGAAATCAATTAAGCTCCATTCATGAATCTATTCCTCTACTTTCGCTGGGAGAGGAACTTATTCATTCAGGGGAATACAGGTCTGAGACAGCATTATTAGCTCTCTGCGACCTTTAACCTGTTAACCCTTTCTGATGGATTACACCGTGGGACCTGACTGTACATCGGATTGGTAAGTATAATTTTGCTTTTTTATTTTATTTTTATTACAGGAAATGGTTTTAGCAGGAAAATAAAATATGGTCAAAAACTGTGTGATTATTTAATTAAACTTATTTTTTATTAAAGTGTGTGTGTTTGATTTTTCTTTCATACAATAGGATTAATAATTGATAGTTGCCTAATTGACAGCTATCAATTATTAACCTGGCTTAAAGTGACCTTTCAATTGCAAGGTCATTTTAACCCCTTATTAACCCATTCGCCACCGCTACAGGGCAATGGGAATAGACGGGCAAAGTGCCAGAAAGGGCGAATCTAATTATAGATTTGCCCTTTCTGGGGTGTCTGGGGGCAGATGTTAGTAGCCAGGGGGGGCACAAAAAAAATGTACCCTCCCTAGGCTATTATTATCTGCCCCCACTCGCTTGCTTTGTCTGTCTGGTGGAGAAAATACAGCGGGAGCCCACGCATTTTTTTTTAACGAATTTACACCTTTAATTAACCCCTACATGTCTGAAATTTAGCACACATATACTCATGTAATTGTATGTTTCAAACATATATAAAAATACATGAAATTACATGGTTAAATGTGTGGAAACAATGTATCATTTCATGTCGGCTTCTGTGATTTCACTGAAGCCGGCAATTGAATTAGCGGCTATAACAGTATGTAGAAGTGTAAGAACTATAAATATATGTATATATATATATGTCACAATGACATATATATATATATATATATATATATATATATATATGTGCTCTATGTGTATATATCTATTCTTTCTTTTGGCATTTAAATACTATTCTTTTGGATCCATTATATGTCAGTTTTGCAAGCCTGCGAGAAAATCTCGCAAGTCGGATGAAAATCGGATGTTACAAGGTACACACACATGCGATTAAATCGCATCTTTGAAGGAAAATCGGATGCCAGAAGGATGTGTGATGTTTTTATTTTGATCCGATTGTCGACCGTCTAAAACGGACCGATTTTTTGTGGTTGTGTGTGACTCCAGCCTAATTTGCACAAACAATTAAATCAGACTATGTGTGCAAAATTTCACACCTGTAGGGTTAATTAAAGGTGTAAATTCGTAGCAAAAAAAGTCCGTTTTTTTTACAACGAATTTACACCTTTAATTAACCCCTACAGGTGTGAAATTTTGCACACATAGTCTGATTTAATTGTTTGTGCAAATCAGATAGCAAACGACATGAAAAGACATGGTTAACCCTATGTACACCAAGTGTCATTTCATGTCGGGTGCTTCTGTCTTTTCACTGAAGCCGGCTTTACCCGGCAATTGAATGAGAGGATATTTTACTATGTAGAAGTGTATAAACTATACATATATGTATATATATATGTCACAATGACATGTATATATATATATATATGTATTCTATGTGTGTATATTTAGTGTTTACAAGGAAAGAATGGGTTTTTTTTAGTTGCGATATTTTGTTCCCATAGACTTACATGGGACTTCCGGTATCGGTATCGGGTATCGCCGATATTTTAGTGATATCGGCGATACCATTCCGATTCCGATACTTTAGGATATCGGAAAGTATCGCTCAACTCTACTGAGGAGGACAGGAACAACAGCCGGGCAGCCGAACACCTGAGATGTTGGTAACTAATGGGTTGCAGTGTAATGTATGGTGTACAGTTCATATAGCGTCTTGTGCTTGGGTGCGATGGAAAACACATGAGACACAGGTTTGATATAGAAGGACTTGTATTACTTCATACAAGTGGCAAAAAGGGTCACACAGTTTGCAGGTACAGAAGCAGGAGACACAGCAGGCCAGAGTAATCTTAAGCTCAGCAATAACTCTCCACAACAGGTTCAGGATCTTCTTCTCTGTTACCGTAATTCCATGCAAACGTGGATTTATCAAATAGCAGGTTCCAGAGTCCACAAGTGTTCCAAAGTTCCTCAGTAGGAAATAGCTGGAGTACAAGTTCAAGGTTTCCAGGAGTCAGGTCACAGGCTCACTGCAGGCTTGATTCTGAAGCACTGATTGCTCAGCTGAGGCTGCTTAAGAAGCAAGAGGGAGAGAATCAGGGTGGGAACATGAAAGCTGGAAACTCCATATTGACTGAGGGCAAGATAGCTGCAGCAAGACAGAAAGCAAAATGGCCGACGGAAAAACTGAGTTTCAAGAAACATGTACAAAGAACCTTACATTACTCCCCCCTTAGGGACAACCTCCGGATGACCTCAGACCAGGCTTGTCTGGGTACCTCTGATGAAACTGGCGGAGCAAGCGAGGAGCATTAACGTTATTGACTGGTTCCCATAAGTTGTCCTCCACTGGGTAGCCCTGCCATTTAATCAAATATTGTAACTGATTTCTGTACAACCTGGAATCTAGAATCCTTTCCACCACAAATTCTTCCTGACCATCGACTAGCACTGGGTCAGGGCAAGGAGAAGAACCTCCAGGAAACGTATTGGGTGTTGCAGCCTTTAGTAGGGATACATGAAAGACAGGGTGGATTCTCATAGTTCTGGCAGTTGAAGACGACAAGCAACGGCACTTATAATTTTACTGATTTTATAGGGTCCAATGTACTTATGTCCCAACTTAGACGATGGAATCCTTAACTTAAGATTTCTGGTTGACAGCCAGACCAAGTCTCCTACCTTGAAAGCTGGTGCAGGTTTACGAAATTTATCTGCTGCTTTCTTGTACCTTTCCTGAGCCAATTCCAGATTTCCTTTAGAAGATCCATATTCTTTTGTAAAGACGTGATTCTTTCAGCCACTGCTGGCAAGGGCGTTTCTATGGGAAATCGGGAAGAATGTTAGGATGATAACCTAAATTGGAGTAAAAAGGAGACTGCTTAGTGGAGGCGCTCTGAGAGTTGTTATAAGAGAACTCAGCCTAATGGAAGTAGATCCACCCAATCATCCTGTAGGTGGCAGATAAAGCAGCGGAGATACTGCTCCAGGGTCTGATTGGTTCGTTCTGTCTGTCCATTAGTCTGGGGATGAAAAGCAGAAGAAAGGTTTACTTTAATGTCCAATGCTGCACAGAAATTTTGCCAAAACCTGAAGTGAATTGCACCCCTCGATCCGAAATACCTCATCCGGTACTCCATGTAAGCGAAACACATTCTTAATCATCAAATCTGATGTCTGTTTTGCAGTGGGTAAGCCGACACAAGGATAAAATGAGCTGCCTTTGTTAAACGATCAACCACCACTAGAATGGTGTTCTTCCCTTGAGAGGTTGGTAACTCCAAAATGAAGTCCATAGAAATGGATCCCCACGGGCGGGACGGGGTGGGAAGGGTTGCAACAGACCAGTTGGTGAGGAGCGAGGTGTTTTGCATCTTGCACAGACTTCACATGAAGTGACATAGTTTAAAACATCTTTCCTGTAAGTGGGCCACCAAAAGAAACGAGAAAGAAATTCCTGTGTCTTTAGAATTCCTCTATGCCCAGCTATCTTGGAATCGTGAATGAGTTGCAATACTCTCAATCTGACTGTTTCAGGTATATACAGACGTTGTCCCTGAATCCACACACCATTCTTAAAGACAAGACTTACGTCCCTTGGGGGTTGTGCCAACAAGGAATCCGCATGGTATGCTTCCTTGATGTCCTTAAGTAGGTCTTGATTATGAATCACTCCCAGGAATCTAGAGTCAGGAAGAATAGTCTTAGGAGGAGTAAGTGGACGGGTCTCTGCTGAATGAATCCTAGAGAGTGTATCAGCCTTTCCATTGCGCGATCCTGGCCTATAAGAAATTACAAAATTAAATTGGTTTAGGAAAAGATTCCAGCGAGCCTGGCGAGGAGTCAGCACTTAGCCGACCTGATAAATTCAAGGTTACGATGGTCTGTCAGGACGACTATTTGCTGTGCAGCTCCCTGAAGAAGGTGTCTCCATTCTTTGAAGGCGGCAATAATGGCCAACAACTCTCTATTGCCCACATCGTAGTTCCTCTCAGCCGAAGACAACTGCTGGGAAAAGAAGGCACAGGGATGCAAGACATTCTTCTCACCTGTTCTCTGAGAGAGTATAGCTCCAACGGCACAGTCTGAAGCATCCACCTCTATTATGAAGGCAAGTTCGGGGTTGGGATGTACTAAGATAGGTGCGGTGGTAAATTTATCCTTTAGACGGGAAAATGCTTCCTGGGCTTGGGAGTCCAGGAGAACCTAGACTCTTTCCGGGTAAGTTGGGTGATAGGTGACACTACCTCAGAGAAATTCCTAATGAAACGTCTATAGAAGTTGGCAAACCTGATGAAGCGCTGCACCTCCTTCACATTTCTAGGAATTGGCCAATCCTTGATGGCTTGGGTCTTGCTTCCATCCATACTAATCCTTGTGTAGACAGTACATACCCCAGAAATTGAATTTCGGTCCTATGGAATTCACACTTTTCAAGTTTGATGTAAAGATGGTTTTGTCTTAGACGTTCTAAGACCATTCTCACATGTCCATGATGTTCCTCTGTGGAGTTAGAAAAAATTGAATATCATCCAAATAAATCACCACGAATGTATCTAGGAGATCCCTGAAGATGTCATTCACCAAGTGTTGGAAAGTGGCTGGGGCGGTACTCAGACCAAAAGGCATAACTAGATATTCAAAGTGTCCATAGCGTGACCTGAATGCAGTCTTCCATTCATCCCCAGGTCTAATACGGACCAAGTTATGGCCCCACGGAGATCCAGTTTAGAGAAAATTTTGGCATGCCGCACTCTCTCCAATAACTCAGGGATTAAAGGCAATGGATAACGGTTTCTAATAGTAACCTTATTGAGTTCCTATAGTCTACGCAGGGTCTCAGAGATCCATCTTTCTTCTTCACAAAGAAGATGGGTGCACCTGCAGGAGATGAAGAGGGGCGTATGAAGCCCTTGGCTAGATTTTCGTCTATGTAATCCTTTAAAGCCTTTAGCTCGGGCCCCGCCAGGGGGTAGATCTTACCAAAAGGTATCTCTGCTCCAGGCAATAATTCAATTGGACAATCATATGGACGGTGAGGGGAAGCTGGTCAGCGTTCTTCTTGTCACATAAATCCACATAGTCCTGGTATACAGCTGGTAGTTCAGGGACTGACATGGTTCCTTTAGGAACAGAGCAACTGAAACTTCTGGACTCATCTGTTTCTCTGGAAAGTGTAATTCCTTGGTCTCCCAGTTAATGGTAGGGTTCTGAGCCTGCAGCCATGGTAGCCCTAGAATAATGGGAAGGTGGGGAGAAGAGATAAGCATAAAGGACAGTTTCTCTTGATGATCTTTACCCATAAGGACCCTCAAAGGCTCGTTTCCTGATCCACTGGTCCAGAGGTCAGCAGGGAGCCATCCACAGTTCCATCTGTACTGGAGTAGCCTTCTTCACTGAACGTATCCCCCGTTTCAGAGCAAAGGAGATATCCATAAAATTTCCACTTGCCCCTGAGTCGATCATAGCAGAGCTAGACACCCAGACTGAGTCCACCCAGAGTTTGATGGAAAGGAAGCAATGAGAATTGTTTTTCTTACAACTCAGCTGGGACACCGCTGAGGAAACTTGAAAAATTGCAGCGTTTACACAGTCATCGTCCTCAGAAGTGACGGAGTTTAAGTCCGAGAAATCAATATCTGTTGCTGCAGATCTCTCTGGAGCCTGAGGCTCGGACCTGACAGATCTCCTCTCGCAACACTCACAGTGAATGACTGCTGCAGTAGTCTTACGAGAACGGCTGGGGCAGTTTATAATGAAGTGCCCTGACTTACCACAGTAGAAACATAGATTTTCCTTTAAAACGATGTTCTTTGCGTGCATCACTAACCCGTTTTGTAAAGAGTCCACCTGCATGGGTTCAGGTTCAGGTTCCCGTGTGATCCTACTCAAAGGTTCCTTAGCTGGGGAGGAAGGTAGGAAAAGGTTAGTGCGATTACTTTCGAACCATCTCTCTTGCCTGCGTTCAGTCAGACGAGCATCAATACGGATGCAGTAGTTAATAAAGTCACCTAACGCAGTGGGAGGGTCGGCACGAGCAAGTTCATCCTTAATCAGTGGAGACAACCCTTTTCGAAAAATAGATTTTTTGGCGGAACTGTCCCAAGGTGGTATCGAGGGCCCATCTCCTGAAATCCAAGGCATATTCGGCTACTGAGTGCTTACCTTGGCGCAAAGTTAACATGGCTGCTTCAGCTGTTGCACCTCGATTGGGGTCATCAAACACCTGCCCCATGGCTGAAATGAAAGCATCAAGATGATCCAAACATTCATCCTCAGTCTCAATCAGAGGGTTTGCCCACATCAAAGCCTTGTTGGTAAGCAACATGATTATAGTAAGCACTTTAGATCGTTCAGTGGGAAATTGTGAAGCATGTGCAGAAAAAAAAAGATTGCATTGGTTAATAAATCCCCTGAATTTCTCACGTTCACCGCCAAAAGAAAAGGGGGTAACTTGGGAATCCCAGAACTCGGGGTATGGCAGGAGCCTGGACTCGTTCCTCTAGAACCTCAATCCTGGCTCGTAAATCCTGGGTAGTTTGTCCAAACACTTGCAAATTGTGATTAGTGAGGTCCTGTAGGTTTGCAAAACGGGTCTTTATAGCTGTAAATCTGCAAGGATTGTATCAGTCACTCCGCAAAGCTCCTTTATGCGAGCCTCCATCTTCCAGATCTTTTCAGACAGGAGTACTGGAAGGAGAAGAGAAAAAAAAAAAAAAAAAAAACAATAGTGTTTACCCGTGGTAACATTGCAGAGTAAAATTAAGGGAATGTGTCACCTGGAATGGTTGTGAGAAGTCACAACCACTGTCATCACAGAAAGTATAACCGGACATCTGATATCCACAGTCACAGCAGACACAGCCTTCCCAGACCCAGCAGACACTAACGTTTGGCTTCAGAATCTTGTAATGTATGGTGTACAGTTCATATAGCGTCTTGTGCTTGGGTGCGAGGAAAACACATGAGACACAGGTTTGATATAGAAGGACGTGTATTACTTCATACAAGTGGCAAAAAGGGTCACACAGTTTGCAGGTACAGAAGCAGGAGACACAGCAGGCCAGAGTAACTTAAGCTCAGCAATAACTCTCCACAACAGGTTCAGGATCTCTTCTCTGTTACCGTAATTCCATGCAAACGTGGATTTATCAAATAGCAGGTTTCCAGAGTCCACAAGTGTTCCAAAGTTCCTCAGTAGGAAATAGCTGGAGTACAAAGTTCAAGGTTTCCAGGAGTCAGGTCACAGGCTCACTGCAGGCTTGATTCTGAAGCACTGATTGCTCAGCTGAGGCTGCTTAAGAAGCAAGAGGGAGAGAATCAGGGTGGGAACATGAAAGCTGGAAACTCCATATTGACTGAGGGCAAGATAGCTGCAGCAAGACAGAAAGCAAAATGGCCGACGGAAAAACTGAGTTTCAAGAAACATGTACAAAGAACCTTACATGCAGACTCCTAAACTAACCACACAACTAGAGGTAGCCGTGGAGCTTTCCTACGTTGATCCTAGACGCCTCATCACAGCCTGAGAGATAACTACACCTAAAGCCAGAAAGATGAAAGCTATCTGCCACGGAGCAGATCCCCAAAGAAAATAGGAAGCCCCCAAACATGTAATGGCGGTTAGACAAGAAGAAAGCACGAACACAGACAGTAAATAGAATGAGCAAACGCTGGGGCCACAAGCTGACTAAATAGGATAGGACAGGAGAGATTACTTTCTGCAACCCAGAAAACCCTACAAAAATCCAACAATTCTGATTACAAAAATACTGAGATCACACGATCTCGCCACCCACTAAATCAGATCTCAGTGTGAACAAAACCAAGCCGCAGCCACTGAAAAAACAGGAAAAAGAAAATGAACAAATAACAGTGGCTTCAGATAAACTGAGGGGAGCACAAGCCCCCCGGAGGGGACCTGGCTGACCTCCACAGAAGTGCAGGGAACAATGCAAAAAGCAAGCACAAAAATAAAAGCAGAAAATATCTTATCTGATAGCAGAAGATGCAGGCAAGACTCAGCAATAGTGTTGAGCGATACGATAATGCAAATATCGACTATCGGCCGATATTAGCTCTATCGGCCTTTCGATAATTCGTTTCGATATTTTCGTCTTATCGAATACCGGAATCGGATTTGTCACTGTCACTGTCTGTGTCCGTCGGTCGGGTCTGTCACTGTCAGTGTCCGTCGGTCGGGTCTGTCAGGAGTCAGCGGCACTTACCCGGCAGAAGATCTCCGGCGGTCACGGCCTGGACTGCTTCATGGCCGCCATCCTCTTCTCCCCGGCGGTCACATGCAGTTTCTCGCGATAACTGCAGTGACTGCTGGGTAATCCCGGCTGTAAAGCAGTCAGTCCGATGACGTCACCGCCGGGGAAACAGGTAATCAGCTGTGCTGCGTCGCGATGACAGGCTCTGCCTGTCATTGCGATGTAGCAGAGCTGGATCGTCGTGGGACAATCGTTACTATGGACTGCGTCGGACAGGTGGTATACTGTTGGTTTTTTTTTTTTCTTTTTATACAGGAGATCGATGGCGTCGCAGGAATGAGAGTACAATAAAAGAAATGAAAAGTGTGTTGTCTCTTTTGTTTCATTAAAATACTTTTTTCTTGCTTTGTCTTTTTTTTTTGCATTTAATAACTTTGGGATTAATAATGGATCGGTGTCTTATTGACACCTCTCCATTATTAACCGGGCTTATTGTCACCGTGCAATCAACGGTGACATTAACCCCTTATTACCCCGCTTGCCACCGCTACAGGGCAAGTGGGAAGAGCCGGGTAAAGTGCCACAATTGGCACATCTTTTGATGCGCCAAATGTGGGGCTGCTGTAGCCTGGTATTATCAGGCTGTTGAGGGCAAAATCCATGGGCCTTGACAGTCTTTTAATACCAGGCCGCAGCAGTCTGCATTTTACTTGGCTGGTTAACAAAAATAGGGGGACCCCAACGCCGTTTTTTTTTCAAGGGGATCCCCTATTTTTGTTAACCAGCCAAGCTAAGCAGACTGCTGTGGCCTGGTATTATCAGGCTTGCAAGGTCCATGGATATTGGATCCTTACCAGCCTGAAAAACCAGGCCTCAGCGGTCTGCTTCATCTGGCTGGTTAACAAAAATAGGGGGGACCCCACGCCAATTTTTTTCGAGGGGATCCCCTATTTTTGTTAATCAGCCAAGATATGCAGACTGCTGTGGCCTGGTATTATCAGGCTAGCAAGGTCCATGGATCTTGGCTCCTTAACAGCCTGAAAATCCAGGCCTCAGCGGTCTGCTTCATCTGGCTGGTTAACAAAAATAGGGGGGACCCCACGCCATTTTTTTTTCGAAGGGAACCCCTATTTTTGTTAACCAGTTCCCTCTGACGTCACTGATTGTGTCCCTGGCTGACCTGAAGTGAAAGTGGAAAGCAATCAATTAAGCTTTCCACTTCCTCTCCTGTCAGCCAGGAGAGGAACTCATTCATTTGGGGGTTTACTGTGAGGCTGCAGCATTAGCTGCGGTCCCTGCAGTAAACATTAACCCTTTCTGAAGGATTACACCGTGGGACCTGACTGTACATCGGATTGGTAAGAATAATTTTTGCTTTATTATTTTATTTTTATTACAGGAAATGGTTTTAGCAGGAAAATAAAATATGGTCAAAAACTGTGTGATTATTTCATTAAACTTCTTTTTTATTAAAGTGTGTGTGTTTTATTTTTCTTTCATACAATAGGATTAATAATTGATAGTTGTCTAATTGACAGCTCTCAATTATTAACCTGGCTTAAAGTGACCTTTCAATTGCAAGGTCATTTTAACCCCTTATTAACCCATTCGCCACCGCTACAGGGCAATGGGAATAGACGGGCAAAGTGCCAGAAAGGGCAAATCTAATTCGAGATTTGCCCTTTCTGGGGTGTCTGGGGGCAGATGTTAGTAGCCGGGGGGGGCAAAAAATAATGGTCCCTCTCTGGGCTATTATTATCTGCCCCCACTCACTGGCTTTGTCTGTCTGGTTGCGAAAATAGGGCGGGAGCCCACGCATTTTTTTTCAGCAATTTTACACCTCATATGTATATATATATATATATACATGTCATTAAATTTGTGACACATATATATATTTATATTTATAGTTCATACACTTCTACATAGTATAATAGCCGCTAATTCAATTGCCGGCTTTTGTGAAAATGCAGAACCCGACATGAAATGACACTTGGTTTACATAGAGTTAACCATGTCTTTTCATGTAGTTTGATATCTGATTTGCACAAACAATTACATGAGTGTAAGTGTGCAAAATTTCACACCTGTAGGGGTTAATTAAAGGTGTAAATTCGTAGCAAAAAAGTCCGTTTTTTTTACAACGAATTTACACCTTTAATTAACCCCTGCAGGTGTGAAATTTTGCACACATAGACTGATGTAATTGTTTGTGCAAATCAGATTGCAAACGACATGAAAATACATGGTTAACCCTATGTACACCAAGTGTCATTTCATGTCGGGTGCTTCTGTCTTTTCACAGAAGCCGGCTTTACCCGGCAATTGAATCAGAGGATATTTTACTATGTAGAAGTGTATAAACTATACATATATGTATATATATGTCACAATGACATGTATATATATATATATATATATATATATATGTATTCTATGTGTGTATATTTAGTGTTTACAAGGAAATAAAGGTTTTTTTTAGTTGCGATATTTTGTTCCCATAGACTTACATTGGACTTCCGCAATCGGAATCGGATATCGACGATATTTAGTGCTATCGGCGATATAATTTCGATACGATATTTTTAGATATCGAGCAATATCGCTCAACACTACTCAGCAAACTTCCAAATGAACCAGGAACCACAATTATTGAGACAAGAACAATTGATCACCGGCAACCATCATGGGAGGGAACCTCCCTTATATCAGACCAGTCAGTGAACCCAGATTGCCATTCCTCGCTGAAAGGTTCAGTACTGTCTGTAACCACCAGAGGGAGCCTCTGCTCAGAAACCATCTCTAGCACATTCATAACAGTACCCCCCCCTTGAGGAGGGGTCACCGAACCCTCACTTGTGCAACCAGGCCGATCAGGATGAGCTCGGTGATAGGCACGGATCAGTCTCCTAGCATGGATGTCCGAAGCAAACACCTAAGAATTGTCCTCCTGACCATAACCGCTCCACTTAACCAAATACTGGAGTTTCTGTCTAGAAAAACGAGAATCCAATATTTTCTCAACGACATACTCCAGATTGCCCTCAACCAAAACAGGGTCAGGAGGTGCAGCCATAGGAACCATTGGCTCGACAAACCTCTTTATTAAGGAATTGTGGAACACGTTATGGATCTTAAATGTCCCTGGAAGAAGCAAACGGAAGGAAACAGGATTAAGAATCTCCATGATCTTATAAGGTCCAATGAACCTAGGCTTAAACTTTGGAGATGCAACCCTCATAGGGATATTTCTTGAGGACAACCAAACTAAGTCCCCCACTTTAAACCGAGGACCATCAGTCCTATGCCGGTTGGCAAACCGTTGGGCCTTCTCCTGAGAGAGAGACAACCTCTCCACTACCTGGTCCCAAATCTGCTTCATTCGCTCCACAACAGAGTCAACACCTGGACAGACAGAAGCCTCCGCCTGTCCCGAAGAAAATCGAGGGTGAAACCCAAAATTGCAGAAAAATGGAGACATCAAGGTGGCAGTGCTAGCCCTATTATTAAGAGCAAACTCAGCCAAAGGCAAAAAAGAGACCCAGTCATCTTGATCAGCAGACACAAAACATCTCAAATAAGTCTCCAAGGTCTGGTTTGTTCTCTTGGTTTGTCCATTGGTCTGAGGATGAAAAGCAGAGGAGAAAGATAATGGAACACCAAGTTTAGAACAAAATGTCCTCCAAAATCTGGAAACAAACTGGACTCCTCTGTCAGACACAATGTTCTCCGGAATGCCATGTAACCGAACCACGTGCTGAAGGAACAAAGGCACCAATTCGGAGGAGGAAGGTAACTTAGGTAATGGCACAAGATGTATCATCTTGGAAAACCTATCACAGATTACCCAGATAACGTCATTCTCTGAGAAACAGGGAGGTTGGAAATAAAATCCATAGAGATATGGGTCCATGGCCTTTTGGGCACAGGTAATGGCATTAACAAACCACTAGAGCGAGAGCAAGGCTTGGAGCGAGAGCAAGTCCCACAGGACTGCACAAATTCCCTGACGTCACGAGACAAAGTAGGCCACCAAAAGGACTGACTCACCAAGTCTCTGGTAACAAAAATCCCGGGATGACCAGCCAACGTGGAACAATGAATCTCAGACATCACACTCTTCTTCCACTGGTCTGGGACAAACAATTTCCCAATAGGGCAGCGCTCGGGTTTATCCTCCTGACACCCTTCCAGAGCCAGTCTCAAATTGGGCGAGATGGCGGAAAGAACTACACCCTCTTTCAAAATAACAGTAGGATCAGATAACTCAGGAGAGTCCGCAAAGAAACTCCTCGAGAGGGCATCCGCCTTAACATTCTTAGTGCCAGGAAGAAAAGAAACCACAAAATTAAAACGTGTGAAAAAAAAGGCCCACCTGGCCTGTCTAGGATTAAGTCGCTTGGCTGATTCGAGATAAACCAGATTCTTATGGTCCGTGAGGACCACCACCTGATGTTTGGCTCCTTCCAGCCAATGTCTCCACTCTTCAAAGGCCCACTTCATGGCCAATAACTCCCGATTACCCACGTCATAATTACGTTCAGTTGGAGAAAATTTTCGAGAGAAAAAGGCACAAGGGTTACTCTTAGAGGTCTCTGGATCTCTTTGGGACAAAACGGCACCTGCCCCAATTTTAGAGGCATCAACCTCCACCTGAAATGGTAGAGAAACATCAGGCTGCCGTAGAACAGGAACAGAAGTGAATCTCTGCTTAAGTTCCTAAAGCGCAGAGACTGCCTCAGGAGGCCAATTCACCACATCAGAACCCTTTTTGGTCAAATCAGTCAATGGTTTAACAATACCGGAGAAATTACCAATAAATTTACGATAAAAATTGGCAAAACCCAAAAATCTCTGAAGAGCCTTTAATGAAGTAGGTTGGACCCAATCACAGATGGCCTGAACCTTGACCGGGTCCATTTCAATAACAGACGGATACAAAATGAATCCCAGAAATGAGACCTTCTGTACGCCAAAAAGACACTTTGATCCCTTAACATACAGTGCATTCTCTCTCAAAATCTGGAACACAGTCCGAACATGTTTCACATGAGAGTCCCAGTCATTGGAAAAAATCAAGATATCATCCAAATAAACAATCATAAATTTATCCACAAAATCCCTGAAAATATCATTCATGAAGGATTGGAAGACGGAAGGAGCATTAGTGAGCCCAAAGGGCATCACTAGGTACTCAAAATGCCCCTCTGGGGTATTAAACGCAGTCTTCCATTGATCCCAGTGCTTAATGCGAATAAGGTTATACGCCCCCCTGAGGTCAAGCTTGGTAAACCAACTAGCACTTTTCACCCTGGAAAACAGGTCAGAAATCAAGGGTAACGGATATTGATGCTTCACATTGATCTTATTAAGGAGACGATAGTCAATCGATGGCCCCAATGAGCCATACTTTTTGGCCACAAAGAAAAAGCCGGCAACAAAAGGTGAAGAGGACGGTCTAATATGACCCTTCTCCAAAGACTCTTTGATATAAGATCACATAGCATCATGCTCAGGTACAGACAAATTGAAGAGCCGACCCTTAGGAATTTTAGAACTGGTCTCTAACTCAATCGCGCAATCATAACTCCTGTGGGAAACAAGGACGCAGACTTACTCTCACTAAACACATCAGAAAAATCAGCCAAATAGTCGGGGATCTCCTGAGTCTGGGGAGAGGTAGAACACACAGAAGTGTCACCACGGACACATTGACAACCCCAACTGGCCACAGACACAGATTTCCAATCCAAAACAGTATTATGGGTCTGCAACCAAGGAAAACCCAGTACAATAATGTCATGTAAATTATGTGACACCAAAAATTTACAGTTCTCTTGGTGGTCCGGGGCTACCTACATTATCACATGGGTCCAAAACCTGGGGTTTATTCTCGGCCAAAGGGGTAGAATCAATGCCCAGCAAAGGAATAGGAGTCCGCAGGGGTACCATGGGAAAACCACAACGTTTGGCAAATTTAAAATCCATCAGGTTCAGGGCTGCTCCTGAATCGACAAAAGCCTGAGCAGAAAATGTGGACAAGGAGCAGATCAAGGTAACAGTCAAGAGAAATTTAGACTGTACATTGCCCAAAACAAATGAGTGCGAAAAATGTCTTCCCCGCTTAGGGCAGACGGAAACAGCATAAGAAGTGTCCCCGTAATAGAAGCACAACTTATTACGCTTTCGAAATTCTTGACGCTGAGCCCCAGAATCTCCATCACACTGCATGGGCTCAGAGGTTTGTTCGCAAGGTATCACCACCTCTCGCATGTTTCTATGTTCACGTAAACGTCTGTCAATTTGAATAGCCAATGACATAGAGTCATTGAGACCAGAGGGGACAGGAAATCCCACCATAACATCCTTTATGGTCTCTGCCATACCCTTCCGAAAAAGAGCCGCTAGGGCATCATCATTCCATTTAGTAAGGACTGCGCAATTTCGGAATTTCTGACAATATAACTCTGCCGCTTCCTGACCCTGGTTCAATGCCAACAAGGTTTTCTCGGCTTGATCAATAACATTAGGTTCATCATACAGCAACCCCAGAGACTGAAAAAACACATCATCATTAGCCAAAACAGGATCCCCAGGTGTCAGGGAAAAGGCCCAGTCCTGAGGGTTGCCGCGCAAAAGGGAGATGACAATTTGAACCTGCTGCGTTGCGTTCCCCGAGGACTTAGGTTTCAAGGCAAAAAACAATTTACAATTATTCTTAAAGTTCAAAAATTTAGACCGATCCCCAGAAAATAAATCAGGAAAATGGATCCTAGGTTCCACAGCAGAAAACTGAGTGAGAAAGGCAGAAATTATTTGAACTTCCGAGGCGAGCCGCTCAACACAACCAGACAACTGCAGAATCTCCATTGAAAAAAAACAAATCCTCTTCCGGCCCCCAGAGAAAAAGAGGAAAAAATATGTTAAAAATTTTTACAACCTTTTTTTTTACTATTCTTTCCTTCTTTTGAGTACCCTAGGATTATGGTTAGGCCGGTGATTCTGTTATGATTTGGTAGCCGAGGAGGACAGTATCAAAAATAGCAAAGGCAACCAGACACACAGAGAGGTTGGTAACTAGCAGATTGCAGACCCCTGAACTGACCGCACAACTAGAAGTAGCCGCGGGACGTACCTACGATGACCTAGACGCCTCGACACAGCCGGAGAGTTAACTAAGCCTAAAGAGAGAAAGAGGAAAGCTAACTGCTCCGGAGTAGCACCCCAAAGGAATAGGTAGCCCCCACACATATATTATCAGTGAGACAAGACGAAATACGAACACAGGCAGAAAATAGAACAAGCAAACGCTGGGGCCCAAAACTGTCTAGATAGAATAGGACAGGAAAGAATACTGTCTGCAATCTGGCAAAACCCTAAGAAAAATTCCAACACTTCTGATTTCCAAAAAATACTGAGACCACCGATCTCTCCCCGCTAGATCAGAACTCCAATGTGAACTGGTAGCCAACCAACAGATACTGAAATAACAGGGACTGAACAAAAGCAGTGGTAAATGTGAAACAGAGACCAGTGCAGGCCCCGGCAGAGGAACCTGGCTGTCCCCAAACCAACAGGGCAGAAAACAAAAGGTAAAACAAATGCCAAAGAAACAGGCAGCAAATAACTTATCTGAACGTTGCAGGAAACAGCAGGAAGCAAGCTAACTTCCAAATGGAACCAGGAAGAACAACAAATCACCGGCGAGGATCATGGGAAGGTTACTCACTTAAATCTCCCCAGTCATCAACACCAGATTGCCAATCATCGCTCCCAGCTGATGAACCTCTGTCAGCCAAAGCAGCTGCATTACTATCAGCAGCCACCAGAGGGAGCCCAAACTCCGAAGTCAGATCCAGAGCATTCACAACAGGAGTCGCTACCAGGAGACAGGCCAGTACACCTGGAGACATGGAGGGGGCTGTAGGAGGCAACAACCCAGCCGCAGGACCACTACCTCCACCTTTGTGCAAGGAGAAACAGGAGGAGCACTGCCAGAGCCATGCAAAATGACCTCCAGCAGGCCACAAATGTGCATGTGTCTGCACAAACGGTTAAAAACCGACTCCATGAGAATGGTCTGAGTGCCTGACGTCCACAAATGGGTGTTGTGCTTACAGCCCAACACAGTGCAGGATGCTTGGCATTTTCCACAGAACACTAGGATTGACAAATTCGCCACTGGCGCCCTGTGCTCTTCACAGTTGAAAGCAGGTTCACACTGAGCACATGTGACAGACATGACAGAGTCTGGAGACGCCGTGGAGAGCGATCTGCTGCCTGCAACATCCTTCAGCATGACTGGTTTGGCAGTGGGTCAGTAATGGTGTGGGGTGGCATTTCTTTGGAGGGCCGCACAGCCCTCCTTGTGCTCACCAGAGGTAGCCTAACTGCCATTAGGTACCGAGATGAGATCCTCAGACCCCTTGTGAGACCATATGCTGGTGCGGTTGGCCCTGGGTTCCTCCTAATGCAGGACAATGCCTGACCTCATGTGGCTGGAGTGTGTCAGCAGATCCTGCAAGATGAAGGCATTGAAGCTATGGACTGGCCCGACCGTTCCCCAGACCTGAATCCGATTGAGGACATCTTGGAGATCATGTCTCGCTCCATACACCAACGTCACGTTGCACCACAGACTGTCCAGAAGTTGGCTGACAATTTAGTCCAGGTCTGGGAGGAGATCCCTCAGGAGACCATCCGCCGCCTCATCAGCAGCATGCCCAGGCGTTGTACAGTAGGGAGGTCATACAGGCACGTGGAGGACACACACTACTGAGCATCATTTTGACTTGTTTTAAGGACATTACATTCCACTTTAATTTTGGGTATGACTCCAAATCCAGGCCTCCATTGGTTAATAAATTTGATTTCCATTGATGATTTTTGTGTGATTTTGTTGTCAGCACATTCAACTTTGTACAGAACAAAGTATTCAATGAGAATATTTAATTCATTCAGATCTAGGATGTGTTATTTGAGTTTTCCCTTTATTTTTTTGAGCAGTGTATTTTGTAAGAGACCAAGTTACTGTAACAAGCAGATATGTTTAAAAGACAGCTCATATAGCTTGTTGTGAAAGACGGTGTACCATTATCATTATTTGCATGACCAGCTTTTACTGTTCTTAATGGAGAAATGGCCTGGGAACTTCATGTTTCTCTGGAAAGAGAAAGTATTAGAAAATTAGTGACTGAAGAAGCCCTTAGGAGGATCTTAAAAAGACTCTCGAGAGATGCTTTATATACCTGCACATGTCACAGAGTAAACTATTTTGCTAGCAATGTTCGATTTGTTTGTGACAACAAGAAATTTGTTACCAAGACACTGGCAGTAAAAGATACTAAAGCTCATCACACCAGCCAGTTTCTCCAGGTCGAGCGGAAAAAGCTCTGCAAGATTACTAATTTAGAAAAGAACAGGTTCTTGCTATTGTAACTGACAATGCTTCAAACATGATAAGTACAATTAGACTGATGAATGAGAATGATGAGGGCGAACAGCAGCTAGAAGAAAACTTCTGTGGAGTAAAGCCCTAGGACATCTGTCTTCAGCTGATGATGTCTTAAAAACCGGTTCTATTTCAGGTAGAAAGGTATACCAATAAAGAGACAGTGGCTTAGGCCTCTTTCACACTTCAGTCGTGCGACGTCAGTAAAAATCCGTCAAAATGTGAAAAAAACGGATCCGCCATTTTTTTAAAAAA
The DNA here is from genome assembly GCA_033576555.1 of Oophaga sylvatica. Taxonomy (NCBI): domain Eukaryota; kingdom Metazoa; phylum Chordata; class Amphibia; order Anura; family Dendrobatidae; genus Oophaga; species Oophaga sylvatica. The sequence goes on along the minus strand of JARQOD010000003.1, from coordinate 448,545,670 downwards.
AACGTCCAATGCAACGTTTTTTTTTGACCGCCAAAATGGCGGACAACGGCGCATCCGCCATTTTGTACAATGGCCGCCTATGGGCGACGGATCCGCCAGCATCCGTTTTTGACGGAATCCGCCTGCGGATCCGTCGCCTCTATTGAAAAGCATAGGAAAATGCAGAAAACAGTGTCCGGGGTCTCTCTCTCTCTCTCTCTCTTCTCTCTCTCTCTCTCTTCTCTCTCTCTCTCTCTCTCTCTCTCTCTCTCTCTCTTCTCTCTCTCTCTCTCTCTCTCTCTCTCTCTCTCTCTCTCTCGTCCGGACTTACATTTCCGGAAACAAATTTTCATCATTTCCGGATAAAATCTTCTTGGCGGATCAAAGAATTGCGTTTGGGTTGTATCATGGGTCCTTTGAGCACCCTCTTCTCCCCTAACCTCTTGATCTCCTTAGTAGATGTTATCCTTAAAGAAGGACCCGGTATGTTCAGGTTGATTCACCACCTTTAACACCCCAGAGTGTCATATGTCTCTTTAGATGATTCAGTTGAATTAGTGAGCGGGGCTGGCAAGGGGACCCTACAAGTCAAGTCTGACATCAAGTCAGCCTTTAGGCTCCTTTAAGGACATACTGCTTGCTACCATCTGCTGGTTTCTTTGGCTGACCACAGTTATGATTATGACAATAGTCTTAAGTTTTTTAGTTCATTTCTTGAGTGAGTAGTGCAACATGAAACTGGATGAATCTCTCTTATAAATTAACCAAGACAAATTTCTATTTGTTGCTCCTCAATGTTCTTTTTTGGTAAGCACTCACTAGGCACTTACCACTTTTTAATGCAGTTTGGACATCAAATATCTTAGGAACAAATTATGGGCTGGTTACAACACTATTATTCTTGGGGTTTTAACCCCTTAACGACCGCCCATACGCTTTTTAACGGCGGTAGTTAAGAGTACTTAAACCACAGCTGTGACAAAAGTGTATAGCACCCCCCAGAGTTGGATTTTCTCCAGGGTCTCAGCTGCCAGGGGTAGCTGAGACCCCAGAGAACATGATTCGGGTTGGTTTTTACCGATCCCGCTTTTGCGAACACCGTTATTAACCGTATAACTGTGACCGCAAAAAAAAGACGCAATTTTGCTTTCACTTTCTCTCTCCTCTGATGTGAACGCACATCAGAGGAGAGAGAAATAGGGTCCCGATCACCCCCCGGTACCTCCCAGTGGTCCTCGGGCCTTCCTGCCTCCTCCCATGGGCGCCGCCATCTTGGCCGGGAAGAAAATGGCGGGCGCATGCACAGTGCGCCCACCGAATCTGCCGGCCGGCAGATTCCATACATTCATTCAAAATGTACATTTTTATCACTGTGATAAACCCTATCACAGTTATCAAAATAAAAAAAATAGTAAATAGCCCCCCCTTTATCACCCCCTTAGTGAGGGAAATATAATAGAATAAAGAAAATATATTTATTTTCATTTTTCGATTAGGGTTAGGGTTAGAATTAGGTTTAGGGTTGAAATTAGGGTTAGCGTTAGAATTAGAGTTAGGGTTAGAATTAGGGTTAGGGTTAGAATTAGGGTTAGGGTTGGAATTAGGGTTGTGATTAGGGTTAGGGTTGAGATTAGGGTTAGGGATGTGTTGGAATTAGGGTTGGAGCTAGAATTGAGGGGTTTCCACTATTTGGGCACATCAGGGCGTCTCCAAACGCGACATGGTGCCACCATTGATAAAAGCCAATTTTGCATTCAGAAAGTTAAATGGTGCTCCCTCCCTTCCGAGCCCAGACATGTGCCCAAACAGTGGTTTACCCCAACATATGGGGCATCAGCGTACTCAGGAAAAATTGCACACCAACTCTGGGGGTCTAATTCCTCCTGTTACCCTTGGGAAAATAAAAAATTGGGGGCTAAAAAAAAATCACTTTTGAGAAAAAAAGATTTTATATTTTCACGGCTCTGCGTTATAAACTTCTGTGAAGCACTTGGGGGTCCAAAGTGCTCACCACACATCTAGATAAGCTCCTTGGGGGGTCCAGTTTCCAAAATGGGGTCACTTGTGGGGGGTTTCTACTGTTTAGGCACATCAGGGCCTCAATGCAACATGG
>JARQOD010000003.1:448386148-448543478 GCA_033576555.1 Oophaga sylvatica | reverse complement strand
GGGGCGATGAGGCGGAAGAGTCTCCGCAGCCTTCTTCGAGAAAATGTCAGCATAGGACCAATAGACCTTGGGAAGAGGAGAGAGGTCTATGGGTATCTCAGTGGTGGTGACCTGCACGCTGTCCCTAATGCATCTGCCTTTACATAAATTACCCCAACCCAGAATTCTCCCTGGAGCCAGGGTAATCCCAACAAAACCTCATCTATACCCTCAGGGAGGATAAAAAATGATATATTCTCCTGATGGAAGGAGATATAGACAAGGTGAGTGGGACAGACTGATGGGTGATTTGTGTGGGCAAATTGCTCCGTTCAACACCCGTACCGACACTGGTTCAGCCAGCAACACCAAAGGCATGGCATGGCGAGAAGTAAAGGAGGAGACATAAAATTCCCCTCTGCCCCAGAATCCACACACAGCTTGAGGGTAGGTGTGGTAGAACCGTGGGTAATTATCCCCTTGAGGAGCAATTTAGGGGCAAAACTCATGGCGTCCAGTGACCCTGTTCCTATGGTTACTGTGCGCGACCGTTTATTCAACCACTGTGGACATTGGTTGGCAAAATGTCCCTGCTGCTGGCAAATATAACAAATCGGGGATGGATGAGTGACCCGAGATTTAGATCCCATAGGAGCAACCTCCTGAAGGTCGGGCGCCTGAACGGGCGACTTCAGAGGGGTGGCGAACGTAGGAGCCAACCGAACCCTCTGCCTACACTGGGCACGTTCCAGCCTCCGCTCATGAAACGGAGGTCGACGCGGGTGGAAATAGCGATATGCTTCCCAGTGTGGCAGGAATCTCCCTGGTTGCCAAGGCGTCTTTCACATGACCCACCAGTCCTCTCCAGAACACTGGAATGAGGACTTTATCTGGCCACTCTAATTCCGAGGCCAGAAGTCCGAAATTGGACAGCAAAATGGCTGACCAAAGCCGAATCCTGGGTACTTGCCAGCAGTTGGAGCGCCGTATCGTGGGTGACCTGAGTCCTAGAAAAACGTTTTTCAGAGCCTCCAGAAAACGAGAAGCGCTCTGCACCACACGGTCGTCGCGCTCCCACAGCGGGTTGCCCACTCCAACGCTCTGCCCAACAGAAGAGCTATCACAAAGCCCACTTGTGCCCGATCCTGGGGAAACGTGCAGCCAGAAGCTCGAGGTGTATGGAGCACTGACTCACGAATCCCCGACATTGCTTGCTGTCACCAGCAAACTTGTCTGGAAGCGGGAGGTGGGACAATGTAGGGGCAGAGGTGGCAGAGGACAAACTGGCTGCAGCTATGCTAGCAGCCTGAACAGCGACTGCAGGTAACATCCACAGCTGAGGTTGTGCGCTCAAGAGCCGCCAACCTACCCTCCAGCTGCTGGATGTACAGCTGTAAACGCTGTTCATCCGCCTTTCTACTAGCCAGACCCTGGCGCTAGGATTATGTTAGGGTCTGCGGAACGCACCAAATATAAGATGTAGACATGTGCGTTCGCAGCCCGGGGTCCACCGTGCAGGCAGAGCCTGCTGCTAGTAAGATGGCGTAAGTAGCAAACTCTGCTATCCCGCAGAGTCGCTAAAATAAACGCTGCAGCGCGCTGTGGCAGTTACTGCGAACTCTGTTAATCCACAGAGCCGCTATCGAGAATGCCGCAGCGCTATATGGCGATATAAGCGAACTCTGTTACACCACAGAGTCGCTGAGGTAAAGACACAGAGATAGGTACTGTGTCCTGTTAACCCCACAGGGATACACAGATAACTGCTGTGCGGATAGCAGTCCGTGATCATTCAGACAGTAACGCAATCAAGCAATCTCCTCACCGAAGCCGGTATTCTAGGGGCTTATTTCAGCCAAGCCCTGACCACGTGCACCCAAATCTCCTCACCGGAGGTGCCGGTATTCTAGGGGCTTATTTCAGCCGAGCCCTAAGGTTAGAACTCTCCTGTTAGGTTTTTTCTATCTTGCTGGTCACATAACCTTTGTGGCCTATTTAATCCTGCTCTGCCCTTCTGGCTTTGCTGGACTTCATTGTAATTTCTACTCTTAAGCTAGCTGGGTGTTTTGTTACCTTTCTATATTAGTTTTGCCTGGTCTTTTGACCTCTATGTTCTATGTTGTTTGTTTTTCTTTTTACTGCTACAACTTCTGTTAGGAGGTGTCCATCTTTCTCCCAGTCCCTAGTTCTTGTAGGGATCCCTTCCTCACATCTATAGGTCTTCGTACAGACTAGCTGAGGACTTTAGCGGGTCTGATCGCAGGATCAGGTTCCCCGTTACATCGTAGGGATCAAGCTTAGTTCTATCGTAGGGACAGATATCCCTTTCTTTCCTTAGTGTTTGTAGTAGAACATAACACTAACCACATGCGTACATGATCACATTGGCGCAAAGCACATAATGCATATTGATCCTAGCGCACGGCCGTGCGGTAAGGGACAGCCTTTTATAGCAGCCACGAGAAAAAGACCTTCCAGGAAGGACCAATGGGAAGCTGCTTCAGAACATCAACAGCCAGAGGACCTCCCTGAAGGACCAATAGGAGTGGCAGCTGTGTCTGAGCATGTGACCCCTGATCTCCAATGGGAGATCTCGCCCTGGGCATACTCAGACGAAGCAACAAAGGTCTTAGACCTAAAGACGTCTGCTCGCCACTGACCAGTACCGGCTATAATAGCAGAACCTGAAGAGGCAGCAGCAAGTCTCTGCACAGCATTAGACCGGGCGAGACGCTGGGACCGACATCTTTGCTGAGCAGGCTTCACTGTGGCCGGAGATGGATGGGGACCGCAGCGGGACTGGTTCGAGACTCCACTTGTGCAGCAGCGGGAACCCTAACACCGTATTTTTTGTTTTATCAGATGCACCTGACTATAAGACGCACCTAGGTTTTAGAGGAGGAAAATAAGAAAAAAATAATTGAGCCTAACAGTGTGAAAAAACTTTAATTAATTAACAAAATATTATTTTAACAGTAAAATCAACAGCAGTCAACAGCAGCATTGTGGATGTATGGATGACACACTGTTATGGGGGATCTATGTTGACGCACTGTTATGGGAGATCTGTGGTGACGCACTGTTATGGGGGATCTGTGGTGATGCACTGTTATGGGGATCTGCAGGATACACACTTATGGGGATCATCAGATGACACACTGTTATGGGTGATCTGTGGTGATGCACTCTTATGCGGGATCTGCAGGGTACACTGCGGATGACATACTGTTATGGGGGATCTGTGGTGATGCACTCTTATGGGGGATCTGCAGGGTACACACTTATTGGGATCTGCGGATGATGCACTGTTATGGGGGATATGTGGTGACGCACTGTTATGCGGATCTGCATGGTACACACTTATGGGGATCTGCGGATGACGCACTGTTATGGGGGATCTGTTGCACCAAATATGCCTACAACACCCATCATCCGTCAGTACATTCTGAAGGATGATGGGGGTTGTGCTTCCCTTCAATGTGTGCTCACCTCTTCCAAGGATCTCAGACTATTTTAAATAAGAAGTGCTACACTATACATTGTGCAGGGATAGATATCTGATTGGTGAAGGCAGCTTAGCAACAGTTCCCTCCACCAATCAATATCTATCCCTGTAGAGAAAAAGGAGAATTACGCTTCTCTCCCTCCTCTGCTTTAAGTCTCCGTGTGCAGCGGAGCCTAGAATTCTGCCTGCTGCCAGCTATTGCCGAGAACTACTACAGCGCATGCGCAGATTGAGAGCTCAGTGACCGAGAGCTCCATCTGCGCATGCGCTCGTTCGGCAGCCATTTACTTGAAGTCTTGTGCGGTAGACACAGGTGCTCAGTCCGGAAACCGGAAACTCGCAGCCTGATACCGGAAGTGCAATGGCACAGGCCTTCACTATGCCTCCTGCATACAGCCGAACACTGCGGATAACCGCCCTGAACACCACCGATAACCGTGCTGACACCCCCAACTCCAGGCCTGCTGCATTGCCCCACCGGTGACCATACCTTCTACCTTTCTGCTCTACAGCTGCCACCAGCCCCTCAGTAAGAAATATTTTTTTCACTTTTTTCCCTTCTTTTCTCACTATACGGATTGTAAGACGCACCCCCATTTCCTCCCCCAATTTGGGGGAAATGAAAGTGTGCCTTAAAAAGCAAAAATATGGTACATTTCCTTGGTAGATAACCCTCCAAAAACGTCTTCAAAATTTATTGGTATTATATTGCTCATCCATAGAGTATTATATCTTGTTGTTTAAGTTTTGCTGCTATTTAAGCCTCCAAAAACTTGTTCCAAATTTATCAGTATCACATTGCTCACCCACAGGGTATTACATCTTCTTGGGTACATTTCATTGCTATACAAGGCTCAAGAAACATGTTTAAAATTTATCAGTAATATAATGCTCACCTATAGACTTTTCCATTGTCTCGAGTACGTTTAGTTGCTATATAAGCCTCCAAAATCTTGTTCCAAATGTATTGCTCACACATGGGATATTATATCTGAAATGATTTGAAAAACATCTGATTGAAAAAAGAAAGCGCATGTTATTACTTCAAAGTGTATCCTGAAGGAAACCTCACCAAATTAGACATTGTCCAATCAAAAGGCTGCAAAAAAAGAAAGCTTAAGTGAAAACATTTTTTCAAACCTCTTAAAAAAAAATTAATAAAAAACTTCAAAATCTCCCCAAAAAGGAGTGGTTCTTGAAACTGTTCCTGCATGAAAAACTTGCCATTTTTGATAGATTCAAAAAACTCTTTGTTATCACAGCCTGTTAGTGACCATGAGGAATGACTGATAATTAGTGTTGAGCGATACTGCTCGATATCTAAAAATATCGGATCGGAATGGTATCGCCGATATCTCTAAATATCGGCGATATCCGATTCCGATACCGGAAGTCCCATGTAAGTCTATGGGAACAAAATATCGCAACTAAAAAAACACTTTCTTTCCTTGTAAACACAAAATATACACACTTAGAATACATATATATATAAATATATATATATATATATACATGTCATTGTGACATATATATATACATATATTTATAGTTTATTCACTTCTACATAGTAAAATAGCCTCTGATTCAATTGCCGGGTAAAGCCGGCATTTGTGAAAAGACAGAAGCACCCGAGGGTCCAGTCGCCACAGAGATGTTGCATCGCACCCAGCGAACAGGATTCAGAAGCTCGCTATAAGCGAGTCCTGTGTGCCTTAATTGAACTGTTTTTTTGCTTGAGAATTGCAAAAATCATCATAGACTGTATTTGCCATTTTTCCGTCATATCTGCGCCACGAGGCACAGGTGAAGAATAAGGGCGTGCTCTCGTGGGCGTACACTCACTCCGTGGCGCGAAAACGATGTCCGCACACTCTAAATGTTACTGCAATGTAAGATCGTGCCCCACAGCTCTGGAGTTCCGCCTCCTCATCCTCCTCAGTGGCGGTAAAGAACGCGAAGGTCCCGCCTCCCTACAAAAGATGTCGCCTCTCCTGATGCTAATGACACTTGTGACTTTGCTGAGATGGCGAATGGACGTGAGCAGAAGTGGGAAGGGATGGAGGAGTCAGAGCTCTCCCCCCACGGAAGCGACCCGATCGCCACGGAGCCACCGTTTGGCACCCGGCCTGGAAACCCTCCTACGCTGGAAGAAGCGGAGGATACCCTGAGAGACCTGGCCGGCACCGGGAGGAGGTCGCCAGGATGGAAGCGAGCTGGCGGGCCCTAAAACTACAATTGGAGCGGCGCCAATCCCTCTTACCCCCTGAAGTGTCTGTACCGGAAGGTGAGGCACCCGTTCCAGTAGAGGAGGCCGTGCGGGCATCCCAGCCCTTGCAATCTGAACCGGTTGCCAGTATCTCAGTGGAGGCACCCGTTCCAGTACAGGAGGCCGTGCGGGCATCCCAGCCCTTGCAATCTGAACCGGTTGCCAGTATCTCAGTGGAGGCACCCGTTCCAGTACAGGAGGCCGTGCGGGCATCCCAGCCCTTGCAATCTGAACCGGTTGCCAGTATCACAGTGGAGGCACCCGTTCCTGCAGAAAACGCCGCACCAGCACCCCAGATCCCGCTGTCTGCCCCCGTCGCTGAGGCAGAAGAAGCGACACCCGTCTTCATGGACGAGGCCGCGCAGGCACCAGAGCTCTACCTGCCTGTACCGGAGCCCCGACCGTCATCTGTTCCAGAGCGGCTGCTTCCGCCACAGGTGAGCGCCGCCAGGACTGGCGGGCACAGGAGAGCTGCCGCAAACCGGACATCGTAAGCTGGCGTTTGATGGTGGAGACATGGAGATGCTGGTGGAGGAGAATTACAACCGGCGTCAGGGGGAAGAGTGGAGACTCGGGAGCGGGAAGCAGAGCGACAAAGGGAGCAGCGAGAATCCCAAAAGCTTCGGCAACGTCACCTGGAGAAGGACCTGGCGAGAAGGCACGTATGAGAAAGGATAAAAGTACGCTGAGGGAGCCGCGGCGTAAGGGTGCAGTACGGAACTTTAAGTTAAAAGGTGGTTGGGGCTTCATCCAGGAGCCTGGACTTTATTTAGGAGTTTTTGTAACCCGGCGGGACGTGGAGGCTCACCTCCCAGAAGGACACCCGGGGAGGGACCTGTTGCCAGGAGACTTGGTGACTTACACCCGACACTGGGTTACAATGGATGGTACGCCCTAAATGTTACCAGGTGCGACCCCTACTCCCCAGAGTGTCAGGAAACTGACAGACCCTACAAGCCTTCAGCCTCCCCCAACCAGGCCTCTGCACAAGTGCCCACCCCACGCCGTAAATCTCCCCAGCCTCCCTCAGTGGTCTCCTCAGCAGCCCCAGCTATGGACATGATAATGATAGCTGGCCCGTACCCGGCGCCTGTTAGGCCCCTGGGTTCGTTCAGTCCGGGACATAGGGGTCCAGACCCGGGGGAGATGAAAGAGGTGGCCACACAGACCCAGATAGCGGGTCACGACGTCACTGTACAGGCCACACGACGTCATCAGGTCTGGGTGGACCCTCCTGTCACGGATGTTTGGCAAGCTCCAGAAGAGTACCAGGTGGAAACCTGGAAGAGGCCAGCCAAAGAAGTCTAAATAACCCGGACAGGGTCTCTGTATGTAAATAGTTAAATTATTGATGTACCCGGATGGGTGAATGTTCATAAAAAGAAGTTTATTGTTGCCTTAATATACCCAGGTTGGGTAATGGTTTGATGTACCCGGACGGGTGAATGTTCAGAAGAACAAGTTTATTGTTGCCTTAATATACCCAGGTTGGGTAATGGTGTTTCACTGTAATGAAAATGTTGAACTTTGAAGCCATGAACTGTACTGGCTCACAAACTTTTCTGTAAATAGTTGGCACTTCGGTGCTCCATCTTGGTTTTACAAAAAACTTTACTGTGCACTATTTTCAACTACCTCAGAAACTAAAAACCCGTTTGGTGTAGCCGAAAGTGAGGTCTGCTCAAGGAAAGTCTTGCAGCCCACCCAAGACCACAGTTGGAGGTTTGGAGCGGGTCCTCCACAAGCACAAGTAAAGGACACTGTGAAGTTACCCCGGTGGGGGTAGTCCTAAGAAATCTCCACGAACTTCGGCACTAATGCTATTTGCACTTTTGTTGAATATGTATTTATTAACACACATGTATAACACATATCAAGGGTATGAACAGTAACAAAACATGTCACATAATATAAGCCATTTGCACTTTTGTAATGTTATTATTAAAAATTTTATTATGCAACGTTTAACTTGAAGTGTTTCCTGCTTTCTTACTACGTCGCATAGTCCACTCTGCTACATCACTTTGCACCATTGCTCTATCTCACATCTATCTGCCCTGGAAGGATAGCGTGTTACCTGTAGAAGACTTTTCACCTACCTGCACTACACCATCCCTTCCAGAGGACCTGCACAGCAGCGCTGGACACCCTGACCAGGTACTACAGGTGGCGTCACGACAAACTACACAAACATTCTGTCATCCCCTGGAAATATCCACATTCCAGTGATCGCCCAGGTCACGGACCGAGCTGTGCTACTCGTGACATCCCCCGTAGAAGTCGACGTGATCGGTGCCGAGTACCCCCAAAACCCCTGTCTCTGTGCGACTCAACTTCCCTCACTGTGCTGGCACTTTACATTTACAAATGCCTCTGGGTTTTTTTTTTGGGGGGTGGGGAACATTCAGACTTTTGCTATGGGGCCCCATGATTTATATGTACGCCCCTGCTGCTGAGGCATGGTATTTAAGGCTGTTAAGGAGCCAACATACATGGACCTTGCCAGCAGCGTCGGACTGGAGTACCTTGGGCCCACCAGAGAAAATATATTCTTGCGGCCCAACATCATACTTCCCAACCTTTGAATAAGGGAAAGAGGGACAAAGGCTGTGGCACGCTGTGCATGCTGCAGAAAATTTTAGGCCATGCCACGTTGCACCACAGACTGTCCAGGAGTTGGTGGATGCTTTAGTCCAGGTGTGGGAGGAGATCCCTCACGAGACCATCCGTCGCGCTCATCAGGAGCATGGCCAGAAGTTGTAGGGAGGTCATACAGCTACCTCCCAAATTTGGAAGACAGGAAAGAGGATTAAAGGCTGCGGCGCGTGTTGCGCGCTGCTGAAAATTTTAGGCCACGCCCCGACAACACCCATTTCACAGCTAATCACACCCATATCCTCGCCCCAAGCTAACCATTTAGCACTGCTGATCACACTGACTGGTAATGAGGGCACAGTGGCTGGTACTGAGGAAAAGAAAGAAAGAGCAGCGAGAGAGAAAGAACAAACAGAGAAAGAAAGAGAGGAAAGAAAGAAAAGAGAGAAAGAAAGAACAGAGAGAAAAAAGAACAGAGAGAAAAAAGAACAGAGAGCGAGAAGGAAAGAACAGAGAGCGAGAAAGAAAGACTAGAGAGAGAGCCATAGGCGTAGCTAGGGTTTTGGTTTAGTGGGGGCAAAACTTCTGAGTGGGCCCATCATCAGAGAACCTCAGCAAATGACCGCGCTGTTGGCCAAAATAATCTATATATAAAAAGACCAATATTGATATTACCGCCATATGGTCTGTGTTAAATAATACCAGTCCTACAGAACATATAGATTACAGCACAGGTACAGATAATGACTTACCGCTGATGTTCTTTCTAATGGAATTGTTCACTTTTCATGTCTTTTCCATCTGGCCCACACCGACATGACGACTTCTCCAGCCAGGACTCGACTGCACCCCCATTAAAAAAAAAAAAAAAAAAACTCACCTCCCGGCTCCTGTGCTGCTCACTGTTCTCCCTCTCAGCGTCTGACAGCGGGCGCCGGCAGGTGATGTTATTGCGTCCGCTGTAATACGCTGAGAGGGGGATTATGGGAGAGAAGGAGCGCTCGCTCCTTCTCTCTCCATGCGTTCAGCTTTATCGGCTGGATGCCGATACAGCTGACCCTCCGATGACGGGTGGGGGGCCCACTGCTGGCACCGGGCCCCCCCAACGCCTGTTCAGGCCCCATAGCTTCCGGGCGGCAGAGCAGGGAGAGCGATTCTCCCTGCTCTGCCGCAGAATGTAACTGTATCGTAGCTCCGGTGGGCCCCCTCAGAGCGCAGGCCCCGGGGCCACCGCCCCCTCTGCCCCGCGACCTATCCTTTCAAATCAGGGCCCACCACGCAGGAGCTGGGGCCCACCGTAGGTTTCTCCGGTGTCCCGGTGCCTCAGTCCGACCCTGCTTGCCAGCCTGATAATACCAGGCCACAGCAGTCTGCTTAGCTTGGCTGGTTAACAAAAATAGGGATCCCCTAGAAAAAAAAACGGCGTAGGGGTCCCCCTATTTTTGTTAACCAGCCAAGTAAAATGCAGACTGCTGCGGCCTGGTATTAAAAGACTGTCAAGGCCCATGGATTTTGGCCCTCAACAGCCTGATAATACCAGGCTACAGCAGCCCCACATTTGGCGCATCAAAAGATGTGCCAATTGTGGCACTTTACCCGGCTCTTCCCACTTGCCCTGTAGCGGTGGCAAGCGGGGTAATAAGGGGTTAATGTCACCGTTGATTGCACGGTGAGAATAAGCCCGGTTAATAATGGAGAGGTGTCAATAAGACACCGATCCATTATTAATCCCAAAGTTTTTAAATGTATAAAAAAAAGACACAGCAAGAAAAAAGTATTTTAATGAAATAAAAGAGACAACACAGTTTTCATTTCTTTTATTATACTCTCATTCCTGCGACGCCATCGATCTCCTGTAAAAAAAGAAAAAAAACAAACCAACAGTATACCACCTGTCCGACGCAGTCCATAGTAACGAGGGTCCCACGACGATCCAGCTCTGCTACATCGCAATGACAGGCAGAGCCTGTCATCTCGACGCAGCACAGCTGATTACCTGCTTCCCCGGCGGTGACGTCATCGGACTGACTGCTTTACGGCCGGGATTACCCAGCAGTCACTGCAGTTATCGCGAGAAACTGCATGTGACCACCGGGAAAGATGATGGCGGCCATCAAGCAGTCCAGCCCGTGACCGCCGGAGATCTTCTGCCAGGTAAGTGCCGCTGACTCCTGACAGACCCGACCGACGGACACTCACAGTGACAGTGACAATTCCGATTCCGGTATCCGATAAGACGAAAATATCGGAACTAAGTATCGAAAGTCCGATAGAGCTAATATCGGCCGATACCCGATACTTGCGGTATTGTATCGCTTAACACTACTGATAATGTCAGTATCTGGATGCTGAATATTTGCTTGAACAATGATTGTGCACCTATGGACAATATTAATTAATAAGTAACATTCTGGATATTGTAATATAATTACATATAATAACAATATTCTGTGAGAACCTGGTTCTGATTATGATCGGGGCAGAAGTTGGTTTAATCAAATGATGTCATACAAAAATATTGATTTGTCAACAAGTGAGGTGTGTACTGTGATCTGGTGACTTGGTATGTAAGTCATGTATGAAATTTTAGTAGAAACCATGGCAATAGATAAACACATGATAAAAAAAACCCTGAGGAAGGAAAGGTGGAGTCCTCCAGGTCCAGGATAAATACTCAGAAAATGCAATTAGTTATGCAATGTTGTTCTACCTCCAATAACTTTACATTTTATTTATTAGTGTGACTGAATACCACACGCAGTGACTCTTTATTTTATACAATTATATGTAACAATGTAATGTTCATGGCCAACTGTTGACAACCATGCTTGATACCAACGTGAACTCATTGAATTAACATTGTGAAATTCTTGGAAACACTTGTAATGAAAAGATGAAATTCTGGGCCGCAGCATAGGCAACAGTATCTGTGATAACAGATACCTGATCTCATTGTAATGTAATAAGAAATTACATAGCTCTGCAGGGAGCTTGATTTGGTCATAGAAAAGTGATGGAACTAATACTTTATTTGTATGCTATTGATGAGCCTGTGACATTAGGAGCTATAATAGCTATAGAGTGTTTGGTCCTTGTTTTGAATGGATGGTTTGCTTGGAGGAAGGTATTGATGCAAAAAGGAAACTCCACATGTGTTCACATATCTTAGATAATGTTTGCCCCAATGTGTTCACACATCTTAAATAATGTTTGCCCCAATGTATATGTGTTTTCAATGGGACAGGGCCAAACCATTGCCAGGCACCTATCTTGATGACTTATTTCATAGGAAAACAAAAGGATCGGGTATTTGAAATTCAATGTCTGGTGGCCTTAAAACACTATATATGGTCATCCCGTCCTACAAAATCTGTAAGTTTGACTGTCCATAACCTAATCTGTCAGGGGCCCTTAAGAGAAGAGAGTCAGGCATTACTAACTAAATTAATTTTTGATTTTCTAAAAAATATCAAGGACCAAATTAGCCAGATTTAATAATCTTTTCTCAGTGTGTTCGTGATTTCTGTAGTCATTACTGTTTATCTTGTTGCTGGTCAGCTTTATCTTCTTTCATTTCTAATTTATCAAGCATGGTTTCATCTCTGCCAAGTGCCACTCAGTGTAAAGTTTCTTGACTGCCATGTTTTATAATTTATTGATACAGTACATACTGTATTTTCCGGCGTATAAGACGACTGGGTGTATAAGACGACCCCCCAACTTTTCCAGTTAAAATATAAAAGCTTCTTAAAAGTGGGGGGTCTTCTTATAGGCCGGGTGTCATCTTATAGGGCAGGTGCAGACTAATCTGCATATGGTGGGGGAGTGGTCCCGATGACGAATGGAGGGGGATTCTCACAGGGAAGGTGTTGGAGTATCCCCCTATTACCTCATTGTATCAGCGGTGCTATCTGCGGGTCTATGTGCTGGGGGCGACGGCGGCTCCTCTTTGTGCAGCGTGTGTGCTCTGTGCTGCAGGGCGGACGGGGGGCTCTTTGTGCAGAGCCAGGGCTCTGCCGCCATTTCCTCAAAGCCCGGAGGTCTAGCAGCTCCATTGCTGTGATGCGGTGGCCTCCGGGAAAATGGCCGCTGGGGGCGGCGCACGCTCAGTTTCAGATCTCGTCTCCCGAGATCTTGAGACGAGATCTGAATCTGAGCATGCAGCGGCTATTTTCTCAGAGGCCACTGCATCGCAGCAATGGAGCTGCCGGGGCCTCGGGGATTTGAGGAAATGCCGGCAGAGCCCCGACTCTGCACAAAGAGCCGCCGCCGTCCCCGCACAAAGAGCGGCCGCCATCCCCCAGCACAGAGCTCCCAGCTGCTGAAAGAGGAGCCGCCACCGCCCCGCCCCCCAGCACAGAGACCCGCAGAGAGCACCGCTGAGTCTGCTGACACAATGAGGTAATAGGGGGAATACTCCAACACCTTGCCTGTGAGACGCCCCCTCCCTTTGTCATCGGGACCATTCCCCCACCATATGATGATTGGTCAGTACCCGGCGTATAAGACAACCCCTGACTTTTAAGAAGATTTTCAGGGGTTAAAAAGTCGTCTTATATGCCGGAAAATACGGTATTTTTTTTCCTTTTCTACTCATTGTCAATATTACATAATATTTTAACTTTTCACGTTGTTTTTAAAGGAGTTCTCCAAAACGAAATCATTGATGTTCATGTATCATCCCTTCATGGAGGAATAATTTTCTGTCTATGCGCTTTTCTATTTTTCTCTCATTTTACCGGATGTTCATGATTCACCCCTTCATGGAGGAACAATTTTCTGTCCTTGCACTTTTCTATTTTCCTCTCATTTTTCCAAGAGCCATAGCTATTTTATTCATCTGTCAACATGAGTGCTTGTTTCATTAGATGAGGTAAGTGCATAGTTAAACATAGTTAAACACAATATCATCGTTTAGCACATAAACATAGTTTGGTGTTTTCCTTACTAGCTTTCCATTGTTTTTTATTTGTCCTTAACCTGTACTTTTTACCCATTTACAGTTATATGAAAAAGTTTGGGCACCCCTATTAATCTTAAGCTTAATGTTTTATAAAAATTGGTGTTTTTGCAACAGCTATTTCAGTTTGATATATCTAATAACTATTGGACACAGTAATGTTTCTGCCTTGAAATGAGGTTTATTGTACTAGCAGAAAATGTGCAATCTGCATTCAAACAAAATTTGACAGGTGCATAAGTATGGCCACCCTTATCATTTTTTAAATACTCCTACCTACTTTTTACTGACTTACTAAAGCACTTTTTTTGGTTTTGTAACCTCATTGAGCTTTGAACTTCATAGCCAGGTGTATGCAATCATGAGAAAAGCTACTTAAAGTGGCCACTTGCAAGTTGTTCTCCTGTTTGAATCTCCTCTGAAGAGTGGCATCATGGGCTCCTCAAAACAACTGTCAAATGATCTGAAAACAAAGATTATTCAACATAGTTGTTCAGGGGAAGGATACAAAAAGCTGTCTCAGAGATTTAACCTGTCAGTTTCCACTGTGAGGAACATAGTAAGGAAATGGAAGAACACAGGGACAGTTCTTGTTAAGGCCAGAAGTGGCAGGACTAGAAAAACATCAGAAAGGCAGAGAAGAAGAATGGTGAGATCAGTCAAGGACAATCCTCAGACCACCTCCAGAGAGCTGCAGCATCAACTTGCTGTAGATGGTGTCACTGTGCATCGGTCAACTATACAACGCACTTTGCACAAGGAGAAGCTGTATGGGAGAGTGATGCGAAAGAAGCCGTTTCTGCAAGCACGCCACAAACAGAGTCGGCTGAGGTATGCAAAATCACATTTGGAGAAGCCAATTTCTTTTTGGAAGAAGGTCCTGTGGACTGATGAAACCAAGATTGAGTTGTTTGGTCATACAAAAAGGCGTTAAGCATGGAGTCAAAAAAACACTGCATTCCAAGAAAAACACTTGCTACCCACAGTAAAATTTGGTGCAGGTTCCATCATGCTTTGGGGCTGTGTGGCCAATGCCCGCACCGGGAATTTTGTTAAAGTTGAGGGACGCATGGATTCCACTCAGTATCAGCAGATTCTTGACAATAATGTTCAAGAATCAGTGACAAAGTTGAAGTTACGCAGGGGATGGATCTTTCAGCAAGACAATAATCCAAAACACCGCTCCAAATCTACTCAGGCATTCATGCAGAGGACCAATTACAATGTTCTGGAATGGCCATCCCAGTCCCCAGACCTGAATATCATTGAACATCTGTGGGATCATTTGAAGAGGGCTGTCCATGCTCGACGACCATCAAACTTAACTGAACTGGAATTGTTTTGTAAAGAGGAATGGTCAAAAATACCTTCATCCAGGATCCAGCAACTCATTAAAAGCTACAGGAAGCGACTAGAGGCTGTTATTTTTGCAAAAGGAGGATCTACTAAATATTAATGTCACTTTTCTGGTGAGGTGCCCATACTTATGCACCTGTCAAATTTTGTTTGGATGCAGATTGCACATTTTCTGTTAGTACAATAAACCTCATTTCATGGCAGAAACATTGCTGTGTCCAATAGTTATTAGATATATCAAACTGAAATAGCTGTTGCAAAAATACAAATTTTTATAAAACATTAAGCTTAAGATTAATAGGGGTGCCCAAACTTTTTCATATAACTGTATTATGTGCCCCATGGACAATGCTACCAGGTGTGCATCTTGTGAGATGTATGCATGCGTTGAACAGCCTTTTGTCGGTTGAATATATCTGCGCTCGATGTCTGTGACTTACATGTTTGGAAGCCCAGGTAATGGATCTAAATGTGTAGCTTGCAACATTCAGGAGCATTGCATTGCATTGATGTATACAGACTGTGCCCTGCCATCTGCCACCATCGCACTCTAACCAGCATATCTATTTGTCTATTCTCCCAACATGTGCGTCACCCAGCTGTCTACACAGCTTTCTATACAGACTGTTCTTACCTCTGCTCCTAGCATCCACATGGTACGTCACCCAGCTTTCTACCCAGCTTTCTATACAGACTGTTCTTACCTCTGCTCCTAGCATCCACATGGTGTGTCACCCAGCTTTTTACACAGCTTTCTATACAGACTATTCTTAACTCTGCTCCTAGCATCCACATGGTATGTCTTTCAACTAACCCCTCCTTTACCCCAGTGTTATTTATGAGCTTGTTTACTTTGGCTTGATCATATGCATCTGGTCCACTCTTAATTGTCTGATCAAGATGAGCACAGACCACTCTTTTCTGCTTCACACCTGATTGCACTTTGTATCACATATATTGCATAGCACAAGTCTGCCAAGACTTTAGTCTGCAGTGTGTATGCGCCACCCACTAGGGCTGTAGGGTACTCGAGCCAAGTCGGACGACTCTTAAAGGGATGGTCACGGCTGCAGTGACCCGGTCCGTGGCACTTGGGCATGCAATTAAAACCGATGAGGGAATGTTTGAAGTGGATTGTTCATGACGCCATCTGTGGTATTCGGCTATAGATGGCCGATGCTGCTTAGAGGGACCGATGGTGGTGCAGCCAAGATGGTTCTGCTCCTGTCACGCTGTCTAATGATATGTATACAATGTCAGTAAACTATTAATACAGGAACAACACTCTATACAACAACTAGTATAGCAACATCAGCATGTAAGTATAGAATAGATTTACCTGACACGATATCTGCTGAACTCAGGGTTAATCTTGAGGACTTGATGAGCTGAAACAGGAAAGAGGTGGACCGGGATCTAACCTGACCCTAAACTGGGGTCCTAACTAATCCCTCACCTTGGAGGTACTGATAATGGTTCAGAGGTCCAAGTCTCCAACCTAACCCTGTCTCCTATCAGACCCTGAACCCTGTAATCAGTCCTAAGAAGGATCCTGACTACCACCAAAGGGATATGGGCTGATCTCAGCTAAATACACAGATTAGACATATAAGACAGACAGGATAACACTCGCTTGCATACACACTCAAACACCAAAGGAACATAAATGGTCTGGGAAATAAACTCTAACCAAGTTGAGCTTAGAACAACTACGGAGCTCACAACTAAAGTCTATACAGATTCATTCCTATCTGTGGTCTGCATGAAGGTTTTACTGGCAACTCCCCAAGCAGACAACCAGGAATTTAAAGGAAACCAATCAACAAATAATCAATTGCAGCCGGGAGAAACTGCACCCAGTCCCAGCACCGAGCACAGACAGAATTAACTCCCTAGCTGCCAAACACAAAGAAACAGCAGCTCAGCTGTGAGAAGTCAAAATGTGCAACCGCGACGATCTTCGTGGCAATGCACACATGACAGTACCCCCCCTTCTACGAGGGGCCTCCGGACCCTCAGGGCCAGGCCTGCCCGGGTGAGTTCTGTGGAAGGTCCGAACCAAACGATCTGCGTTAACATCAGACGCAGGGACCCACGTCCTCTCCTCTGGACCATACCCCTTCCAATGCACCAAGTACTGAAGGGACCGGCGATTCAGACGTGAGTCAATGATCTTTGATACTTGAAATTCCAAGTTACCATTGACCAACACAGGAGGAGGAGGTAGAGGTGACGGTATGACTGGTGCCACATACCTTTTAAGTAATGACTTGTGGAACACATTATGAATTTTAAACGTAGGAGGGAGGTCCAGACGAAATGCCACAGGATTAATTATGGAACTGATCCTGCACGGCCCGATGAATCTGGGACCCAGTTTACAGGAGGGCACTTTAAGTTTTATATTCCTGGTAGACAACCATACCAGATCGTTCACATTCAGATCTGGACCAGAAACTCTCCTCCTATCAGCCATATGTTTGTAACGGTTCCCCATCGTACTCAAATTATTCAAACACCTCTCCACACAGAAGCAAGTGACGACGAAAAACGCTCCTCCTCAGGAACCCCAGAAGGGCCCCCCCCATTGAAAGTACAAAACTGGGGATGGAAACCATATGCCCCAAAAAACGGGGACTTACCAGTGGACTCGCTCCGCCTGTTGTTAAGAGCGAACTCTGCCAGAGGCAAGAAAGAAGACTAGTCCTCTTGGTTCTCTGAGACAAAACACCGGAGATATGTCTCTAAGCTCTGATTCAGACGCTCTGTCTGACCATTGGTCTGCGGATGAAAAGCCGAGGAAAATGACAATTGCATCCCCCGACGTAAACAAAATGCCCTCCAAAATTTGGACACAAACTGAGACCCCCTATCTGACACCACATCAGAAGGCAACCCATGAAGTCTAACGATCTCCCTAATGAACACCTGCGCCAGAGTTTTAGCATTAGGGAGTGCAGGAAGAGCAACGAAATGTGCCATCTTACTGAACCTGTCAACAACCACCAGTATGACAGTATTCCCTGACGACGGAGGAAGGTCCGTAATGAAGTCCATAGATAAGTGAGTCCATGGACGCTCCGGAAGTTTCAAGGGTAAAAGGGTCCCAGACGGACGGGTATGAGGGGTTTTAGAGCGAGCACACACCCCACATGACGCGACAAAAGTTATAACATCTTTATTAGCATTAGGCCACCAAACCCGGCGAGAAAGGAGATCTAAAGTAGCCTTACTCCCTGGATGTCCTGCTAGAGCAGAATTATGATGTGCCTCAATAACCTTTTGTCTCAACAGATTTGGGACAAACAGTCTCCCTGGAGGTCCTGCAGGGGCGTCCCCCTGAGCCTCTAACACCTCCTCCTCAAGCTCAGAAAATACAGCCGACACTACCACCCCCTCCTGAAGGATAGGACTCGGGTCATCCGTTTTCCCGGCCCCTGGGAAACTGCGAGACAAGGCATCAGCCTTTACATTCTTAGACCCGGGCGATAAGTGACGACAAAATTAAACCTGGTAAAAAACAACGACCATCGAGCTTGTCTGGAATTCAAACGCTTAGCGGATTCCAAATACAACAGGTTCTTGTGATCAGTAATAACGGTGACCGGGTGGACTGCCCCCTCCAAAAAGTGACGCCATTCTTCAAAAGCTAACTTAATGGCCAAAAGTTCCCTATTGCCGATATCATAATTCCTTTCGGCGGACGACAATTTCTTAGAAAAGAAAGCGCACGGATGCCATTTACCAGGGGACGGACCCTGGGACAATATAGCACCCACCCCTACGTCAGACGCATCCACCTCCACAATGAACGGCTGAGATGCATCTGGTTGGATGAGAACGGGTGCCGAAGCAAAACATTTCTTCAAAGAGGAAAAGGCTTGGCAAGCTTTGTCCGACCATTTAGAAAAATCCGTCCCTTTTCTTGTCATGTCAGTGAGAGGTTTGACGACAGATGAGAAATTACAAATAAATTTCCGGTAGTAGTTAGCAAACCCCAAAAAACGCTGCAGAGCCTTAAGATCCCCTGGCTGATCCCATTCAAGCACTGCTCTCACCTTTTCAGGGTCCATACGGAAACCGGAGGCTGACACCAAAAAACCCAAAAACTGAAGTTCCTGTACGGCAAATACACACTTCTCCAGTTTGGCGTATAGTTTATTGTCTCGCAAGATCTGCAACACCTGTCTCACATGCTCCTGATGAGACACAAGATCTGGCGAGTAAATTAAAATGTCGTCCAAATATACAACCACAAACAGCCCCACAAGGTGACGAAAAATGTCATTAACAAAATGTTGGAATACTGCTGGTGCAGTAGTCAGACCAAAAGGCATGACTAGGTTCTCATAATGTCCCTCCGGCGTGTTAAACGCCGTTTTCCACTCATCCCCCTCTTTTATCCTAATCAGATTATACGCCCCCCTGAGATCCAATTTAGAAAACCATTTGGCGCCAACAATTTGATTGAAGAGATCAGGAATAAGAGGGAGTGGATACGGATCTCGAACAGTAATCCGATTAAGTTCGCGGAAATCCAAGCAAGGGCGTAGGCCTCCATCTTTCTTCTTCACAAAGAAGAACCCCGCGGCTACTGGGGAAGATGAAGGTCTAATATGCCCTTTGGCCAGACTTTCAGAAATATAATCTTTCATAGCCTGCCTCTCAGGACCAGAAAGATTATACAACCTAGCTTTAGGCAACTTAGCATCAGGAAGGAGATTAATAGAGCAGTCATACACGCGATGAGGAGGCAACTCCTGACACCCCTCCTCAGAGAAAACATCCCCAAAATCCTCCAAAAAAGGAGGCAATGTACTAGGCACGACCGCACTGATGACTGTGTTCATGCAGTTGCTTTTGCAAAACTCACCCCATTGGCTTATTTCTCTGGACTGCCAATTAATCACAGGGTTATGTTTAACCAACCAAGGAAGTCCCAACACAATGGGAGTAGGTAGACCCTCCAACACATAACAAGATAATTGTTCCCTATGTATTGCCCCTACCCGAAGGTCAATGTTATGAACCTCATGAACAAAGCTACCTTGGCCGAGAGGCCTGGCGTCAATGGAGAATATAGGGATCGGTTTGACCAATACACTCAGATGCATACCTTGAGCCTGAGCAAACTGAGCGTCAACCAGATTAGCCCCGGAACCACTATCAAGAAGAACAGACAATCTCTCCACTCTCGTACCAACTACCACCTCCACTGGTACAAGGAACTGAGAAGAACTGGCGGATGAAATACATACTCCCAGGTTGTCGTCCACCAAACAACCTGGGATTAACAGTTTTCCGGCGACTTTTGGCTCAACAAGGCACGGGATGGACATTCTCCAACAAAATGTCCCTCTTTCCCGCAGAAAAAACATCTTCTAGTCCTGCGGCGTACCGCCAATCCCCTCCTACGAAATGATGTCCCTCCCAACTGCATAGGCTCATCCGAACAGACAAGGGGAACCTCAACATAAGGGACTTTAGTGGTAGGTGGAGAAACAACAGGGAGTGGGTTACCTCACCCCTCTCCCGAAGCCGTCTATCAGTACGGATAGCTAAGGCCATAGCAGCCTCCAGAGAAGGAGGAGACTCATACTGAGCCAAAACGTCTTTTAATTTATCAGAAAGCCCATGACAAAACTGGCTCCTAAGAGCTGGGTCATTCCACTGAGTATCTGTGGCCCATCTACGAAACTCAGAAGCAAATTCCTCTGCCGGACGATCTCCCTGCTGTATCTTACGTAATTTTGTCTCAGCAAGAGAGACCCGATCTGGGTCATCATATACCAATCCCAGGGCAGTAAAAAATTGATCTACAGACAGTAGAGCCGGGGATCCCGGAGGAAGGGAAAATGCCCAGGATTGAGGGTCCCCTTGCAGAAGTGAGATAACAATTCCCACTCTCTGCTCCTCACTCCCTGATGATCGAGGCCGAAGCCGAAAATACAATTTACATGCCTCCCGGAAGGTGAAAAATTTGTCTCGCCCACCAGTGAACCTGTCCGGGAGAGCTACTTTAGGTTCAACTCTGGTTTGCTCCAGGGAGACAAAACTTTGGACTTAATGTCCGTCAGCTCCATGGATAATCCCTGCAACTGCAGAGCCAGCTGGGCTACTGGATCCATGGTAACTGGAGATAATTTTTAAGGCCAGTGAAAATGTCACGCTGTCTAATGATATGTATACAATGTCAGTAAACTATTAATACAGGAACAACACTCTATACAACAACTAGTATAGCAACATCAGCATGTAAGTATAGAATAGATTTACCTGACACGATATCTGCTGAACTCAGGGTTAATCTTGAGGACTTGATGAGCTGAAACAGGAAAGAGGTGGACCGGGATCTAACCTGACCCTAAACTGGGGTCCTAACTAATCCCTCACCTTGGAGGTACTGATAATGGTTCAGAGGTCCAAGTCTCCAACCTAACCCTGTCTCCTATCAGACCCTGAACCTGTAATCAGTCCTAAGAAGGATCCTGACTACCACCAAAGGGATATGGGCTGATCTCAGCTAAATACACAGATTAGACATATAAGACAGACAGGATAACACTCGCTTGCATACACACTCAAACACCAAAGGAACATAAATGGTCTGGGAAATAAACTCTAACCAAGTTGAGCTTAGAACAACTAAGGAGCTCACAACTAAAGTCTATACAGATTCATTCCTATCTGTGGTCTGCATGAAGGTTTCACTGGCAACTCCCCAAGCAGACAACCAGGAATTTAAAGGAAACCAATCAACAAATAATCAATTGCAGCCGGGAGAAACTGCACCCAGTCCCAGCACCGAGCACAGACATAGAATCATAGAATCATAGAATGGTAGAGTTGGAAGGGACCTCCTGGGTCATCTGGTCCAACCCCCTGCTCAAAGCAGGATTCTCTAAATCATCCCAGACAGATGTCTATCCAGCCTCTGTTTGAAGACTTCCATTGAAGGAGAACTCACCACCTCTTGTGGCAGCCTGTTCCACTCATTGATCACCCTAACTGTCAAAAAGTTTTTTCTAATATCTAATCTGTGTCTCCTCCCATTCAGTTTCATCCCATTGCTTCTAGTCTTTCCTTGCGCAAATGAGAATAAAGATAATCCTTCTATAATGTGACAGCCCTTGAGATATTTGTAGACAGCTATTAAGTCTCCTCTCAGTCTTCTTTTTTGCAAGCTAAACATTCCCAAATCCTGCAACCGTTCCTCATAGGACATGGTTTGCAGACCGGTCACCATTCTGGTGGCTCTTCTCTGAACTTGCTCCAGTTTGTTGATGTCTTTTTTAAAATGTGGTGCCCAAAACTGGACACAGTATTCCAGATGAGGTCTGACCAAAGAGGAGTAGAGGGCAATAATGACCTCACGTGATCTAGACTGTATGCTTCTGTTGATACATCCTAGAATTGCATTTGCCTTTTTTGCTGCTGCATCACACTGTTGACTCATGTTAAGTCTGTGATCAATTAGTATACCCAAGTCTTTTTCACATGTGCTGTTACTTAGCCCTATTCCTCCCATTTTGTATATGCTTTTTTCATTTTTATTGCCCAGATGTAGTACTTTGCATTTTTCCCTGTTAAAATCCATTCTGTTAGTTGCTGCCCACTGCTCCAGTTTATGTATATCTTTTTGAATCCTCTCTCTCTCTTCTCTAGTATTAGCTACCCCTCCTAGCTTTGTGTCATCAGCAAATTTGATCAGT
Organism: Oophaga sylvatica; assembly: GCA_033576555.1. Lineage (NCBI taxonomy): Eukaryota > Metazoa > Chordata > Amphibia > Anura > Dendrobatidae > Oophaga > Oophaga sylvatica. Next base: position 448,521,105 of record JARQOD010000003.1, on the reverse strand, counting down.
TTACCCTCAATTCCTTCATCTAAATCATTGATAAAGATGTTGAACAATACAGGGCCCAAAACAGAGCCTTGTGGTACCCCACTTGAGACATTCTTCCAACTGGATGTGCAGCCATTTACAACCACTCTTTGGGTCCGATCACTAAGCCAGTTATGAATCCACCTAACAGTTGCCTTGTCCATTCCATACTTAGTCATTTTTTCAATAAGGATTGTGTGAGATACTTTGTCAAATGCTTTGCTGAAGTCAAGATATACTATATCTACAGCATTTCCCTGATCCACCCAGTCAGTGATTCTGTCATAGAAGGAAATTAAGTTAGTCTGACATGACTTATTAGTTACAAACCCATGCTGACTCTGTTTAATCACTTCATTCTTATCCAGGTACTTGCATACATGTTCTTTAATAATTTGTTCAAAGATCTTTCCTGGTATAGAAGTCAGACTCACCGGCCTGTAGTTCCCTGGGTCCACCTTCTTCCCCTTTTTGAAGATAGGAACAACATTTGCTCTTCTCCAGTCTTCTGGGGCTTCTCCTGTTCTCCAAGAATTTTTCCAAGACAGAATTAACTCCCTAGCTGCCAAACACAAAGAAACAGCAGCTCAGCTGTGAGAAGTCAAAATGTGCAACCGCGACGATCTTCGTGGCAATGCACACATGACAGCTCCCCACAGGTGGAGCGGGACCCCAGGGCTACCTGAACAGTCTATGAGGGGTTGTGAACGTTGGGGTGCAGGAATAGTTGGAGGACATAAAGGCCGTAGTTTCTTTACCTTTAATTGTAGGTACAGGTGGTGTTAGAGATCCGGGCAGCCCGGAAGCAGTTCAGAATCCCCCTAACCAGATGGAGTCGGAAGCCTCCCTACTGCGCTGTTCTTTAGGTTCTTGATGCCTTAGCGCTCTTCAAGCCCCTCTCTCTGTCTGTCCTTTAAGTGGAACACTACCTGTATGGCAGGCTGCTCGAACTTTTCTCCTGATGTCACTCTCCCCCGTGGTGACTCTAGGCTCTAATTTGCTGCTGTGCCTTCAGGTGTCAGATTTGACCAGGAGTACTGCAATCTCCTGTTCTCTGGATTCAGTTGCTGGGCATGCAGTTCCCACACAACCACGTACTCCGGTGTCCGGTCTGTTGCGCTCAGTCTTTGGGTGAGCTCAGTCACAGCTCCGGTCCCCAGATTCTCCTCACTTGCTTCCTCTTCCTTCACTGTTTCACACTCCCTAACTAACCCCGCCTCCAGACCAGAACTTATAGGGAAGCTTCCCTGAAACTAGGTTTAGAGCTCCCCCTTCTGGCCTGGAGTCAGGAAAGGTGTTGTATGTCAGTGTTACCTGTTAAGGGGATCTCTTCTTGCTTCCAGGCATGACAACACCCCCTGTGAGGGAGGCTTTGCCACTGTGGCATCCTTACTCCTGGGGTGCCACATGTATCCTATAAGTGTGTATCTCACAAGTGTGAGATATGAATTAATCCAGAATTGAACCAGAAGGGAATTGAAGGTAACTGGATATAGTCACTGTAAACAATGTTTCTGTTTGTCTTCACTCTGACCCCTATAATCCTTCACTTTCTGCTAACCCCCCTAATCCCTACACCAAGCAAGGAACTGTTCATCTCTTCTGATATCCTCCCTATCAATCTCACCTCTTACTCAGATCTGTTTCTCAACATATAATCCTGTGTCTCCAAACACAGACATCCCCCTCATGCCCTCTCCTGCTCCCACCTGCTAACACTTTTTCTTCTCCTTCTCACTGCTGGTGATGTCTCTGCTAACACCTTCTTTGCTCCTTCTCACTGCTGGTGATATCTCTCCAAATCCTGGTCCTCCTCACCACATTCCCACAGTCATTTTTACCTCCCAACTGCGATCTACCACAACTTTCCGTAACCCCTCTAACCTTATTCCCATTTGCCCAGCCCCCGCTTCCCCAGTCCCACTAACAGGAGCTCTGTGGAACGCTCACTCTGTCTGAAACAAACTTTCCTTCATCCATGATCTTTTTATTACTAACAAATTTTCCTTCCTCGCCATCACCAATACCTGGCTCACCCCCTCTGACACAGCCTCTCCTTCTGCACTTTCATATGGTGGATTCCACCTTTCCCACACCCCCCACCCCAGCAGCAAGCATGGTGGAGGAGTTGGTTTTCTCCTGTCAGAAAACTGCTCCTTCACCCACATCCCACTGCCACCCTCTGTTACCCTCCCTTCCTTTGAGATGCACTCTGTGTGCATCTACTCCCCCTCCAACCTCCAACTAGCTGTCATTTACCACCCCCCAGGGCCAGCCACCACCTTCTTTGACCACTTCACCACCTGGCTACATCATTTCCTCTCCGCTGACATCCCCACTATCATCTTGGGCGACTTCAACAACCCAGTTGACACTTCTCTCTCAGCTGCCACTAAACTTCTATCTCTCACTTCTTCCTTCGGCCTCACTCAATGGTCTTCTGCAGCTACTCAGAAAGATGTTCACACTCTGGACCTCATCTTCACCCACCTCTGCTCCCTGTCTAACCTCTCTAACTTAGCTCTTCCTTTTTCTGGCCACAACCTACTTACATTCTCTTCCCTCTCCACTCCTTGTCCACAATCCCCACCCCACAAACTTGCACACTCTCGCAGAAATCTTAAACACCTCGATCTACACTCACTGTCTGAATCCTTCCTCCTTCTTACAGACATAAGTTTCCTACACAATGCCGATGCCGCTGCCGCTCTATATAACACCACAATAGCTGCAGCTTTGGAATCAGTTGCCCCTCTCACACATACCAAAGCTCGCAAAATCAACAGACAGCCCTGGGACACCAGCCTGACCAAAGAACAGAGGCGAGTTTCAAGGGCTGCTGAGCGGAGATGGAAAAGATCCCACTCCAATGAGGACTTCATCGCATTCAAGCAGTCCCTCACTACTTTCAAGGCCACACTCACCACAGCTAAACAAACCTACTTCTCATCTCTCATATCCTCCCAGTCTCACAACCCTAAACAGCTATTCAACACCTTCAATTCTCTCCTTCAGCCCCCAGCACTTCCTCACTCTCCACTCATCTCAGCTGAAGACTTTGCCTCATTTTTCAAGCAGAAGATTGATAACATCACGCTCGCTGCCTCAGGGTTACACTTGACACTGATCTCTATTTCAAGCCACATATATAAGCCCTTTCCACTTCCTGCTGACTTCAATTCAAAAATATTTCACGGATCTGTACATTCCCCAACCAAGAATCTGCAAAAACCCTAGTCCATGCACTCATCATCTCCCGCCTTGACTGCTGCAACCTCCTTCTCTGTGGCTTCCCCTGTAATACTCTCGCACACCTACAATCTATTCTAAACTCTGCTGCCCGACTAATCCACCTGTCCCCCGCTATTCCCCGGCCTCTCCCCTTTGTCAATCCCTGCACTGGCTCCCCATTACCCAAAGACTCCAGTTCAAAACCCTAACCATGACATACAAAGCCATCCACAACCTGTGTCCTCCGTACATCTGTGACCTCGTCTCCTGGTACTTACCTGCACTCAACCTCCGACCCTTACAAGATCTCCTTCTCTACTACCCTTTTATCTCCTCTTCGCACGATCGCATACAAGATTTCTCCCGTGCATCCCCCCTACTCTGGAACTCTCTACCACAATATATCAGACTCTCGCCTACCATGGAAACCTTCAAAAAGAACCTGAAGACCTACCTCTTCCGACAAGCCTACAATCTGCAATAACCACCAATCCACCAAACCAATGCATGACCAGCTCTACCCTCACCTACTGTATCCTCACCCATCCCTTGTAGATTGTGAGCCTTCGTGGGCAGGGTCCTCTATCCTCCTGTACCAGTCGTGACTTGTATTGTTTAAGATTACTGTACTTGTATTTATTATGTAACCCCTTCTCACATGTAAAGCACCATGGAATAAATGACGCTATAATAATGAATAGTAATAATAATAAAATTGCAAACCTGAAGAGGAGTTTAGAGCTCACTGAGCATACACTGGTTGGAGTAAGTAATATGATGGAGGGTGGAGGTGTGGAAAGGTCAGGACCCAGAAGTATGTAGCTGGGTAACCGTTAGAAGAGGTAGGGAGAAAAGTGTCAGGGAGCTTAATCCCAATCTGGCACAACCTAGTAAATATGCCTGTTTGTCTGATATTAGGAATGCTGGCCCAGGACTGGGATCACTAGAGCAGGACAATACTCCTAGCAGCTAGGAAATGACTGCTGTAGGATGGATGGAAATAGGAGAGCAGCAAAGGCCAGACAGATGGTGGTAGGGGACCCTATAATTAGGTGGATAGACAGAGTCATCTGCCACCGAGACTGTGATTTCCGAACAGTGTATTGTCTACCATGTGCTTGGGTCCAACATATTGCATATCGGATGGACAGATTGCTGGGTGTGGATGGGGAAAACCCAGTGGTCATGGTACTTAAAAATTATTACAGGGAACTAGAAGAGAAGCTGAAGGCCAGGACCTGCAAGGTGGTGTTTTCAGAAATACTGCTGGTGCCACAAGCGTCACTAGGAAGATAGCAGGAGCTTAGGGAGATAAATACCGTATATACTCGAATATAAGCCGAGATTTTCAGCCCATTTTTTAGGGCTGAAAGTCCCCCTCTTGGCTTATATTCGAGTCATATACCAGGGGGTCGGCGGGGAGGGGAGCGCAGCTGTCCTGTATACTTACCCCTCCGCCTGCCCGGTCTCTGCAGCCCCTGCTCTTCTCCCACGGTCCCGGCGCCAGTATTCAGCCATCAGTGGTACCGCTCATTAAAGTCATGAATATGCACATATTCATGACTTTAATGAGCGGTAACACGTGACCGCTGAACACAGGCGCCGGACCGTGGGAGAAGAGCAGGGCAGAGACGCGCCGGCGGGAGGGTAAGTATAAGCGATACTTACCTGTCCCGTTCCGCTGTCCTCATGTCCTCTTGCTGCGATGTTCAGGCAGAGGGCGCGATGACGTAGTTACTATGCGCAGCGCCCTCTGCCTGATCATTGACTGCTGGAGGACCCGGAAGACAGCGGCGAGCAGCGGTGACAGGTAAATGTCTCAGGTGCCGGGGCCCTGACCGAGCGGTGACACCGGCACCTGTCCCCCATAGCGCCCCGGTGTCCCCGCCTGCTCAGGACACAGGCACCTGGCCCCCCAGCAACGAGAGGTGAGTATGTCATTTTTTTTTTTTTTGGTTGCAGCAGCAATTGAGGCCTATACTATGGAGCATCTGTGGGGGCATAATCTGTGGAGCATCTATGGGGGAATAATCTATGGGGGCATAATCTATTGGGGCATAATCTATGGGGGCATAATCTATAGGGGCATAATCAATGGAGCATCTATGGGGCATCATCTATGGAGCATCTATTGGGGCATAATCTATGGATCATATATGGGGGCACAATCTGTGGAGCATCTATGGGGGCATAATCTATGGATCATATATGGGAGCACAATCTATGGAGCATCTATGGGGGCATAATCTATGGAGCATCTATGGGGGCACAATCTATGGAGCATCTATGGGGGCATAATACATGGGCAGCATATAGGGCATAATCTCATTTTCCACCCTAGGCTTATACTCGAGTCAGTAAGTTTTCCCAGTTTTTTGTGGCAAAATTAGGGGGTCGGCTTATACTCGGGTCGGCTTATACTCGAGTATATACGGTAAGTGGCTTAGAAATTGGTGCAAGAAGGAAGGGTTACAGGCTCTATGGTAGGGGCGGGCTACACCTCAATGGGGAAGGTGCATGGAATAAAATGGTCAGATGGATTTTATTTATTTATTTTACTCATTTATATAGCGCCATTAATTCCACAGCGCTTTACAGACATTATTGACACTGTCCCCGATGGGGCTCACAATCTAAGTTCCCTATCAGTATGTCTTTGGAATGTGGGAGGAAACCGGAGAACCCAGAGGAAACCCACGCAAACACTGGGAGAACATACAAACTCCTTGCAGATGTTGTCCTTGAACTCAGGGCCCCAGCGCTGCAATGCTAACCACTGAGCCACCGTGCTGCCCTGGAGAAGCTTTTAAACTAGGACCTGGAGGGAGGGAGGGTAGTTGTGCTAAAAAGGGATAGATAGAGTAGACAGAGTGTTTTGAGACAGTAAGGGTCAATGAGGATTTAGGTGGGCTGGGACATGCAAGGAAAATAGGAAGGTGAAGAGGAGTAATAAATGTGCTAATAGTACAGTCATGGCCAAAAGTTTTGAGAATGACACAAATATTAATTTTTACAAAGTCTACTGCTTCACTTTTTCTAATGGCAATTTGCATATACTCCAGAATGTTATAAAGAGTGATCAGCTTAACAGCAATTACTTGCAAAGTCAATATTTGGCTAGAAAATGAACTTTATCCCCCAAAACACATTTCAACATCATTGCAGCCCTGCCTTAAAAGGACCAGCTAACCTCTTTTCAGTGATTGCTCCATTAACACAGGTGTGGGTGTTGATGAGGACATGGCTGGAGATCAATCTGTCATGATTAAGTAAGAATGACACCACTGGACACTTTAAAAGGAGGCTGGTGCTTGGCATCATTGTTTCTCTTCTGTTAACCATGGTTATCTCTAAAGAAACACATGCAGTCATCATTGCAATGCACAAAAATGGCTAACAAGGAAGAGTATCGCAGCTAGAAAGATTGCACCGTAGTCAACAATCTATCGTACCGCTTGTAACCACCAGAGGGAGCCTCTGCTCAGAACTGGTTTGTTCTCTCAGTTTGACCATTGGTCTGAGGATGAAATGCCGAGGAGAAAGACAATTGAACACCCAGTTTAGAACAAAAAGTCCTCCAAAATCTGGAAACAAACTGGACTCCTCTGTCAGACACTATGTTCTCAGGAATGCCGTGTAAACGAACCACGTGCTGAAGGAACAACGGCACCAATTCAGAGGAGGAAGGCAACTTAGGTAATGGCACAAGATGTATCATCTTGGAAAACCTATCACAAATCACCCAGATGGCAGTCATTCTCTGAGAAACAGGAAGGTCGGAAATGAAATCCATAGAGATATGGGTCCATGGTCTCTTGGGCACAGGCAATGGCATCAACAAACCACTAGAACGAGAGCAAGGCTTGGAGCGAGAGCAAGTCCCGCAGGACTGCACAAATTCCCTGACATCACGAGACAAGGTAGGCCACCAAAAGGACCCACCAACCAAGTCTCTGGTACCAAAAATTCCGGGATGCCCAGCCAACGCGGAACAATGAATCTCAGACATCACACTCTTTTTCCACTGGTCCGGGACAAACAATTTTCCAACAGGGCAGCGCTCGGGCCTATCCTCCTGACACCCCTCCAGAGCAAGTCTCAAATTAGGTGAGATGGCGGAAAGAACTACACCCTCTTTCAAAATAACAGAAGGATCAGATAACTCAGGAGAGTCCGCAAGGAAGCTCCTCGAGAGGGCATCCGCCTTAACATTCTTAGTGCCAGGAAGAAAGGAAACCACAAAATTAAAACGTGTGAAAAACAAGGCCCACCTGGCCTGTCTAGGATTGAGTCGCTTGGCAGATTCCAGATAAACCAGATTTTTATGGTCAGTAAGGACCACCACCTGATGTTTGGCTCCCTCCAGCCAATGTCTCCACTCTTCAAAAGCCCACTTCATGGCCAATAACTCCCAATTACCCACGTCATAATTACGTTCAGTAGGAGAAAATTTTCGAGAGAAAAAGGCACAAGGGTTACTTTTAGAGGTCTCTGGATCTTTTTGGGACAAAACGGCACCTGCCCCAATTTCAGAGGCATCAACCTCCACCTGAAATGGCAGAGAAACATCAGGCTGCCATAGAACAGGAGCAGAAGTGAATCTCTGCTTAAGTTCCTGAAATGCAGAGACTGCCTCAGGAGGCCAATTCACCACATCAGAACCCTTTTTGGTCAAATCAGTTAATGGTTTAACAATAACCGAGAAATTACCAATAAATTTACGATAAAAATTGGCAAAACCCAAAAATCTTTGAAGAGCCTTTAATGAAGTAGGTTGGACCCAATCACAGATGGCCTGAACCTTGACCGGGTCCATTTCAATAACAGATGGGGACAAAATGAATCCCAGAAATGAGATCCTCTGTACGCCAAAAAGACACTTTGATCCCTTCACATACAGAGCATTCTCTCTCAAAATCTGGAATACAGTTCGAACATGTTTCACATGAGAGTCCCAGTCATTAGAAAAAATCAAGATATCATCCAAATAAACAATCAGAAATTTATCCACAAAATCCCTGATAATGTCATTCATGAATGACTGGATGACAGAAGTAGCATTAGTGAGCCCAAAGGGCATCACAAGGTACTCAAAATGCCCCTCCGGGGTATTGAATGCCGTCTTCCATTCATCCCCGTGCTTAATGCGAATAAGGTTATATGCCCCCCCTGAGGTCAAGCTTGGTAAACCAAGTAGCATTTTTCACCCTGGAAAACAGGTCAGAAATCAAGGGTAACGGGTATTGATATTTCACAGTAATATTGTTCAAAAGACGATAATCAATACACGGCCTTAATGAACCATCCTTTTGGCCACAAAGAAAAAACCGGCACCTAAGGGTGAAGAGGATGGTCTGATATGACCCTTCTCCAATGACTCCTTGATATAAGACCGCATAGCGTCATGTTCAGGTACAGACAAGTTAAAAAGGCGACCTTTAGGGAATTTACTACCAGGCACTAATTCAATAGCGCAGTCATAGCTCCTATGGGGAGGCAAGGATGCAGATTTACTTTTGCTAAATACATCAGAAAAATCAATCAAAAAGTCAGGAACATCCTGAGCCTGGGGGAGGCAGAAAAAACAGGAGTGTTGGTATTAACACATTGGCAGCCCCAACCAACTGGTTACAGACACAGATTTCCAATCCAAAACAGGATTATGAGACTGTAACCAAGGAAAACCCAGTACGATAATATCATGCAGATTATACAGAACCAAAAATTTGCAGCACTCTTGATGATCAGGTTCAACCATCATTATCACCTGAGTAGAGAACTGAGGTTTATTCTCAGCCAAAGGGGTAGAATCGATCCCCAGTAGGGGAATAGACTTCTGTAGGTGTATCAAGGGAAACCCACAACGTTTAGCAAAATCATAATCCATCAGGTTAATAGCTGCTCCAGAATCAACGAAAGCCTGAGCAGAAAATGAGGACAGAGAATCTCTGACAGTATAACTCAGCGTCATCAAGCCCCTGATTTAATGCCAACAAGGCTTTTTCAGCTTGATCAGTGACATTAGGCTCATCGTACAATAACCCCAAAGCCTGAAAAAATGCATCAACATCACTCAAAACAGGATCCCCAGGTGTCAGGAAAAAGCCCAATCCTGAGGATCGCCGCGCAGGAGAGAGATGACAATTTGAACCTGCTGCGCTGCGTTCCCTGAGGACTTAGATTTTAAGGCAAAAAACAATTTACAATTATTTTTGAAATTCTGAAACTTAGCTCGATCCCCTAAAAACAAATCTGGCATGGGAATCCTAGGTTCCACAACAGGCAACCTAGCAAGATATGCAGCAATACTCTGAACCTCAGTGGCAAGCTGATCCACACGGCCAGACAACTGTGCAAACTCCATTGAGAGAAAAAATCCTCCCCAGCACCCAGAGATACAAAGGGAAAAAAAAAAAATGCAACAAACAGAAAAATATCTCTGACAACTCTGACAACCGTTTTTTCTTTCCCAAATTTTTTCCCTTCTGTGAGTACCATACAATTTTAAATTTTGGGCCGGTGATACTGTTATGTTTCGGTAGCTAGGAGTGCAGGCAAAAAAGGCAATACACCAGAGCAGTTGGAATCTATGAGATTGCAGTACCCTGACTAACCACAACAACTAGAGGTAGCCGTGGAGCGTTCCTACGTTGGTCCTAGACGCCTCGTCACAGCCTGAGAAACTAACTACACCTAAAGATAGATATAGGAAAGCTATCTGCCCCGGAGCAGAACCCCAAAGATAATAGAAAGCCCCCAAACATGTAATGGCGGTTAGACAAGAAGAAATACTGACACAGACAGAAAATAGTATGAGCAAACGTTGGGGCCCAAACTAACTAAATAGAAAAGGATAGGAAGGGTACTTACTGCAATCCCAGAAAACCCTGAAAAGCACCAACTCTACTAATTTCAAAAACACCTGAGATCACACGACCTCTACCACCTAAATTAGTTCTCTGGTGTAACAAAATCAAAACAGCAGCCACTGAAAAAACTGGAAAAAGCAAAAGTACAAACATCAGTGGCTGAACTAAACTGAGAGGGCAAAAGCCCCCGGAGGGGACCCTGAAGGCCCCCACAGAAGTGCAGGACAAAATGCAAAAATCAAACACAAAAACAAAAAGAAGAAAATGTCTTATCTGTTAGCAGGAGATGTAGACACGACACAGCAGGCTACAAGGGAAACAGGAATCAAGGATAGAGACCAGAACAATTGATCACCGGTAGTGTTGAGCATTCCGATACCGCAAGTATCGGGTTCGGCCGATATTCGCGTTATCGGAATTCCGATACTTAATTCCGATACTTTTTCAATATCGTATACCGGAATCGGAAGTTCCCATAATTCTTTGAGAGGCAATGTGATGTTAGTCAGCCAATGAATGAATCTTATGAAGTGTGGGCACATCCTGTAATGCTGCGGTCATCTTAACTAATGGCATGGCTGTGATTGGCTGCTGAAATGATGTCAGAATGCACTATAAAAGGCGCCGCAGCCATTTTAGCGTCACTGTGCTGTGAACTCAGTTAGGGACAGAACGCTACTCTGCTCACTCTGAGGGACAGTTAGATATTGCGATTTTGTGTACTACTGTGCTTGAGGCAGGCTAGTTTACCAACCGCTGTGTAAAGCTTCATTTTGCCAGTGTTGTTTTAACAGCTCTGTGCAAGGTGTGTGTGTGACAGTGCAGGTGACGCTGCAGTTTGCTCTGCATCCACCGCTGTTTGTAGGCATCTGCACGTGTCACTGACTCTTTTTTTTTTATTTTATTTTGTGGAATTGGTGCAGCTCCATTATATTAGAAAAAAATCAAATCTATTAGTGTGACGTGCTTCCATCCGTATACAATACATTGGTTGCAAACACTATAGAAGTACAGAAAGGAGCCTTTCACAGCTACTGAACAGTTGTCTGCAGGGTTTACTGTAGTCTGTGAGCTTTTAATTTTGTGAGTGCAGATTACGCTCCAGTTAGTTCTTCAACCACTGCCGTTGTAGTCTGCTGAGCGTGTGTCACTGCCTCATCCTTCACATTTTTCTCTAATTGGTGCTGCTCCATTTTAGTGGAAAAAAATCTAATCTATTAGTGTGACGCGCTTCCATCCGTATACAATACATTGGTTGCAAACACTATAGAAGTAGACAAAGGGGCCTTTAACAGCTACTGAACAGTTGTGTTTCAGTGTTCACTGTAGTCTGTGAGCTTTTCATTTTTGAGTGCAGATTACGCTCCAGTTTGTTCTTCAACCACTGCCGGTTGTAGTCTGCTGAGCGTGTGTCACTGCCTCATCCTTCACATTTTTCTCTAATTGGTGCTGCTCCATTTTAGTGGAAAAAAATCTAATCTATTAGTGTGACGCGCTTCCATCCGTATACAATACATTGGTTGCAAACACTATAGAAGTAGACAAAGGGGCCTTTAACAGCTACTGAACAGTTGTGTTTCAGTGTTCACTGTAGTCTGTGAGCTTTTCATTTTGAGTGCAGATTACGCTCCAGTTTGTTCTTCAACCACTGCCGGTTGTAGTCTGCTGAGCGTGTGTCACTGTCTCATCCTTCACATTTTTCTCTAATTGGTGCTGCTACATTTTAGTGGAAAAAAATCTAATCTATTAGTGTGACGCGCTTCCATCCGTATACAATACATTGGTTGCAAACACTATAGAAGTAGACAAAGGGGCCTTTAACAGCTACTGAACAGTTGTGTTTCAGTGTTCACTGTAGTCTGTGAGCTTTTCATTTTGTGAGTGCAGATTACGCTCCAGTTTGTTCTTCAACCACTGCCGGTTGTAGTCTGCTGAGCGTGTGTCACTGCCTCATCCTTCACATTTTTCTCTAATTGGTGCTGCTCCATTTTAGTGGAAAAAAATCTAATCTATTAGTGTGACGCGCTTCCATCCGTATACAATACATTGGTTGCAAACACTATAGAAGTAGACAAAGGGGCCTTTAACAGCTACTGAACAGTTGTGTTTCAGTGTTCACTGTAGTCTGTGAGCTTTTCATTTTGTGAGTGCAGATTAGCTCCAGTTTGTTCTTCAACCACTGCCGGTTGTAGTCTGCTGAGCGTGTGTCACTGCCTCATCCTTCACATTTTTCTCTAATTGGTGCTGCTCCATTTTAGTGGAAAAAAATCTAATCTATTAGTGTGACGCGCTTCCATCCGTATACAATACATTGGTTGCAAACACTATAGAAGTAGACAAAGGGGCCTTTAACAGCTACTGAACAGTTGTGTTTCAGTGTTCACTGTAGTCTGTGAGCTTTTCATTTTGTGAGTGCAGATTATGCTCCAGTTTGTTCTTCAACCACTGCCGGTTGTAGTCTGCTGAGCGTGTGTCACTGCCTCATCCTTCACATTTTTCTCTAATTGGTGCTGCTCCATTTTAGTGGAAAAAAATCTAATCTATTAGTGTGACGCGCTTCCATCCGTATACAATACATTGGTTGCAAACACTATAGAAGTAGACAAAGGGGCCTTTAACAGCTACTGAACAGTTGTGTTTCAGTGTTCACTGTAGTCTGTGAGCTTTTCATTTTGTGAGTGCAGATTACGCTCCAGTTTGTTCTTCAACCACTGCCGGTTGTAGTCTGCTGAGCGTGTGTCACTGCCTCATCCTTCACATTTTTCTCTAATTGGTGCTGCTCCATTTTAGTGGAAAAAAATCTAATCTATTAGTGTGACGCGCTTCCATCCGTATACAATACATTGGTTGCAAACACTATAGAAGTAGACAAAGGGGCCTTTAACAGCTACTGAACAGTTGTGTTTCAGTGTTCACTGTAGTCTGTGAGCTTTTCATTTTGTGAGTGCAGATTACGCTCCAGTTTGTTCTTCAACCACTGCCGGTTGTAGTCTGCTGAGCGTGTGTCACTGCCTCATCCTTCACATTTTTCTCTAATTGGTGCTGCTCCATTTTAGTGGAAAAAAATCTAATCTATTAGTGTGACGTGCTTCCATCCGTATACAATACATTGGTTGCAAACACTATAGAAGTACACAAAGGGGCCTTTCACAGATACTGAACAGTTGTCTGCAGGGTTCACTGTAGTCTGTGAGGAATAACCACACTAGGCCTTATAACTTTTCTGACTTTCTTTATCAATCTACCAAGATGAAGAAGTCAGTGAGTAAGGCACGTGGTCGTGGTCGTGGCCGTGGATTTGCAGCAGGGAGAGGACGTGGGGATTCTGTGGCTGCTGCCGCACCCAGTGACACAGCATCCACCAGTTTTCCCCGTGAGCGTTCCTTTATGCGCACTTTTGTAGGAGCTCAGCGTAACCCCCTGCTGCGTGAAGAACAAATTGAAGCCGTTGTTGGTTGGATGGCAGCCAATGCATCGACTTCAATAGCTTCCACCTCCTCTCAGGACCACAGCACTGTTGAACAACCATCAGTCTCTTCACCGCCTGCCAAATTGCCCAGGCAGTCAGAGAGCTCTGTACAGGAGCCAGCTGAGTCTCTGCTTCTGTTCTCAGAATCTGTTGGCTTGCAAACAGGGGCCCAGCTAAGCAGCATTCTGGAATGTGAAGAAGAGGCAGTATGCAGTGATGCGCAACAGCTGTGTCTCTCTGAATCTGAAGAGGCGGGTGAGCCAGTGCCGATGGTCAGCACACCGCAGAACGCATCTGATGATGATGAGACTCAGTTGCCAGTTTCTGTTGAGCATGGTGCTGGCCAGACCACCCAACAACAGCAGGTGTTGGAAGAGGGTAGCGGTGGAGATGATGAGGTCCAAGACCCAACATGGCGTGAGGAACAGGAAGGTGGTGGGAGCAGCTCTGAGGAAGAGATTGCCCCAACGATCCAAACAGTAGGGAGAGGTAGGCTGCAGACTCGCTTGCCTGTAGCCTCCAGTTTGGCACCCGTTCGGAGCAGTTCTCTTCCAACAGCCAAACCGGGCGCTCCCAGGACTTGCTCTGCGTGGTCCTTTTTTGATACAGTTGCAGATGATATTTGCTATGTCAAATGCAAGCTGTGTAATCAAAAAATTAAAAGAGGTAAAAGTGTCAGTAACCTTAATACAACAAATATGTGGAAACATGTGCGGTCAAAGCACTTTGTTGAGTTACAAAGACACACTGGAGATGTAGGCCAACCTACAGCAGCACCTACATCTTCAGCTCGTGTTGGAGCCTCTTCCTCCAGTTCACACACAGCTGGTTCGGCTTCCTCACAGGATCGCCATGGAAGAACCTCTGTCACTGTTGTCCAGAGACACAGTGTTATTCCACCCACAGCTGCAAGTTCCCTGTCATCCTCACACACCCAGGCCACAAAACAGCCATCGGTAGCACAGGCATGGGATAAAAGACGGCCATACTCGGCAAACCATCCACGAGCACAGGCTCTGAATGCTGGCATTGCAAAACTCCTGTCCCTTGAAATGCTGTCATTCAGGCTGGTGGAGACTGACAGTTTCCGTGAATTAATGGCATTGGCAGTCCCACAATACAATGTGCCCAGCCGATTTTATTCAGCAGGCAAGCCGTCCCTGGTCTGCAAAAGCATGTTGAGGCAAAAATTAAACATGCGCTACTAAACGCCGTCAGTAGCAAGGTCCACCTGACCACCGATGCGTGGACCAGTACCCATGGCCAGGGACGATACCTTTCACTCACTGCCCATTGGGTGAATGTTGTGGAGCCGGGTACAGATCTTGCGAGTGGCGCTGTACGTGTTCTGCCAACTCCAAGGATTGCCGGAATCAAGTCTGTCCACATTGACTCCTCCTCCTACTCCAGTTCCTCAGAATCATCGCTGCAGGAGCCGTCACGGTCTACCTCCACATGGACCCGTGGACGCTTACCTGATGCGACCGATATGAGCACAGCCGTGGCCAAACGGCAACAGGCCGTTCTGAAATTAATTCCCATGGGGAATCGAAGCCACACAGCGCAGGAGGTCTGGAATGCCATCAAGCAGGAGAGCGACGTGTGGTTTTTGCCAGCGAATCTCCAGCCAGGCTTGGTAGTGATGTGACAATGGCCGAAATCTGGTGGCAGCTCTGGGCCTTGGCAAACTCACTCACATACCATGTCTGGCACATGTGCTCAACTTGGTCGTGCAGAGTTTTTTGAGGGACTATCCGGATCTTGATGCACTGCTGCACAAGGTCCGCCTAGAGTGCGCTCACTTGCGACGTTCCAGCATGGCCAGATCGCGCATTGCAGCTCTGCAACGCAGATTGCGCCTTCCTGAACATCGCATCATATGTGACGTATCCACCAGGTGGAATTCAACGTTACATATGTTGGAGCGGTTGTGTGAGCAGCAGCCAGCAGTAATGGAGTATCAGCTGCATCAGGCGCAATCAACACGCAATTTGCGCCGTCCACACTTCACCATTAATGAGTGGGCCACTATGAAGGACATGTGCCACGTTTTGCGTGCGTTTGATGAGTCAACGCGGATGGCGAGTGCAGATGATGCACTAGTCAGCCTGACTGTCCCCCTTATCTGCCTGCTTCAAAAAACACTGCAAGCAATAAGGGATGAGGTTTTGGAAGAGGTGGAGGATGAGGAGTCACAAATTCCATCACCTTCTGGAAAGTCAGCGCAACGTGGTTCCTCACAAAGGGCTGGGCAGGGCTCACTTTGTGAGGAGGATGAGGAGGAGGAGTCAATGGAGGAGGAAGACATCGCTCCAGAGGGAGGTACACAACGCTCTAGTCAGTATGTAGAGCGAGGGTGGGGTGATGCAGAGCAGGCAGAGATGACGCCTCTTGCAGAGGACAGCGTTTCTTTGCCAGTTGGGAGTCTGCAGCACATGGTTGATTTCATGCTGCAGTGCCTAAGAAACGACCGCCGCATCGCCCACATTCTCACGACGTCTGATTATTGGGTGTACACCCTCCTAGACCCTCGCTACCGGGACAACGTCAAAAGCCTCATCACACCGTTGAACCGGGAGCGTAAAATGCGGGAGTACCAAGACACACTGGTGCAATCCCTAATGTTCTACCTTACTGCCGAGAGCACTGCTGCTGCTACTGCTTTACAAAGCAGCTCTGTGCGTCGAGGCAGTGAAGAGAGCTCTGCAACAAGAGGGAACACACGCAGTGCCTCTGCACAGGGAAAGACCAGTATGTTAAAAATGTGGCAAAGTTTTGTGGCAGCGCCACAAATGTCTACACCATCCGAGAGGGCTCCAGTCAGCGGGGGGCAACGTATCCGTCAGATGGTGACAGACTACTTGGCTTTGCCTCTCAGTGTACTCCAGATGGCTCTTCCCCATTCAAGTTTTGGGTCTCTAAGCTGGATACATGGCCAGAGCTTAGCCAGTATGCATTGGAGGTGCTGGCTTGCCCTGCTGCCAGTGTATTATCGGAGCGCGTCTTTAGTGCTGCAGGTGGTGTACTAACAGACCGTCGCATGCGACTATCCTCCGATAATGTAGACCGGCTTACTTTTCTGAAAATGAACAAGGCATGGATCTCGCCAGATTTCTGTTCTTTCAGATTAAATAACTGGTTCGCAACGTTATCCATGTCTCCTGTTATGTTCATCTTTCTACCACCTGAACTCTACTCCCTGGGCTCCAACACTGCCAGTTGCTGCTCAGAAGTGTCGTGTCCACAGAACAAAACACAAGCTCTACTGTTAGTGGGGTTCAGTAACGCCAGCTGTTCCCCTGCTGTGTGAACGGCAAGAAGTCTCCTGTTCCCGACACATGGACAGAAAAACACATGACCAACATGCTCCAAATAGGGAAGAGCCGTCACCCTGCTTGTTATGCTGAAAACATGAAATTGTGAAGTTTTGCAGGCCTAGAATGATAAATTTTTATGACAAATATGGACAAATAATAATTTGTCATCACAGCGCATATCTGCACATGTCTATTAGAAATGGTAACAAAAAATAAAACATAGTCTACTCTTCACATTTTGAAATTAATGCATAAAAGTACATTTCATACTTATGAATTAATGCTTTTTAAGGAACTTTATCTGTACCTGTAAGATAATGCAGTCAATGGATGTACGAATCATTAAATCCTCATCATCATCATCACGAGTTTTATTTATGACAGACATTATAAAATACACATACTGATGCCAACTGTAACTTCAAACACCATATATGAAATGGCCAGCATGTAAACATGGTAATAATGTCCAATAATAAATTATTACATCTAGAAAGTGCATCATGCATACTGACAATAGGTAGTTATACCTGCAAGTGCTGTTGAAACAACCACAAGAGATATAAATTAATACTGGTATATAGGTATCACAGTGCATAGTTACTCATGGACAATGTTGATGTAATACTGTATCTCAATTAAGTCAGCGTCAACCATTAGGCTTGTTAGTCTTGTACATTGTTAAAGAGGGAACGTAATTTTTTTGTTTGTCATAGGTGGAGTATTACACATTAAATTATTACTGCTGTATTTTTTTTGCGTCCCTAGTGCGCAATAACGCAGCCTAACCTCACATTTTATAGTCAGCTAATTGCCACACGCTACCCTACCCTACGCGTGACAGTAGGAAGGTAGTGTTGACGGATAAAGCTTTGCGCAACCAGACATTCTTTTACCCTCTTCAACACTCTACAAGCAAAAAATGCATGATTTCAGCCGCAGACTTTATTGACGTACAGTATAACATCGGCATTACCCATCAGAGGCTGTCCACTGTCTGATACAGACATAGAATATACCTTTGCTATCCGTAGCCTTTGTTTCACCTACACTTGCAGGCACACACTTAAATTGTGACAAACAATGCCTAATGTTTTTTTAAATGGTTATTTTTTATCGTACATTATTGTGTCATCAATCACATTGATGAGTCCATGCTGGACATGTCATACATGCTATAGAAAGTTACGATTTTATGAACTTAAATAATTGAAATGTCTGTGACTGTCACATAAAATTTGCGATGATGATGATGAGTGACTATTACAAAATCCATTGTCTTCACTATGTTATGGTTTAACATAGCGTTCCTTAAGCATTATTCATAAAAAAAAAATGGACTTTTATTCTTAAATTTACAACACTATATTTTGTTACCAATTTTTTGGGTGTTGTGTTGTTCCATTTATTTTTGGCATGTGCATATATGCGTTTATATTTGTATTTTCTTTATTTTTCCTTCTTGAAATTAGAAAACATGTGTATCTTTGTACCGTGTTAGCCAGTAGATAGAAAAATATTTAGACTTCAGAGTCAGCAGTGGTTGATACCTTTTAATGGATAACTGAAAAGATGGAAACAAATTGCAAGCTTTCAAGGCTACTCACGTCTCTTCATCAGGCAAAGACTAAATAAAAAAATTAAGCATCACATATTTCTATACACAACAGGACACAGGAATAGTGCAATAGGTAAGACAAGTAAGTGACGTGTATCAGAACTGTCATTATCTCACAGGGATGAACATAAATATTGGAACAGTTCCTAGATAAGGATAGAAAGTTTGATTGCCCTCTCATTGGCGTCTTTTTTTGGGTTTTCATGACCCTGGAAGGGCATAGACGCAGATTCCTTAATTGATATAGAATGACATAAATCCATGTGATCTATTCATTCCATCACTAACAGTGTCAAAGGTCATGATGAGCTTATATTCTGAAACCTTTGTACGTTTCTCATATTTGAAGTTATATTTAATACCAGTAATTCCATATCCATCATGCTATGACCGGGCATACAAAAGTCTTTTGCCACAGGTAAATTCATTAATTTATCTGTGATTGTGTGGCGCTGATAATTCATCCTTGTTCTCCTTTTTGTTGCCGGTCTCCCCTCACTTGTCCCTCCCTCACTTGTCTTAGCTATTCCTGTGTCCTGTTGTGTGTAGAAATATGTGATTCTTCATTTTTGGCTTTACTCTTAGCCTGATGAAGACACCTGAGTAGTCTCGAAAGCTTTGAATTTGTTACCATATTTTCAGTTAGCCATTAAACGTTATCAACCACAGAGGACTGTCAAGTATAAATATTTTTCTATTCTTGTAATTGAAATTCATCATTTTATTGTCGTAGTAAAACTTCATTTATTCTTGTTTGAAGTACATACATTTGCAATGGCCACGTAACAAGGCAATAACTCAATATTTTGTGCCTACACCCTCCTTGACCCTGGGCTTCAACAGCGCCAGTTGCTGCTCAGAAGTGTTAGATGCACAGATGAAAACAATCGCTGATGTGTTTGTGGGGTTCAGTAACGCCTGCTGTTCCCCTGCTGTGTGTCTGGCAAAAATTACTGCTGATAACTACAACTTCAACTTCAAACGTCTCATACTAGGCCTCTGCCTACACCCTCCTTGACCCTGGGCTTCAACAGCGCCAGTTGCTGCTCAGAAGTGTTAGATGCACAGATGAAAACAATCGCTGATGTGTTTGTGGGGTTCAGTAACGCCTGCTGTTCCCCTGCTGTGTGTCCGGCAAAAATTACTGCTAGCTACCTAATCATGGTGAAAAAAACATGACATCTCAAAGTGTCTAGTGCTACACATAGATATGAGGCTACACCATGATTTCTAAGCTGTAAACATTTGAAACGTCAACTTTCAAACCATAAAATGATTTGTCTTTGTCACAAATCTGTAACAAAATAATTGTGACATATTATTACAGATATGCACATGTCGAAAACAAATGCAAACACAAAAGCCTACTTATGCTATAGGATACTGATGGTCAACCTTGTCATTCCATAGCTTAGACAAATCCAACTCACATCATGATGACTCAAATACTGCAATGTTGGAAGTGCATAATGTGGGTTGAACTTTGACAACTGCTGCAGTGCGAAGGTTATACTTCAGTGTTCTTGCCTTTGAAATAAAAGCATACAAGTAAATATAATATCCAATGTTGATTAAGGGACGTGATGTACACCTGTAATATTGTGCAAACAATGCATGTAGGAATAGTCCTCTTCAACATTACTTATATTTGTGTCATTTTAAAAAATACATATTTGATTAGAAAGTTAACAGCCCATATCATAAAGGTCCTTCATGTAAACATGATAATCGCTACAAAAATCATGCATTACCTTGGTAAAGTCAATAGTGCATAGTCACAATAGCAAAATATATACCTGTAAGTGGTGCTGAAAGAACGACAACTGATAGAATAGGTGAATGATATCTATTTATCAGACTGAATAGCGACACCTGTACAATGTCGATATAATACTGTACCTTAACAAAACAGCTGTGTCACACCTCACACGCATTTTTCTTGTAGCTTGTTATGTAATAGGGCACATGCGTGTATGTTTCATCATAGGTGCATGTTTACTGAGTAAAGCAGTCATGACAACGCCTTTGTGTTGTCGGTACGCTTGCGATGATGAACGATGCGCACCGTGAATGTTAGTCTGCGTCATAAGACGCACAGACGCTCCAATACCCAACGCGTCACAGCAGGAGCCAGTCTGTGCGTCCAAACAAAGGCGCAAGCATACATGCACGTACCCTTTTATAAAGCTATATAAAAAAAAGGATGTAGTAGTAACGCACACTTTATTGAGGTACAGTATTACATCGCCATTCACCATCTGTGGCTATGCAGTCTCATCTATATATACCTTATCTATCCGTTGTCATGCTTGCAAGTCCACAGTCAGGCATAAATAGCTGTTTTCACTATGCACTTTTTAAAGGTTTTTTTTGTTAATATAAATGATTGGCACATATTATCAGTATTACATGATGGAAATTTTAGATATTTTTAAAAACTTTTTAGTGATATTATTCAGCAAATGAAAATGGTGTACATACTGTTACTTATCCATCATTAATGGATTCTGATATGTACTTGTATGCTTTTATTTAAAACCGTATAGCAGATTATTTAACCGATTTTTATTGTGGTTTGCATTGCTTTTCAACATGTTAATGTATGCGTTTATGTTTGTCAATTATTAATTTACATATATTTTTTAAAGTAAAATCATCATCTTATGGTACTAAAGGTTATATTTCTCTTGTTTGGAGTATAGACATTTTTAATTGACACGTAACAAGGAAAATACTTGATCTAGTATTTAAACATCCTCCTTGACCCTGGCTCCAACACCGCCAGTTGTTGCTCGGAAGTGCTGTTAGCACAGTCAACACTTGCTCCTGTGTTACTGGGTTCAGTAATGTCAGCTGTTCCCCTGCTGTGTGAACGGCAAAAAGTCCTGCTGCCTCCACCATGTTCTCTTCTCATCCCTGGGCTACAACACCGCCAGTTGTTTCTCGGAAGTGCTGTTAGCACAGTTAACACTTGCTCCCGTGTTACTGGGGTTCAGTAATGTCAGCTGTTCCCCTGCTGTGTGAACGGCAAACAGTCCTGCTGCCTCCACCCTGTTCTCTTCTCATCCCTGGGTTACAACACCGCCAGTTGTTTCTCGGAAGTGCTGTTAGCACAGTCTACACTTGCTCCTGTGTTACTGGGGTTCAGTAATGTCAGCTGTTCCCCTGCTGTGTGAACGGCAAACAGTCCTGCTGCCTCCACCCTGTTCTCTTCTCATCCCTGGGTTACAACACCGCCAGTTGTTTCTCGGAAGTGCTGTTAGCACAGTCTACACTTGCTCCTGTGTTACTGGGGTTCAGTAATGTCAGCTGTTCCCCTGCTGTGTGAACGGCAAAAAGTCCTGCTGCCTCCACCATGTTCTCTTCTCATCCCTGGGCTACAACACCGCCAGTTGTTTTCTCGGAAGTGCTGTTAGCACAGTTAACACTTGCTCCCGTGTTACTGGGGTTCAGTAATGTCAGCTGTTCCCTGCTGTGTGAACGGCAAAACAGTCCTGCTGCCTCCACCCTGTTCTCTTCTCATCCCTGGGCTACAACACCGCCAGTTGTTTCTCGGAAGTGCTGTTAGCACAGTTAACACTTGCTCCCGTGTTACTGGGGTTCAGTAATGTCAGCTGTTCCCCTACTGTGTGAACGGCAAACAGTCCTGTTGCCTCCACCCTGTTCTCTTCTCATCCCTGGGTTACAACACCGCCAGTTGTTTCTCGGAAGTGCTGTTAGCACAGTCTACACTTGCTCCTGTGTTACTGGGGTTCAGTAATGTCAGCTGTTCCCCTGCTGTGTGAACGGCAAAAAGTCCTGCTGCCTCCACCATGTTCTCTTCTCATCCCTGGGCTACAACACCGCCAGTTGTTTCTCGGAAGTGCTGTTAGCACAGTTAACACTTGCTCCCGTGTTACTGGGGTTCAGTAATGTCAGCTGTTCCCCTGCTGTGTGAACGGCAAAAAGTCCTGCTGCCTCCACCCTGTTCTCTTCTCATCCCTGGGCTACAACACCGCCAGTTGTTTCTCGGAAGTGCTGTTAGCACAGTTAACACTTGCTCCCGTGTTACTGGGGTTCAGTAATGTCAGCTGTTCCCCTGCTGTGTGAACGGCAAAAGTCCTGCTGCCTCCACCCTGTTCTCTTCTCATCCCTGGGTTACAACACCGCCAGTTGTTTCTCGGAAGTGCTGTTAGCACAGTTAACACTTGCTCCCGTGTTACTGGGGTTCAGTAATGTCAGCTGTTCCCCTGCTGTGTGAACGGCAAACAGTCCTGCTGCCTCCACCCTGTTCTCTTCTCATCCCTGGGTTACAACACCGCCAGTTGTTTCTCGGAAGTGCTGTTAGCACAGTCTACACTTGCTCCTGTGTTACTGGGGTTCAGTAATGTCAGCTGTTCCCCTGCTGTGTGAACGGCAAACAGTCCTGCTGCCTCCACCCTGTTCTCTTCTCATCCCTGGTTAGAACACCGCCAGTTGTTTCTCGGAAGTGCTGTTAGCACAGTCTACACTTGCTCCTGTGTTACTGGGGTTCAGTAATGTCGCTGTCCCCTGCTGTGTGAACGGCAAAAAGTCCTGCTGCCTCCACCATGTTCTCTTCTCATCCCTGGGCTACAACACCGCCAGTTGTTTCTCGGAAGTGCTGTTAGCACAGTTAACACTTGCTCCCGTGTTACTGGGGTTCAGTAATGTCAGCTGTTCCCCTGCTGTGTGAACGGCAAAAAGTCCTGCTGCCTCCACCCTGTTCTCTTCTCATCCCTGGGCTACAACACCGCCAGTTGTTTCTCGGAAGTGCTGTTAGCACAGTCTACACTTGCTCCTGTGTTACTGGGGTTCAGTAATGTCAGCTGTTCCCCTGCTGTGTGAACGGCAAACAGTCCTGCTGCCTCCACCTGTTCTCTTCTCATCCCCGGGTTACAACACCGCCAGTTGTTTCTCGAAGTGCTGTTAGCACAGTCTACACTTGCTCCTGTGTTACTGGGGTTCAGTAATGTCAGCTGTTCCCCTGCTGTGTGAACGCAAAAGTCCTGCTGCCTCCACCATGTTCTCTCTCATCCCTGGGCTACACACCGCCAGTTGTTTCTCGGAAGTGCTGTTAGCACAGTTAACACTTGCTCCCGTGTTACTGGGGTTCAGTAATGTCAGCTGTTCCCCTGCTGTGTGAACGGCAAAAAGTCCTGCTGCCTCCACCCTGTTCTCTTCTCATCCCTGGGCTACAACACCGCCAGTTGTTTCTCGGAAGTGCTGTTAGCACAGTCTACACTTGCTCCTGTGTTACTGGGGTTCAGTAATGTCAGCTGTTCCCCTGCTGTGTGAACGGCAAAAAGTCCTGCTGCCTCAACTTTAATTTCCATGGGTACCTTCTGCTACCCATCCGGGTTCCAGTACCGTCACTGGTTCTCCGCAGTGCCTTTGGCCTAGGTGCCTCCATGTCGGTATCCGAGTTCCAGCAACGTCTGCTGGTCCTTGGTAGTGCTTTGGAGCACAGGTACCTCCTGCTTAGTAACCGTGTCCCAGTAACGTCAGCTGGTCCTCGGTTGTGCCATTGGCTCTTTTCCTTCTGCTGACCCTCCGGGTTCCAGCACAGTCAGCTGGTCCTCGTTACTTTCATTGGCTCTTGTACCTTCTGCTACCCATCCGGGTTCCAGTACCGTCAGCTGGTTCTCCGCAGTGCCTTTGGCCTAGGTGCCTCCATGTCGGTATCCGAGTTCCAGCAACGTCTGCTGGTCCTTGGTAGTGCTTTGGAGCACAGGTACCTCCTGCTTAGTAACCGTGTCCCAGTAACGTCAGCTGGTCCTCGGTTGTGCCATTGGCTCTTTTCCTTCTGCTGACCCTCCGGGTTCCAGCACAGTCAGCTGGTCCTCGTTACTTTCATTGGCTCTTGTACCTTCTGCTACCCATCCGGGTTCCAGTACCGTCAGCTGGTTCTCCGCAGTGCCTTTGGCCTAGGTGCCTCCATGTCGGTATCCGAGTTCCAGCAACGTCTGCTGGTCCTTGGTAGTGCTTTGGAGCACAGGTACCTCCTGCTTAGTAACCGTGTCCCAGTAACGTCAGCTGGTCCTCGGTTGTGCCATTGGCTCTTTTCCTTCTGCTGACCCTCCGGGTTCCAGCACAGTCAGCTGGTCCTCGTTACTTCCATTGGCTTTGTACCCTCTCACCATCACAACAGGACAACAGGTTTAGCAGTCCTACAGTACAGAACAAGAGACGTGAGTACATAAGCGAAGATCAAAGCAGAAGAACATTAAGTATAAGACCAATAAGCAAATAGCTCTAAATTCTAGCAGAAGAAGACTACTTATTGGTGGTGAGCTCCGTTCCTCACTCGTGGTGCCCTGGTAAATCTGATGTGCTTAGGCTAAACTGAACGCGGACAAAATGTTGTAAATAAATCTTTCGTGAGACAGCAAGAACGGAATGGATAGAAAAATTCAGAGTTTTACAGAATTACAAAGTAAGAATTCTGTCACTAACATAAGAATAAGATGAAAAGGATGAATAGGAAGAGATGTAAGAAGGTAGAATTGAACGATACAAACTGTTTAATTTAAAACAATATAAGTATGTTAACAAAAAGATGAATTGCAGAAGTTTTAAAGATTAAGACGGAAGTTGAAATAATTTGATGAGAAAGATGATGAGCTGTGAAGATAATGAAGGAGAAAAGTTGTTAAAAGTTAAAAAAGGTGAAGAGCATGAAGTTGTGAAACAGACATATTTGAGAGAAATATTTGAAAAAAGAGTGTTAAGAACTATTGTCATATTCTTCGTCAATCCAAACGTATTTCAAAAAAGAAATATTAATGCTATTCCATTGCATTGTGTTAAACATCTATGCCTTTAATGTCTCCTCAACCTCCCCCAATAAATTCTACATTACTCTTTGTTGTTTTCCTTCATGTACAATTAACCAACAAGGCAAGAATGGTTTTTTTTAATTCCGATATTTTGTTCCCATAGACTTACATTGTATTTCCGGTATCGGTATCGGGTATCGCCGATATTTTTTGGGTATCGGCGATACCATTCCGATTCCGATGCTTTTGGATATCGGAAAGTATCGCTCAACTCTAATCACCGGCAACCCTGATGGGAAGGTGACTCCCTTATATAAGACTAGTCAGTAACACCTGATTCCCAATCCTCATAATCTTCACAATCTTAACTGGACAGACCAGTACCGCTTGTAACCACCAGAGGGAGCCTCTGCTCAGAACTCATCTCAAGCCCATTCACAACACACGCCCCTTAATGTGTCACAAATACTTGGAACGCAAACTTTAGACAAAAGGAACGCAAATAGCGACGCCATTGGTGACGCACAACGACTCCATTGGTGACGCACAACTTAGCGACGCCATTGGTGACGCTATCAGTGATGCGACTCTATTCAGAACGCAAACTGAATATTTGGGAACGCAAAATCTGTAGTGATGTCATTAGTGGCGCACTTCCAGTTTACATCCAGCATTAAGCCCGCCTCTAACACATAAATACAGTGCATGTGGGCACAATAGCTCACTCCAACAAGCGGCGGACACCGCGTTGGGAGTGCACCTGAATCATCCATTGTACTACTACACTATTACCGGTAAGATACTTTATTCACCACTTGGGGACTAGAATACGATTCACTTTATAGCGCCTCATGTTTTATTTGAGGTTATCCATACATTTGTTTCTAGATTAAGTTGCGCAGAGCCTCCATACTCCTGAGTGAGCTACCTGGAATACTGCATTCATTGTTCAGAGTAAGCGGTTCAAGATTTATTTTGCACAATATTTTAATTTTAATTTTATCACCAATAAGAGTATAACACTACATAGATGGCCTATTCCTATAGTTATGACGTGTCATTTATCATTCTGGGCTTTTATAGTATCACTATACCTGTTTAAAGATATGAGTATTAATCTTATTCCTAAATGGACGTTTCAATATTTATTGCCCAGGTTACACTAGTGTTAAACCGGTGGATACTGGTAACTCTTTACTCTAATAACCAGGTATTGTGTTATTTTCTTCACATCTCACTTAAGTGGACACCCTCACTGATAGTTCACTGAATTATCTTTTTTTGCTTATAGATATATTTTGACCCTCTTCAGGGACACGGGTTCTATTATAAATATTCAGCATTTATATATGGGTAGGTCATCTTCTTTCTGTTCTCAACATTTACCGCATCCTATTTATTTTTTCTCAATGTTTACCGTATACGGCCTTTTTTTTCAAAAACATCCCCCCTTCTCTTTTTCGTTCCATACGTTCCATCCATGTGCAATCTAGTAACCCACAGTATACAACGTTTACCAAATTGTAATCTAATCCACATTTGAACTTATACTCATCAAGCAGTCGGGTAGGCATTCTTTCATATTGATTTTCCTTTTTTTCTTTGAACATCCATTTGTGATGCTTCTAACACTTGGATTTGCAAACTTCCTCTTGTTTTTTCATTTTGTGATTGTATCATATTCATGTAATTTTCTTATTTTCTGTGTGAATCACTGCAGTGCTTTGATGAAGGTCCGAGTTGGACCGAAACGTTGGTGTTTTGGACTGCAATAAAAATTTCCTCTTTATTCACAAGTTGAGTGCCAAGTTTATTATTATACTGTCACTAGGTTGGGTTCCTACTTGAGCACCTTCTGCGGTAGTGCCATGTTATATTCACCACCTGTGCTACGCCTGAGGCCTGAGAGAGAGGCCACCCAAGTATGCCCGTGCCAGATAACCCTGGACTGCATCTACCGTGATGTCCTCCTGCACTCGTCTGTGATCCTGAGTCGTATACCCTTCTCTGATGTGCGGAATCGGGAGCCCGGCATTATGTTCTGTTTATGTACTGTGTGTTTCTTTAAGTAAACTTTATGTTTCTTCATACCTGAAGTTGTGCGGTGTTGTCTAGTCCTGCAGGTCGCCATCTTGCCCACATGCTCAGCTGCCACGGATCCCGGTCGCTGCCCTTCCTAGTCCGGGCAGGCCCGGGTCTCCCTCCGTGGTCCAGTGGGTCCACATTCTCTTACCATCTGGTATGTATGCCTCACGTCGTCGTGGACTGGCGGCAGGGCCGGCTCCAGGTTTTTATGGGCCCCGGGTGAAGGAGCCTCAGTGGGCCCCTTTAACACAGACCATGATTCATGATGCACAGATACAGCAGAGAAATATAGGTACAGTACAATGCCAAATACTTCTCTTCTTACATTACATGATGATATCTATTGTAAATTGTACAATAGCTCAAAAACCGCCAAATCCTCACAGCGCACAGAACAGACTGGACAGTACAGTCCTCCATACAATATTATGGGCACCACAGTCTCCCCCTCATCACCCATATAATACCACATGCAGGATGTCACCCCCCATATAATGCTCCATACAGAATACTGGACCCAATATAATGCTCCATACAGGATACTGGTCCCCATATAATGCTCCATACAGGATACTGGTCCCCATATAATGCTCCATACAAAATATGGAGCTCTCCTCTGCGCTGTACTGCGTTCTGCACTGTTACGGCTCAGGAAAGGGCGCTGTGGAAAGACTCCCCATTATCATCATGATTGCCTCCCCATCATCATCATTGTCTCCTTATCATCATCATTGCCTCCCCATCATCATCATGGCCTCCCCATTATCATCAATGCCTGCCCATCATCATCATCTCCTCCCCATCATCATCAATGCCTGCCCATCATCATCTTCTCCCCATCATCAATGCCTGCCCATTATCATCAATGCCTGCCCATCATCATCTCCTCCCCATCATCATCAATGCCTGCCCATCATCATCTTCTCCCCATCATCAATGCCTGCCCATTATCATCATCTTCTCCCCATCATCATCAATGCCTCCCCATTATCAGCAATGCCTGCCCATCATCATCTTCTCCCCATCATCAATGCCTGCCCATTATCATCAATGCCTGCCCATTATCATCATCTTCTCCCCATCATCATCATCAATGCCTCCCTATTATCAGCAATGTCTGCCCATCATCACACACAGACAGCACACAAGCACTCTCTCACATACATACACACACACATACACACACAAAGCACCGCACTACATACACACAGACACACACAGAGACACACACACACAAGTCTTACCTGTCTGACGTCCGCGCGCTCTCTGCCACAGCCGGCCGCTGAATAATGACGTCATTCAGCGGCGCTGCTGTGAGAGGAAGCGCCGGCGCCCCCTGGAGCCCGGAGCTGCGGCAGCGGAGGCACGGGAGACGTAAGTATTGTGCCAGCTGATGCGGGGCCCTGAGCAAGCGGGGGGGCCCAGTGGCGGCGCTGACACCGCTCTCCTCCACTAACGGGCGCGGGGGTGCCAGACGGCGAGTGGGCCCCCCCGCCTGCTCAGGGCCCCGGCACTTGCCCGGGTGTGCCGGGTGCTGACGCCGGCCCTGACTGGCGGCGTGGGAGCATTGGCTAGTTAGGCAAGCTATGCCATGTCCCAACGCCCCGCAGCCGTGGGAAGCGTCACAATGCACACAAGGAATTCAGTATAAAAATATGTAAACATTTTATTAAACAACATTAAAAAACAAGACGTATGAGAAAGAGTCGGAATCAAGACGGAATCTGGTCAAGTTCCTGAGAAACAAGTTTCACAAAGATTTCAACATTTGGACACAGTGACAAGGGTGGGAATTTGTTAGATTTGGGGCATAGGGAAGCTGGTAACCTACCCAATGCAGAGTTGGTGTGCTCACTAGCCAACTCCTCCAAATTCTGTAAAGCAGCTTGTTCCACAGGTAACGGAAATGCACGTTGTACCTCTTCATTATAATGACATTTTTTAAAAATGAGGGACCTTGCGAATATATGCAGATCTTTAAGATCCAAGAACGGATCAAAACGCATGCTAGGGGAAAAAGTCAGGCCTTTAGACAAGAGAGATATTTCATCAGGGCTTAAAACATATTCGGATAAATTGATTACCTTTGGTGTATCCCTTTTGTAGGAGGGACCACGTTTATTATTGGTAACCTTCCTCTCCCATTTTCTCTTGTTATTATTCCCAAAACGTGTCCGCATGGAATGCTATGACGTATCAGACATTTCACCAGCTGATGATAGTGAAGATACTGAGGGTGATCTTTGTGCCCCATTTGGAGTGTTAGGACGCCTCCATCTATATACAAAATTCCGTTGGAAATCCGTACTATCTCTAAGCAGTTTTTTAGCTTGAGTACTTTTATTTGAGACTCCCACTCCGTAGAATTTTTCTCTAAAGCATTATTAAATGCTGTAATGGTTACCTTTGATGCCACTCCCCGGAAGAAGGCACGGTGCCGAAATGCGCATTGGGGAGAGTGACACCACTGGGTCCCAGGTATGTGTTTGACCATTTGTTAACTGTTACTGCACATATAGTCTTTGGATCGGTGTACAGCTTTCTTTTGACTACTCTCATAACCGCTCTGTCCTTGTGTGAATGACTCAATGTAGTGCTCTGATATGGATTAGTGGCAAAATCTTATTAAGCTCTTTTTTGTTTTATGTGCATTATATGTATTGGCATTATATTGTTACTTTACCTGGGTACCCCTGTGGTTCCACTCCTTTTGGGTTATCACTGTTACTCTTTCTCATACGTCTTGTTTTTTAATGTTGTTTAATAAAATGTTTACATATTTTTATACTGAATTCCTTGTGTGCATCTTCTCTTTTTTTGAGCTAACCTACTTCTTGCACTGAATTCTTACATTTGCGCACCTTAGTACTGATAGTTTTATCTCTACTGATTAGGTGCTAGCCTTATATAGGTTATATGGGCAGTGAACAGGAAGAGCGGGAAAGAGACAGGAGTTTCCCGCCGACAGCGCAAGCAGAAGCAGGCGTGCAGTGCGCTCAGCAGCATGAGAGACAGCGGGGAGCCATACTTTGGCAGAGCCTAGGCGAACGTTCCAGTAAGACAGTGAGTGTGCAGAGCGCCTCGCGCCCGGAAAGGCAGAAGGCTGTGCTCGTGCGGAGGAGCGGGTGCCAGGTGCAGGAACCTGAAGTGTGTTCCTCATTGCAAATAGAGGTGCAGCAGCAGCACACGTGTTGGATAGAGACTTCTACAGTGCTCCCCACTTTGGCTGCACAGATTTATGGACTAGGGGCTCAATGGGTAAAACCGGTGACCGCCCGTTGCCGCCAGAAGCTGAACTGTGATGGAATTCATCTGAGGACACCACACCGCATGTTGTCGGTACTACAACCCCCATCAGACTGTATTTGGATGAGGACCAGAGAAGACCACTATAAGTGCCATTTACATATCAGACTGTCAAACCTTTTGTTCTCTCCCCCTGTTACTATTCATTATTTAATGTTACTAGCTCCCTACGAGGAGACCATTGCCATCCTTTTTGTTAACCCATTAAACAACCTTGTCATACAGCCTTGTTCTGCAATCCCTGTGTTACTTCATTCCCGTACCTGTTTACATTTGGCGTAGTCGGCAGGATCCAGTCTACGCGCGCAGAGGCAGCAGAACAATCTGTCATGGGTGCCTCGCAGTCCAGCTTGCCGCTGGGGGCCATGCTCATCAATCTCCCTAAATTCATGGGGGATAATCTATTGTTGTGGGACTGGACCGAGGGGGTTAAAAGCATGTTGAGGATGCATCCTATGACTCCTGCTATGCAAGCAGAGATTGCCCTAATGGCCCTGGACGGTGAGGCTAGATGTTCTGTAATGTTTCGTCCCCCCCCCATGATTGAGACACGTTGACCAAGGTGTTACAGATTCTGGAAGAGATGCATGGAGACCCTACCAATGTTGGGGAATTGCGGATGCGCTTGTTCAGTCATGTCCAAAGGGAGGGGAGTCAGTGACGCAATACATTAATGCACTACAAGAGGTGCACGCACATATCACCCAACAGGATGATGTGGAGGTAATAGGAGTCGGGCCCCTGATGTGATATTGAGGGACCAGTTTGTGGCGGGCCTCAGGGACACGTCGCTTAAGCAAGCTTTGTGGAAGCGCCCGTGTGCTAAGCAGCGTATTACTTTCTTGGAAATTAGGGCAGAAGAGCTCGTAAGAGAACTAGAGCAGGGGACATCAGCCTTGGCAGGGATGTTCCGGAGCAATGAGGTACTCGCCTCGTCTGTGGCTGAACCATAGTGGGTCCGAGAGATTAGGAAGGAAATCCAGGAAATGCGGGAAGAGTGGTCCAGCATTAGAAGAGTGTCCGCTTCAGCTCAACGTATATCAAGAGAAAGGAGTGAGTCAGATTCCAGCTTATTTGTTGAGCCCCGTGCTGAGTGGAATCTGACTTGTTTCAAGTGTGGGCACACTGGACACAACGCCCGAGGGTGTGCGAGATGAGAACGATCCCTACCTCGGCAACAGATTAAACTAGTGGGCTCCGTGGCTAGGGGGATGCCGCCCAGAGCCTGAGAGACCTAGGAGGAGAGGAGGCAGTCCCAAAAGTTTAATTTATATGAGTCCCCTCGTATGGGCTGAGATGAATAGGTGAGCCGCTTGATGTCTAGTCGATACCAGATCGTAGGTAACCACCATGCCGGAAGCCTATTTCAGATGTTATTTTCCTGTGGTGACGTGGCTAGAATGGCGCCCAGTAATCAAGCTGACGGCAGCCAATCAGTTGCCCATCCCAGTTGCACGGATGGTCTGGATGAAGATTACAGTGTGTGGCAAAGATGCGGGCCAGAAAGGAGTCGTGTTGGTAGCCGGAGACACTGGCAACGGTCCTGCTGTCATTCTAGAGATTAATGTGCTGAAGGAACTCGGAACCCTCCTGATCAGCGAGCCACAAGATGCTTTTCTGGACCGATGGAGCCCCTGAACCCCCAGAGAAAGGTGTTTCAGCAATTAATACGGGCTGTCCAAGCCCAGGAAACATCAAGCAAAAGGAAGATTCTCGGAAAGGTGATAGTCCCCGCAGCTGCTAAAGTTGTTCTACCGCCTGGTCAGACTGTGATCACGTTGCTAGTTCGAGCTTGTACGCCTCTCGAATGGGTGGAAGAGCAGATAGAGCCAACTGTAATGGATCAGATACCCTCGTCACTCGCACATTAGCCACAGTCCATGATGGTAACGTGGTGGTGCGGTGTGTCAACTTGGGAGAAGAAGACCTCATTTTCTTGCCTAAGAGTGAAGTGTCTCAGGTACTGGGAATGCCGGAAGAGCTAGTACAACCGGAGGCCATACAGTTTGCAGCCATGCAAGGGGACCCCTGGACCCTAGCTATCACAATGACACTGGAACATCTGCCTGGAGGACTGAAGGAGGGAGGCTGAATTCTGGAACAGATGCGGGCCTAACTGACGGGACTCTCCCCGCAAAAGGTGCAACAGGTGAAAGCTGTGCAGGAGCGCTACCAGGAGGTCTTCGCTCATCATGATGATGACTTTGGGTGCACCACGGCTATAACCCATGAAATTCCTACAGGAAGTGCCGCACCAGTCCGAGAGAGATATCGGCAGATACAGCCTCAGATGTACAAGGAGGTAAAGGAGATGCTGTCTCACATGCTGGCTGCAAAGTGGAGTCATAAGGGAGAGTCAGAGCTTGTGGGCGGCTCCCATTGTCAAAGTTCGGAAAAA
Source organism: Oophaga sylvatica (assembly GCA_033576555.1). Lineage (NCBI taxonomy): Eukaryota > Metazoa > Chordata > Amphibia > Anura > Dendrobatidae > Oophaga > Oophaga sylvatica. The sequence continues at coordinate 448,488,018 of JARQOD010000003.1, read as the reverse complement.
GGACAGAACCTTGCGCTTTTGTGTTGATTACAGAAGACTGAATGCTTGTACGGTGCGGGACTACTATCCACTGCCCAGAATCGAGGATGTCGTTATCTGCCTTGGGAAAGGCGAAGTTTGGATCTGGCTAGCGGGTACTGGCATGTGCCCATGGCTGAACACGATCGGCCAAAGACAGTGTTCATACTGCCCATGGGATTGTTTGACTTTAATCGGATGCACTTTGGCCTGACTAACGCTCCCAAGACGTTTCAGCGGTTGATGGAAAGATGCCTGGGGGACCTGAATTTCGAAGCAACACTCACCTATCTGGATGATATCATTGTCTATGCAGCCACCTTTGAAGAACACCTCCGGCTGCTGGAGCAAGTGTTGGGTCGGCTGCAGAAACACAGCCTGAAGGTGAAGCCTCAAAAATGCCACCTCTTCCGTAAACAAATCGAATACCTGGGACACATTGTATCCGATGAAGGAGTGAGACCTGCATGTGAGAAGATAGCGGCGGTGCAGGACTGGCCCACCCCGAAGACAGTGAAGGACGTTCGGGCCTTTCTGGGGCTTGCCGGGTACTACGGAAGGTTCATGAAGAATTTCACCCATATCGCTAATATGCTGCTGGAACTACTGAAGCGAGTGCCGTCCGGTTCAAAGAATCGGACTATCCAACGGGGAAGTAGCCAGGAAGCAGCCTTCAGAGCCTTGAAGATGGCCTTGACTGAAGCCTCAATACTCGCCTATGCGGATTTCTCGCAGCCTTTCATCCTTCACACCGATGGAAACCTACATGGCCTGGGGGCCGCTCTATTGCAGATGCAGGGAGGAAAAGAATGAGTGATTGCCTATGCTAGCCAGTCTCTTCACGACTCGGGATGGAACCTGGACAACTACAGCTCCTTCAAGTTGGAATTGCTGGCCTTGGTGTAGGGGATGACCAAAAAGTTTGCAGAATACTTGTCAGGGTCAGAAGTCCTGGTGCGCACAGATAACAATCCCCTAGCCCACCTGGAATATGCAAAATTGGGGGCCTTGGAACAGCGATGGGTGTATAAAAGAGTGCATCTGGCGCGGGAATTGGTAACAGAAGCTGGTATATCACCCCGACTGAAGACTGTTGTAGAAGAGGCCTGTCAACGATGCCGGAGCTGTGAACTAGCCAAACCTCCAGAGCAGAGAACCCCAACGCAGACTATTGTGACTTCTGCCCCCTTAGAGTTATTGATGATCGATTACTTAACTGTGGGCCCAGCCCATCTCGGGTATGAATATTGCCTGGTGATGACTGACCACTTCACTAAATTCGCTGTGGTGACTCCAACTCGGGATCAGACTGATGAGTCAGCGGCACAGGCCATTTGCCGAGACTTCATCTGGGTGTACAGTTGCCAGAAGAGGATCCACTCTGACCAGGGTGCTTGCTTCCAAGGCCGAGTGATGGAAAAGTTACATCATCTGTACCGGATTGAGAAGTCCAGGACGACACCCTATCATCCTCAGGGTAATTGAGCCTGTGAATGCTTCAATTGGACATTAATTCAGATACTCCGAACATTGGAGGAAGATTGGAAAATACGCTGGCCTGAATATGTTGCTGAATTTTTCTGGGTGTACAATAATCAAGTGCACAGTACAACAGGATACACTCCACATACCCTGCTGTTCGGGCAAAAGGGACGAGAAATAACAGAGTTGGAATTTGATCTGGAAGAAGACTTCCCGCAGATGGGTGTCTTCTTGGGTCCAAGAACATTGACATCGGCTACAGACTCTTCACCGGCTGGTGCAGATGAAGTTCTGAGAACTCCAACACATGGAGTGACGCCTATTCGAGGGACAGCTCTAAAGGTAGGAGATCGAGTGTTGATCCGAGACAAGCGGCCCCGGGGCAAATTAGAGCCTCAATTGGAGAAAACCCTGTATCGAGTGAAATGCCGAGTTGGGTCTGATGGGCCGGTGTATGAAGTTCAACCCAAACAGGAAGAAGGAGCGCCTACCCGAATAGTCCACCTAACCATGTTACGTCCTTGCTTGTCCTAGAGTAATGAGAAAGGAGAGAGAGTGCCGGATATCACCGAAACGCTCACCCCAGTGGTTCTCGACTGTGATGAGTTAGAGACATCTCATTCTCAGACTTGGATAATCCACCATCCGACAGTCCAAGGGAAGTATATAGGCCTGAAACCACAGAGCCGGCCGATTTAACAGATCAAGACATGCTCCCGTCTTTTACCACTGAACCTGAGCTACGCCGATTGGAGGGGACGACAGCTGGCATACCTCCCACTCGTTATGAACAAGACCAGTTTATTTGGCAGCGAAATTATTCAAGAAATGGAAGAGTGTGAACATCTGATGAAGGTACTCTTGCCCATGGAATGGCGAGTTAAAGGAGGGCGGGAGTATAAGGAGGAAGACCGGGCTGCTGGTACCTGCATTATGCCGGGTCCCGAACTGTCAGGGCTGCGCCCAGTGTTGCTGGAGGGAAGTAATGTGGAACCGGACATGTCCCATGACCCGTAAGGGGGGGGCATGGCTAGGTCGAGCAGTGAACAGGAAGCGCGGGAAAGAGACAGGAGTTTCCGCCGGCAGCGCAAGCAGAAACAGGCGTGCAGCACGCTCCGCAGCATGAGAGACAGCGTGGAGCCGTACCCCGGCAGAGCCTGGGCGAACGTTCCAGTAAGACAGTGAGTGTGCAGAGCGCTGCGCGCCCGGATAGGAGGAGGACTGTGCTTGTGCGGAGGAGCGGGTGCCAGGTGCAGGACCTGAGGTGTGCTTCCCCTTGTAGATAGATGCGCAGCAGCAGCACAAGTGTTGGACAGAGACTCCTACAGCTTTCCCCAGTTCGGCTGCACAGATTTATGGACTAGGGGCTCAAGGGCTAAAACCGGTGACCGCTCGTGCCCGTTGCCGCCAGAAACTAGACCGTGATGGAATTCATCTGAGGACACCACACTGGCCATTGCCGGTACTACAACCCCCATCAGACTGAGGACCAGACAAGACCACGATAAGTGCCATTTACATATCAGACTGTTGTGTTAACCCTTTGTTCACTCCCCCTATTACTATTCATTGTTTAATGTTACTAGCTCCCTACGAGGAGACCATTGCCATCCTTTTTGTTAACCCATTAAACAACCTTGTTATACAGCCTTGTTCTGCAATCCCTGTGTTACTGCATTCCTGTGCCTGCTTACAATTGTAGTAAATTTCAATGGCTGTTATTACAGGTAGCTGCCGACTGTATAACACAGCCAGTTTCTGGTCATTATGGAATGGTCTCCTGAGCGAGCACCATACCTAGTACATCCTATGTTAGAAGTGGTTAAATCTTAGAAAAACATTGACATGTTCTTGAAACCTTTTGGAGCTTTAGCTGTACTTCAATGTGTCAACTTTTTATACCGAGACAATAGATATTTCCATTTCCTGGCTAAATATCTGCGTAAAGAAGGATTCTTTAGGTTTTATCACATCAAATCATTTTAATCTCATTGTTATGCAATGTATATGTATCAATGACAAGCCCTCACATTTACGACAAACCATGACTCAAGTTGACCCTATTGTGTGACTCACCGACAGTAATATAATGTCTCACAGATTCATGGGTTATGCAGAAAATATATTACTGTTTGCTTTACTAAGCGGTCTGTTCATACTTGAGCAAGTGTAAGAAAGGGTGTGAAGAATGTCCAAACCCTGATATAATACATCATGAAACAATGGTTGTGATGATAAGTGTAGACTTGAATGTGAACCGTGGGTGTCCCAGTTATAAAGAATCCACTACTTTTAGGGTAGGTCCTACAGAAGACGGTCATCTGAGTTATTTCACATGTAAAAGTGTTTGTTTAAAACAAATATGAATTGCCCCTTATTTAGAAAATGCAATAATTATATTTTGGCCCAAAATGTACTCTTCAAATAAATAAACTTGGAAGAGTTTATATTCTTTTTAATGGAAACTATGTTAACCATTTAATGACTAGGGAATTTATTGGTTATGAATAAAAAATAGATAACTTGTTTTGAAAGTTAGATACCACCAAAATCTACCGAAGAGCATGTAATACTCTATGGATGACGAATATAATATTGAAACAAAGGAGAAAACTTGTTTTGAGGGTTAGATGCCATCGAAATTTACCCAAGAACATGTAATACTCTACGGGTGAGCAATATAATACCGAAAAAAAAATGTTAACAATTTTTGGGAGGGTTAGATACCACAGAAATATACCCAAGAACATATAATACTCTTTGAATGAGAAATATAATACCAATACATTTTTTATCAATTTTTTTTAGGGTTATATAGCAACGAAATGTACCCCAGAACACATTTTACTCTATTGATGACTAATTTAATCTACATACAATTTTTAATTTTGTTTTGGAGTGTTATATACCACCAAAATGTACCCTAGAACATGTAATACTGTATGGATGAGAAATTTAGCCTAGCAACATTTTTTAACCCTATGGAGTGTTAGATGTCATAAAAATGTATCCCACACCACGGAATAGTGTATGGGTGACAAATTTAACCCAGAAAAAAGTTTTATGCTTTTTTGCAGTGAAAGATATCACAGTAATGTACCGCAGACCATGGAATACTGTATAGGTGAGTAAGTCAAAAAAAATTTTGAAAGTGTTTTATAACACTGAAATATACAATAGACCACTTAATACTGTATGTATGAGGAATTGAAACCTGAACAATTTTTAAACACTTTTTTTGATATCACAGAAATGTACCCCAGACCATGGAATTGCATATGGGTGAGAAATTGAACACAGTCAAATTTTTTAATGCGTTTTTTGAATTTTACATACCAACCGTAATGTAGCAATATCAACATTAAATTTTATGGATGACTAATTGAATCAAGAAATAAATATATTGAAAGTATAGTTTATTTACTTTTTATACTCATAAAGGCTTTGCACAAAGTGTAAAGCCAGGAAAAAATTATAAGGACGGTCAACCATAGATCCCTGAAAGGCAACAATTTGCGGGCCTCATTGAAATATTTTTAAAGTGTAGTTGCTGTACTCCTATACTCATAAATGATTTGTGCAAATTACAAAGCTAGTAAAAAAAATTATAAGGAGGGTAATACAGTAATCCTCTTCAGGTGTCCACTTCTTCTCCTTCTTGGGAGGCTGTGGGGACTACCTCCACCTGCTTTCTGGAGCCCAATTCCCAGGTGCCTGGGCTTTAAGTGACCTGGCTTCCAGTAGTGCCAGAGACCCCACATATAGAAATGGGCAACAGCCACCTGTGTCACCTGCTTCATTGGCTGCTCCCGCATAGGAGGTACAGAACTACAATGACGGTACGCTCTCTCAGGGGTGGTAGGGTAATAGCCGCCTCAAGGAGTCTCTCCCAGGCCTGTTCATTCCTCAAGAAGGGTTCATCCTGCGCCCTTCCTTTTTGGTATCACATCCACTGTATACCAGCGATGTTGTCCCTCCGTTTTGAGATTCCAACAGTCATCTGTTGCAACCCTTGAGACAACTGTTTGGTTTCTACTGCCCAGTGGTTGAATGAGATGGCATGACGGGTCCCAAACTCTTCAAAGGCAGATCAGCCCTGCACAATATACACAGCACTAGCTCCGGCCGCATCAGTTTCTGGTGACGTCACTTCCGGAAGGAGTGGCCTGCTCGCACTTCCGGTCAGGCAGTTCCCAGCACACAGTATTTAGAGCCACTCACTGGGCTAAGCAGTGTGTTGCAGCACACAGTGAAGGCGCGGGAGGACCGGTATACAGACAAACCATAAGGTAATGTAGCCTCCTGGCTACCCCCAAAATTTTAAGCACTCTGCAGTTCTCAGTTCTCTCCTCTCTTCCTGCCTCTCTATATTACAGGACTGGTACTCAGTCACCTCTAACTCCTTTCTTACCCATTACAAAATACTGTATCCGACATGCTCATTGTATGTTTTTGTACTACAGGTTTCCTATGTACCTCATTTCTATGGTACACCAATCAAACTAATCACCCTCCTGCAGGTAACAGTAACTCCCTCTAGTGATGATATGGTCTCTACCCCATATACATCCACATTCTGTTATACTCTCTATTGAGATGCCATTATCTAATATGTCATATTCTCCATAATTTCAGCCCCTTACTGTGACAGCGCCACCTTGCTAATATACAATTGTTGGATACAATTGTTATAAGTTGGAAACTTGGGCCGAAATGTGGCAGATGCGGTTTAATAATGATTAATGTAAGGTTATACACATGGAAAGACGGAATCAATATCACCATTACACACTGAACGGGAAACCACTGGGTAAATCTGACATGGAGAAGGACTTGGGGACCCTAGTTAATGATAAACTTACTTGGAGCAGCCAGTGCCAGGCAGTGGCTGCCAAGGCAAACAGGATCATGGGGTGCATTTAAGAGGTCTGGATACACATGATGAGAGCATTATACTGCCTCTGTAGAAATCTCTGGTTAGACAGCACATGGAGTACTGTGTACAGTTTTGATCTGAGGATTCACTCTGAACTGGATGGACAAATGTCTTTCTTCGGCCTTGCTAACTATGTTACTGTGTAATTGCCTTTACCTTAATGGTGATTCCAAGCCTTCTCAACAAATACCTTATACCCTTGAGCATTATTGTTGTTTCATTGTTTGTTTTTTGCATTGTTCTTTTTAACCCCTTGTTTTGATTTCTTGATTTATATTTACCCTAGATTTTATATCCATATTCCTTGCACTTTTCTGGTGTATATGCTGTTTTTATATGGTATCAGTATCTTATATTATGTTTCTCTCATTGCAGCGACAATATGAATAAACCCTGGCAGGATCAAAAGGTTATCTTGTCACTTGCTACCTGTAAATATTTCCTGTACCTTCACCATATATTGCTGGCAATTCCTGCATCCTCATTGGCTGTGTAACAGGCACCAAACATGCTGTGCGAGGATTAGAGTTTTACATCAAGCACACCATCGAGCATCGGGTAATGCTGGCCGAGTAACAAGCACATCCGAGCACACAGATACTCGAGTTATATTCGAATGTGTCACTGAGCACTTTCGCTCATCTCAAGTAACAGTACCCAACCAAACAGGTTCAAGCATTATTACATTTTTGTTAAGTCAGTAATGCTCTATGCACTAACTATAGGAGTGAAATTTTTTACGGTATGCCCTATCTGAAAATCAGACGTGTTGGTTTCTTTAATCATACAAGCCTAAAGGGTTTTTCTGTGAAAAACAAAAAAAAGAGAACAGCTTCAAATTATTTTATAAAAAATGCATCAAAGTTACTTAGAAATGGAATCCTGAAGAATATCTCAACTTCTATAATATTCAGTCACTCACAGGCTGGCATGTAACATTCAGTACCATAAAGAATGTGCAAAAAATTATTGTAGAAATGATACATTTTGATTTACAAAACTGTACATATCTTCCTGATTTATGGCTTATACAGGGTGGGCCATTTACATGGATACTAGTGGAAGAGAAACAGTAGACAGCACCGCTGATATGCTATTTGCTGTGTGTTCCTGACAGAGAGCTTCTTATCATGGTCTACACCTCAAGATACTGGTTGCTTGTCCATAAATCACAGTGTAAACATAACTTCAAAGAAGGAGACGGATAGCACTCACCAATCTTGCAAATTCAGTCTTTATTCTACACAAAAGAATGTCATGGTCGGGAGGGAGAAATAGGGAGTGTGTAGCGGCAGATGACGGCCGTTTCGCGCTCTCAGCGCTTCGTATCTTCACAGCATAGACAATTGCCTTCACATACGAGATGTGCAGCATCTGAAACAACTGATACTGGAAGCCTGTGCTAGCATTTCTTCTGCGGTGTTGCTATCAGTGTGTGAAGAGTGGGAAGAGAGGGTTGCATTGACAATCCAACACAATTGGCAGCACTTTGAACACATTTTATAAGTGGTCATAAACTTGTAAATAACTCATGAAATAATAAAGTTACATTAAAACCAAGTACACCATTGTTTTTCTTGTGAAATTCTCAATAAGTATGATGTGTCACATGACACTCTTCCCATTGGAAAAAATAAAGTTGGATCCAGAATGGCAGTCTTCAAAATGACCGCCATGGTCACCACCCATCTTGTAAAGTTTCCCCCTCCCATCTGGTAATGTGCCACAAACAGGAAGTTGATATCACCAACCATTCCCATTGTATTTATGTGTATCCATATAAATGGCCCACCCTGTATAACAACCAAGAGCTGCATCCTTAATAATTGTACTGCTTGTATTTGGACATTGTCAAAAAATTGGTCATCAGACACATTACTAACAGCCAGGCTAAGTCATATTTGCCAACATCTGATAAGCTTGAGAAAAGAGTATGTTGTGAATGAAGTACATCCATGAAGATTGTTCTGCCATAGTCATATCCCTTTCTTAGGTCATGTTCACTCTACCGCCACTCCAAGTCTATTTCACATCCACATTGTCTCGTATCACATCTCACGTGAAGATTTTGTGTGTGCCTAGGTAATTTACTAACTATTTGGAAGTTTGTAGTGTTGTCCTTATGTTAAGTAAAGTTACCAAGTCTTTGGAGTGCTGTGGTGTCTTAATGTTCAAGAAATTTACCAATTCAAGAATGAGTCATGAAGATCTCCTTTTTCTTAAGGGGCCTCCTCAACTTTCCAGAAGAGTTGGCAAGTATGATCATACCCTGTTATGGCATAGAGGCTCTGAAGGTACAAAGACACCATGGGATACTGACATACAGGATGGACGCAGATACAATTGATTGTGGTCATTGGAGACCTGGGACAAGTTAGCATAAGATACAGTAGTACAACATATAGTATGTACAACAAAGTTGGATTCCATCTCCAGATTTACCGGATTAGAAGTGTTATTATTGGTGGATCTCTTTACCCTCTACACTTTCCAGTGCTGAGAACTATGCAAATTTACCATCTGCAAAATTTGGGGGAAAATTTGCTAAGCAGGAAAATTCAAATTTCAAAAGATCTCTTCATATCTACTTGAAATTAATTTATTTCATTGGTCCCATCTAAGTGAATAAAGATGTAGCCAAGCATGTACCTGCTCCGTTCACACAGGGGTTCTTTGTACTCTGAATAGGTATTCAGCTTGGGTATTTGAACCATAGTCATGTATTTAGCAGAAAATCTCATTTAAAAAAATAAAAAATAAATAAAAATAGAGTTCTGATGTACCCACTAAAAATCGGTGGGATATGGAGGGCTAAGTTACAACTGAATCCATTATATTGCATAAATCCATAACCCTTTTACTCCCAAGGGTGGTTTGCACGTTAATGACCGGGCCAATTTTTACAATTCTGACCACTGTCTCTTTATGAGGTTATAACTCTGGAACGCTTCAACGGATCTTCGCAATTCTGAGACTGTTTTCTCATGACATATTGTTCTTCACATTAGTGGTAAAATTTCTTCTATATAACTTGCGTTTATTTTTGAAAAAAAACACAAATATGGCGAAAATTTTGAAAATTTTGCAATTTTCAAGCTTTGAATTTTTATTCCCATAAAACAGAGAAATATGTCACGCAAAATAGTTAATAAATAACATTTCCCACATGTCTACTTTATATCAGCACAATTTTGGAACCAAAATTTTTTTTGTTAGGAAATTATAAGGGTTAAAAGTTGACCAGCGATTTCTCATTTTTACAACAAAATTTACAAGCCATTTTTTTTAGGGACCACCTCACATTTGAAGTCACTTTGAGGGGTCTATATGGCAGAAAATACCCCAAAGTGACACCATTCTAAAAACTGCACCCCTCAAGGTACTCAAAACCACATTTAAGAAGTTTATTAACCCTTCAGGTGCTTCACAGGAGCTGAAGCAACGTGGAAGGAAAAAATGAACATTTAACTTTTTAGTCACAAAAATGACCTTTGACAAACTTTTTTTTATTTTCATAAGGGTAAAAGGAGAAAATGGGCAGATAAAGTTGTTGTGCAATTTCTCCTGAGTACGCCAATACTGCATATGTGGGGGAAAACCACTGTTTGGGCACACAGCAGAGCTCGTAAGGGAAGGACCGCTGTTTGACTTTTTTAAACCTAAATTGGCTGGAATTGAGATTGGACGCCATGTCGCCTTTGGGGAGCCCTGATGCGCCTAAACAGTGGAAACCCCCCACAAGTGACACCATTTTGGAAACTAGACCCCCTATGGAACTTATATACATCTGTTGTGAGCACTTTGAACCCCCAAGTGTTTCACAAAAGCTTATAATGCCTGGGTGTGAAAAAAAAAAATTCCACAAAAATGATTTTTTAGTCCCAAATTTTAGATTTTTCCCAAGGTAATTGGAAACCAAAAGTTGTTGTCCAATTTGTCCTGAGTACACTGATACCCCAGATGTGGGGGGGGGAAACTGGGGGCACGGCAGGGCTTGGAAAGGAAGTAATGACGTTTTGGAATGCAGACATTGATGGATGTCATGTTCCGTTTGCAGTGCCCCAGATGTGCCTAACTAGTGGAAACCCCCCACAAGTGACCCCATTTTGGAAACTAGACCCCCTAAGGAACTTATCTAGATCTATGGTGAGCACTTTGAACCCCCAAGTGCTTCACACAAGTTTATAATGCCCGGGCATGAAAATAAAAAATCCTATTTTTTCCCACAAAAATTATCTTTTAGTCACTAATTTTTTATTTTCCCAAAGGTTACAGGAGAAATAGGACCACAAAAGTTGTTGTCCAATTTATCCTGAGTACGCTGATACCCCATATGTGGGGGGAAATCACTGTTTGGGCGCACGGCAGAGCTCGGAATGGAAGGAGTGCCATTTGACTTTTTCCAACCAAAATTGGCTGGAATTGAGATTGGACGCCATGTTGCATTTGGAGAGCCCCTGATATGCCTAAACAGTGGAAACCCCCATAAGTGACCTTATTTTGGAAACCACACCCCCTAAGGAACTTATCTAAATTTGTGGTGAGAACTTTGAACCCCAGGTGTTTCACTAAAGTTTATAATGCCCAAGTATGAAAATAAAAAAATCATACTTTTTTCACAAACATGATCTTTTAGTCCCCAACTTTTTATTTTCCCAAGGGTAACAGGAGAAATTGGACCCCAAAAGTTGTTGTACAATTTGTCCTGAGTATGCTGATACCCCATATGTGGGAGAAAACTACGGTATGGGCACACGTTGGGGCTCGGAATGGAAGTAGTGACGTTTTGGATTGCAGACTTTGATGGAATAGTCTGCGGGCGTCATGTCGCATTTGGAGAGCCCCTGATGTGCCTAAACAGTGGAAACACCCCACAAGTGACCCCATTTTGGAAAATAGACCCTCAAGGAACTTACCTAGATGTGTGGTGAGCACTTTGAACCCCAAAGTGCTTCACAGAAGTTTATAACGTACAGCTTAAAAATAAAAAATCTTATTTTTTACAAAAATGATTTTTTCGCCCCCAATATTTTATTTTCACAAGGGTAACAGGAGAAATTGGACCCCAGAAGTTGTTGTCCAATTTGTCCTGAGTACGCTGTTACCCTATATGTGGGAGAAAACTACTGTATGGGCACATGTCAGGGCTCGAAAGGGAAGTAGTGACGTTTTGGATTGCAGACTTTGAAGATATGGTCTGTGGGCGTCATGTCGCATTTGGAGAGCCCCTGATGTGCCTAAACAGTGGAAAACCCCCACAAGTGACCCCATTTTTGAAAATAGACCCCCCCAAGGAACTTATCTAGATGTGTGGTAAGCACTTTGAACCCCGAAGTGCTTCACGATTATACGCTTCACAGAAGTTTATAACGTACAGCTTAAAAATAAAAAATATATATTTTTTTTTTTACAAAAATGATTTTTTTCGCCCCCAATATTTTATTTTCACAAGGGTAACAGGAGAAATTGGACCCAAAAAGTTGTTCAATTTGTCTTGAGTACGCTGATACCCCTATAGGTGGGAAAAAACTACTTTATGGGCACACGTCGGGGCTCGGAAGGGAAGTAGTGACGTTTTGGATTGCAGACTTTGATGGAATGGTCAGTGGGTGTCATGTCGCGTTTGGAGAGCCCCTGATGTGCCTAAACAGTGGAACCCCCCACAAGTGAGACCATTTTGGAAACTAGACCATCCAAGGAACTTATCTAGATGTGTGGGGAGAACGTTGAACCCCCAAGTGCTTCACAGAAGTTTATAACGTAGAGCCATAAAAATAGAAAATTATCATTTTTTTCCACAAAAATGATATTTTCGCCCCCAATTTTTTATTTTCCCAAGGGTAACAGAAGAAATTGGACCCCAAGTTATTGTGCAATTTGTCTTGAGTACAGTCATGGCCAAAAGTTTTGAGAATGACACAAATATTAATTTTTACAAAGTCTACTGCTTCACTTTTTCTAATGGCAATTTGCATATACTCCAGAATGTTATAAAGAGTGATCAGCTTAACAGCAATTACTTGCAAAGTCAATATTTGGCTAGAAAATGAACTTTATCCCCCAAAACACATTTCAACATCATTGCAGCCCTGCCTTAAAAGGACCAGCTAACCTCTTTTCAGTGATTGCTCCATTAACACAGGTGTGGGTGTTGATGAGGACATGGCTGGAGATCAATCTGTCATGATTAAGTTAGAATGACGCCACTGGACACTTTAAAAGGAGGCTGGTGCTTGGCATCATTGTTTCTCTTCTGTTAACCATGGTTATCTCTAAAGAAACACGTGCAGTCATCATTGCAATGCACAAAAATGGCCTAACAGGGAAGAGTATCGCAGCTAGAAAGATTGCACCTCAGTCAACAATCTATCGCATCATCAAGAACTTCAAGGAGAGAGGTTCCATTGTTGGCAAAAAGGCTCCAGGGCGCCCAAGAAAGACCAGCAAGTGCCAGGACCGTCTCTTAAAAGTGTTTCAGCTGCGGGTTTGGGCTACCAGCAGTGCAGAGCTTGCTCAGGAATGGCAGCAGGCAGGTGTGAGTGCATCTGCACGCACTGTGAGGCGGAGACTCTTGGAGCAAGGCCTGGTCTCAAGGAGGGCAGCAAAGAAGCCACTTCTCTTCAGAAAAAAACATCATAGACAGACTGATATTCTGCAAAAGGTACAGGCAGTGGACTGCTGAGGACTGGGGTAAAGTTATTTTCTATGTTGAATCCCCTTTTCGATTGTTTGGGACATCAGGAAAACGCCTCATTCGGAGAAGACAAGGTGAGCGCTACCACCAGTCTTGTCTCATGCCAACTGTTAAGCATCCTGAAACCATTCATGTGTGGCGTTGCTTCTCAGCCAAGGGAATTGGCTGTCTCACAGTCTTGCCTAAAATCACAGCCATGAATAAAGAATGGTACCAGAATGTCCTCCAAGAGCAACTTCTCCCAACCCTCCAAGAGCAGTTTGGCGATCAACAATGCCTTTTCCAGCATGATGGAGCACCTTGCCATAAAGCAAAGGTGATAACTAAATGGCTCAGGGAACAAAATATAGAGATTTTGGGTCCATGGCCTGAAAACTACCCAGATCTTAATCCCATTGAGAACTTGTGGTCAATCATCAAGAGACGGGTGGACAAACAAAAACCTAAAAATTCTGACAAAATGAAAGCATTAATTGTGCAAGAATGGACTGCTATCAGTCAGGATTTGGTCCAGAAGTTGATTGAGAGCATGCCAGGGAGAATTGCAGAGGTCCTGAAGAAGAAGGGTCAACACAGCAAATATTGACTTGCTGCATTAACTCATTCTAACTGTCAATATAAGCTTTTGTTACTCATATGTTTGCAATTATATTTCTGTCTGTGATAAAAACATCTGTCAAACACACACATAAAAACCAGAGGGCAGCAGATCATGTGAAAATATAATATTTGTGTCATTCTCAAAACTTTTGGCCATGACTGTATGCTGATACCCCATACGTGGGGGTAAACTACTGTTTGGGTGCATGGCAGAGCTCAGAAGGGAAGGAGCACCATTTGACTTTTTCAACGCAGAAATGGCTAGAATTGAGATCAGACGCCATGTCACATTTGGAGAGCCACTGATGTGCCTAAACAGTGGAAACCCCCCAATTCTAACTCCAACCCTAACCCCAACATACCCTTAACCCTAGTCCAAACCCTAACCATAACCCTAACCACAAACCTAACCCTAACACACCCCTAACCATAATCCCAACCCTAACCCTAATCCTAACTTTAGCCTCAACCATAACCCTAACTTTAGTCCCAACCCTAACCCTAACACTAATGGGAAAATGGAAATAAATACATTTTCTTCATTTTATTATTTTTCCCTAACTAAAGGGGTGATAAAGGGGGTTTGAGTTACTATTTATAGCGGGTTTTTATGTTTAGCTGCTGTCACACGCTAAAAGACACTTTTTATTGCAAAAAATAGTTTTTGCCTCACCACATTTTGAGAGCAATAATTTTGCCATATTTTGGCCCACAGAGTCATGTGAGGTCTTATCTTTTGCGGGACGAGTTGACATTTTTATTGGTACCATTTTTGGGCACATGACATTTTTTGATCACTTTTTATTACGATTTTTGGGAGGTTAGAATGAACAAAAAACAGCAATTCATGAATTTCTTTTGGGGGGGCGTTTTATACCGTTCCACGTGTGGTAAAATTGATAAAGCAGTTTTATTCTTCAGGTCAGTATGATTACAGCGATATCTCATTTATATCATTTTTATGTTTTGTCGCTTTTATACAATAAAAACAATTTTATATAAAAAATAATTATTTTTGCATCGCTTTATTCTGCGAGCTATAACTTTTCCATTTTTTCGCTGATGATGCTATATAGTGCCTCGTTTTTTGGGGACAAGATGACGTTTTCAGCAGTACCATGTTTATTTATATCCATCTTTTTGATCGTGTGTTATTCCACTTTTTGTTCGGCAGTATGAAGATAAAGCATTGTTTTTTGCCTTGTCTTTTTTTTAAGGGGTTCACTAAAGGGGTTAACTAGTGGGACAGTTTTATAGGGCGGGTAATTACGGACGCAGCGATACTAAATATGTGTACTTTTATTTTTTTTTTAATTTACATAAAGAAATGAATTTATTCGGGAATATTTTTTTTCTTTATTTATGAAATTTTTTTATACATGTTAATTTTTTTTCATTTATTTTTTTACTTTGTCCCAGGGTGGGACATCACTATATAATGTCAGATTGCTGATCTGACAGTTTGCAGAGCACTGTGTCAGATCAGCGATCTGACAGGCAGTGCAGGAGGCTTGCCAGCGCCTGCTCTCAGCAGGCACAGACAAGCCACCTCCCTGCAGGACCTGGAAGGACCCCGTGGCCATCTTGGATTTGGGCGCCTGCAGGAAGGAGGACCTCGGAACAACGCGATCACATCACGCTGCTCTGAGGGTCTCAGGGAAGCACGCAGAGAGCCCCCTCCCTGCACGATGCTTCCCTATGCCACCGGAACACTGCGATCATGTTTGATCGCAGTATGCCGTGGGTTACAGTGCCGGGAGCGGTCCGTGACAACTCCTGGCACTTAGTGCCGGGTGTCAGCTGTGAGAATGAGCTGACCCCCGGCCGCGATCGGCCGCGCTCCCCCTGTGAGCACGTCCGATCGCATGTGACGTACTATCCTGTTGTGAACATTTTGGAGACGACTTCGGATATGAAGCTCCCTCTGGTGGTTGCTGAGGGTATTGAACCTATCTTGAATACCAAGAGTCTTACACCCGCAGATAACGAGTGGGTGTCAGGTGGTGCTGACTGGCCTGATATAAGTGAGCTGATCTCCCATGATCCTCGCCGGTGATCAATTGTGCTTCCTGGTTTAGTTTGAAATTCAGCTTGCTTTCCTGCTGTCTCCTGCTTGCGTTCAGATAAAGTCTCTATCAGTTTTTTTTTACTGTGGTTTGAATTCCTTGCTTTTTGCTGCATTGCTTTTTGTCTTCAGCCGGATCCCCTATGGGGGGCTTTGGCTGGTCTCCGTTCATTTTTTGTATTTGTTCATTTCCTCAGTTCTTGTGATTTTTTTTATGTGTCCACACCAGAGATCTGATATAGGTGGTCGAGACCATGTGGTCTCAGTGTTTTAGGATTCAGAAGTGTTGGAGTTTTTCCTAGGGTTTTTCTGGGTTGCAGACAGTATTCTCTCCTGTGCTGTCCTATCTAGACAGTTTTGGGCCCCAGCGTTTGCTCAATCTATTTTCTGTCTGTGTTCGTATTTTCATCTTGTCTAACTGCCATTATATGTTTGGGGGCTTTCTACTCTTTTAGGGTCTACTCCGTGGCAGTTAGCTTTCCTCAACCCATCTTCAGGGATAGCTATCTCTCCGGCTGTGCCGAGGCGTCTAGGACCACTGTAGGTACGCTCCACGGCTGCTTCTAGTTGTGCGGTTAGTTTAGGGGTCTGCAACCTATTAGTTTCCAACCTCTCTGGTGTTAGGCTGCCTATTCGGTTTTTTGCTCCTGCCTCCTCAGCTACTATAACATGACACTATCCCGTCCATGGTCATACAGCCCCAGGTACCATGGACGGGATAGTACGTCTAATGTTAGGGGTTAAACTCCTCACAGGGAGATAAATGGTTAAAGGGTAGATAAAAGAAACAAGTGCAGTATAATAACAGTCCAGTTATCAAACTTATCGTGTACTTTATGTTCCTCCGCCGCAGATGATCCTGCAGGGTTGTAGCACTGGCAACGGCCAGGAAGTTGTTCACAAATGGGGTCCTTTAAACGTTGATCCGTCTTCTGGCGGCAGCATTCGGTCTCCGGTACCTTCTGCTGAGCCCCTAGTCCATGAACTTGTGCGGCCAAAGCAAACCAGGCCGCAGCACTCTCGGAGTTAAACGTGGGCTGGCTTACAGCAAATGGCAGGGAAGGTTGCAACCTGTCTGGTACTCGGCATTCTCTCCTCGCATGTGTGCAGTATTCACAGTCTCCGGGGGCATGGCACCTCTCTCTCTTACGGTCCTGCTGGTAGTGATGGGAGCTGACAGCCGCAGCCTGTAGCAGAGCCAATGCTCAGGAGATGGAGCACGCTGCTCACCCTGCTGTGTGCTGCCTGTTAGCATCAAACTCTCTGCCGCTGCGTGTGCTTTTTTCTTTATCACGCCCCTCCTGCCCGGGTCATGAGGTTTGTCCGGTCCCTCATTCTTTCCCCCAGGTAACATGGGAGGCAGCCTCAACAGTTCTGGACCCGGCTTAGCACAGGTACCCACAGCCCAGTCTTCCTCCTTATACAATAATGTATGAGAATGAAAAAATTCCACTCCTTTGGAGCTGGACGTTGGCCCCCTCAGCTCTTGAGCCCCTGCAGCTGCACATGGTGCAAAAATGTTATGTTCACCCCTGGTGTTACCAGTCATTGTAATCCTGTCTGTGATGATAATGAGACTGCTGAAAAGTCTTCTGTAAAGATAAAGAACAATAAGCATGAGTCTAATAATTGTCCTAGTGACCACTGTGAAAATTGTAAGATTTATTAACATTTTCTAATACTGATTGTAATATAAAAACAAAATTGAAAATTTACGAAATTTATTTTAAAGATAAATGTAACCTAAAATCCCGACTTAAACAGGTGCCCATTTTCTGATGACACATTCCCTTTAAGAGAAATCAACAAACCAGATACCACTTTGCACAAGCACAATGTGTTTTTTTTAACTGACTCCATGATCAGCCAGTACAGTCTGTTGCTATTGGGATCATTTGTATTACGCAAGAATAGTTGGTTGATGACATTCTTTAGGTGTATGGCCAGCTTTAGCCTGACACAGCAGTTCTACCAGTAAGAGCTTTGCATGTTATCTAAATCTAACTGTGCCTCCAGTCATATTAACAAGTGTTTCCCAAAAGACTGACCACTTTCATAATACTCTGGCGGCATGTAAGATCTGCTTTTCCATATCACAGCAAACCTCTAAAGTGGAATTTGAAGAAATACTTAATAAATGTTTAAAAAATAAAGGTTCTAAAGCCATATGCATTTTGAAAACAATAACATGTCAATCTTAATCTATGGCACAATGATGGGTCCATGCACAAGGCATTACAATGTGTGTGGACCTTGTACAGTCGTCTATGGGCATGAGAATTGCAAAGATTGTGTTTACTCCAAGGCTTTAATGGGACCCTTCAGATAGTTCTATGAGCAGACCAGGCTGTACATGACTTGCTATACTTAGAGGCCCTGTTACATGTTTTTCAAGGTTCTCCGCATACATGTTCATATGACAGACCTTCAGGCACTCTTTGTACCCCAGCATGCTGTTACTGAGAGACACAGTATTCTTTCCCCTAAGTAATGCGTCAAGTGCAGAATATATCTATGATATGACGTGCAATGTGACCTGCCAAGATTTTTTTCTTATAACTTCACATAGAAAAAAAAGTGTATGGCCCTGTAGAATTCCATGAGTGCCTTATTACTCATCTGTAAACTATGCCTGTGTGCATGAAGCCCAAGGAATCAGCACATTTTAATGTGTAGCACACCTTCATCTCATACAGATAATGTTCACCTTCTTTATGTTCTTCATAAAACCATCTCAGTATCGTTGCAGTAGTCTAGCATCCCTGATATAAAGGGATACTATCAAATGATCAATGCTGCCCAAGCCACTCTAAACATAGTTTAAAGATCCGGCCAGTGACCATTGGGAGAAACAAGACTAGTTTACCTTTGCCCCTGGCCAGCTTTTCCCCACATCACTCCAAATGATTGACAGATCTATACATGCATACACACAGGAGATATCTGCCAATCATCTGAAGTAGTGCTGAAAGTAGCCATTGAGGGATGGTTCTGGACTTGTCCCATCTCCAGCTGACCATTGGAAGAAACAAGATTAGTCTGGCGTTGCCCCCGGCCGGCTTGTCCACACAACACTTCAAGTAATTGACAGGTCTTTACATGTGTACACAAATGGGAGAGATCTGTCAATCATCTGGTAGCAGTGCTGGAAGTAGCCGGCAGTAATGGACTAGTCTCATCTCTGGCTATGGTCCTTGGCCACATCTTTAAAATATATTTTCTGCGAAAGGCCAGATTAGCTGCAATCATTTAGCCAGGATTTAAGTGTGGTATGGGCAACATGAACAGACTAACAGGTTCCCATTAAGGGGTGTGAGGCAATGAAGGGATCATATATGAGGGTCGGTATGTGTCCCCCAAGATGCGTATAGAGACATATTAATCCCGCTGGAGCGCATTGTGTTTACAGGAAAACGTCTGTGAATTACAAGGCAAACTAAAAATAATTGTGGATTTGGTCAAAGTAGTTGACCAATTCAGATTGTAGGTAAACCCAACATGGGCTTTTATATTTGGAGGGATTTTCAGGTGTGGTAGTGGGGCGAATCCCTCCCTCCACTCCAGGTTTTGAGAATGGCTCTATGTCCAAGATTCACATTTAAACTCAGTTTTGTCTTGGGTGTGTCTGTATGGTTTTTGCAAGCTGCAGAGCAGGATGAGGCTTTGCGCAACCCAGGCCTGTGTGAAGCCAAGACATAGCCAGGCACTTCAAAGCTGCTGAGGCACCCAAGTATCCACGGCAACATGTTGGAACTCAGACTGTTTTTTTGAGGACCCGGCTGCGAACTGGAGGATATAATTTTCCTGTTTATGTGAGTTTCTGGAATAAAGACATTTTATGTTGAAATTTCTGTGGTCCCTGCCTATGTGTCACACTGTGTAAACCTTTCTACACCAGAGGGGGTTCTCCATTACTAAATTAGCTAATTTTAATGGACCAAGGACAGTGGAGAAAAAAACCCAAAACCTACACTCATCTCCTAGACTGGCTCCATACTGTGAACCTTCTCGGTCTCCTGGCATTAACATCTAGTTGGATGCGTCACTTGATGGTTGCAACCGATCATTGACTGCTAATCTGTCAGAGCAGGAAGAGACTGTTAGGGCGGAATGCGAAAGGCTGTATTAAGTCAACAGCTTCTGATTGGCTTTTGCAGTCACTTGATGCCCTTCACCATATGCTGATACCAGATATGAGGACACAGTGCATAGTGCAGAGGATTAGCGCCAGCCTGGTAATATGTAATTAAATATAATTACAATAGATAATAAAATTTCAGAAAAAAAAAAATTTATAAATCAAAATTTACAGGAAATACTGTAACAATAATGGCGTGAGTGCAGACAGTTACATTTTTTTTGCATTAATAAGCTTTTGTACAGTTTTGTAGTGTCAAACTTTTTGCAGATTTATAAAAAGATGCCATTCTTTAACGTTAATAGAGCGGAAATTTAAAAAGATAGAAACCAGTCTAGACCACAGATGCAACAAATTTATCAAACATTGTTCACATTTTGAAACATTTGGCGCAACTAATGGCAACACAGCCTCAACCAAAACCAACTTTGAAAAGTGTCCACTCTTAGTAGTTCTAATAATTCTCTGCCACAGTGTAGAACATCTGTGCCTGTTGGCATGATTAGCATCTTTTATGGTGAAAAGACTCCAGTAAGTAGGTGTAGGAATTGTCATGCTCAACATTGTATGAAAGAAACAATACTGAAATTAAAAAAAAGTTTTACTATGATAGGAAATTACAGAAAATCTCTAGCTTGGAGTTTATGATCAAACCATTGCCCGTCAAGCCAAATTAGTGATGAACACCATCATGATATAGGAAAGATGTGTATCTTCGTACCGTGTTAGCCAGTAGATAGAAAAATATTTAGACTTGAGAGTCCTCAGAGGTTGATACCGTTAGCCATTAAAAGGTATCAACCACTGAGGACTGAACACCATCATGGAATTCTGATGGACCACATTATAGTGAGGTTGATCAGGCATCATTAATATGACTAGAATCATTTTTTTAAAGAAGTTGTCCACTACTTGGACAACTTCTTGTCATACTCCTCGCTTGGCCCAGATAAAATAATAAAGGTTATACTAACTTCCCATTGGCACTTGCTCTCCAGTGTGGTTGCTGTGACATGTGACTCAGGCGCCCAATCAGCGCTGTTGTTTCTGTCCCCGCCTCCTGTCGAATTGAGCATGAAGCGAACGTTCGAGATCAACTGCAGCCCAGACTTCCTCTTCTTGTTCAATTTGTCCGAAGGCAAGGACAGTGACACCAGCACTGATTGGGCGCCGGCATTACGTGTCACAGCAACCACATGGGAGCCCCGATTGAGCAAGTCCCACCACCGTGGGAATGGCGCCACCACGGAAGGTGAATATAAGCTTTATTATTTTATGGGGGCCAAACATTTTGCTCAAGTAGGGGTTGTCCAAGTGGTGGACAACCCCTTTAATGAAACAGAAAAATGGAAATGTTGTGAATAAAGCCTTAAAAGGAATGTGTAATCAGAAACAAAATTGTTGTTTAAACCCTTTCCGACGTTGGGCGTAATAGTACGCCCATGTCGGACTCCAGCGCTGAGCCTGCACCTTTCCAGACACATGACAGCTGATCTATACAGCTGACATGTGCCCACAACAGCCGTGGGTGGAGTCACGATCCACCCGCTGCTGTTGACTAGTTAAATGCTACTGTCAATCTCTGACAGTGGCATTTAACTCGTGCTTACCGGAAGCGCGTCACTAATCCCGACCTCCCTGCAGCAGACCTCTATGGTTGTCATTGCCAGATTGCTATGAGCACTGCCCCGTGGTCAGCGCTCATAGCAAGCAAGCATTTCTGCTACACACAGGCGATCTGATCATCGCCTTTTTGTAGCAGAAGCGATCAAAGTAGTGCAGCTTCTAGTTTCCCATGGATATTATTGAAGCATGCAAAAAGTAAAAAAAATGTTTTTAAAAATATTAAAAAAGCAAAAAAAATAAAAGTTCACATCACTCCCCTTTCGCCCCATTCAAAATAAAACAAAAAAAATCAAATATACACATATTTGGTATTGCCGTGTTCAGAATCGCCCAATCTATCAATTTAAAAAAAAATTAACCCAATCGCTAAACTGCATAACAAGAAAAAAATTCAAAACGCCAGAATTACGTTTTTAATGGGTGATCAAAAGATTGCATCTACACCAAAGTGGTATCAATAAAAGTGTCAGCTCGGTGCACAAAATATAAATCCCCACCCAGCACCAAATTTTGGAATTTTTTTTCACCACTTAAATAAAAAAAAGAACCTAGGCATGTTTGGTGTCTGTGAACTCGTAATGATCTTTAGAATCATAATGTCAGGTCAGTTTTAGCATTTAATGAACATAGTAAAAACAAAAAATGAAAAACAACTGTGGAATTGCACTTTTTTTGCAATTTCACCACACTTAGAATTTTTTTCTCGTTTTCCAGTACATGATATGTTACAACCAATGGTGTCATTCAAAATTACAACTTGTCCCGCAAAAATCAAACCCTCACATGGCCATATTGACCTAACAGTGAAAAAGTTATGGCTTTGGGAAGAAGGGGAACAAAAAACAGAAATTCAAAAACTGAAATACCCCTGGTCGTTAAGGGGTTAAATCAGTTTTTTGTTTTGCTTTTTGTTACACTTACTGTAAGAAAAAAAATTGGCAAAGTTTTTCTATTTGAAATCACAATTTTTATAAAAAAAAATCAAAATGAATAATGCAATTTTCACACTGACCACTATGACTTTTTTAGACTCCTACTTCCTATCATTTCAAGAAGAATTTTCAGCAACCTCTTTATCATCAGAGGCAGGATAAAAATGGCAGTAAAATCTGTATACACATTTGATAGAATGGCATTCACCAATCACAATAAGCAATGGCCCAGCTGACTGCTCCTCCTCCCCTTATCTTCAAAATGACTTTTTCACTCTTTCATTAGATGTTTCAATACATAGGATAGGGTTAGAGATTGTTTATTGCTGCTAATATACATATGGATTTCCTGAAACAACAAGTTTAATATAGCTCCAGTGGACAGTGTGAACATTGCAAGATTTGTAATTTTTATTTTTAATAATGTTTGTGAGTTGGTGAAAAAAATATTGCCAAATAATTGTAAAATTAAAGTGAACCTGTCATGTAGCATGTAAACTGCCCCCATCATTTTTTTTTTCATTATAAACAGCTGTCTAATCATGTGCATCAGTGAAGCTGGGTACTACAATAAATAAAGTTAATTTCCTCCCGGCAGCGGGTGTCTAAGTGCCGGCACAGTGCATGTTCAAAATGCTATTCACCTCCAGATTAATCCATATCTGCATGTTAATAGCTTTTTTACACGTGACAAGTTCCCTTTGAAGAGTAGATCATTTTCTGATTACACATTCCTTTTAACTGTGTAGCGCTACAAGGAATCTGAACCCTTGTTGCCTGGATGCTCCATATCTTTAAACCGATATCATTGGAACACATCCGTTGGACAACCTCATATTCATTTACTGGGGGTATTGTTCTAAAAAACTAGTCCAAAATTGGCAAGTCTCTTCTGTATAAACACATTTGTAGTCGGTAGATTGGTTGCCTTTTCTCAGGTCCATTTTTGAAGAGTCTTTTACGGCATGTGATGGTTTTGGCCATACAGCTTACCTAGTACTCCATGTTTCTTCTTGAAAGCAGAGCTGAATATTGGATGATCATGAGACAAAGCCTGGACTGGTGTAGTTATCCTGTAATCTATTTGCACAATCTGGAACAATTGTTCTGATGCACATGTCATGGAATAGGAAAACTCCTGCGAGGGATCTCATTACGGAAGTTCAAAACTTACCGCAACCTGAATTTTCAGTTGGCTGGAAATTGACTCCAAAACAAAGAGTGAAAATTCTCTTTGATGTTTGCATAGACATGACCAAGTCATCGGCATACTACTAATTATATATCTGGCACAAATACCAATTATAACTTATTAAATTTGACCATGACACTCTTCCAAAAAGACAAGTGATTAACAAAGAAGGTTGAATGCACGTGATCCATGACCTATATTATTTGTTAAAGGCAACATGAAATAAATAATTATTAGTTTGTAGCAGCTTGAACCCATGTCAATTGATCTAATATTTAAATGAACACTTGACCATGTGATATATGGTCACACAGAGTCTTCAAAAGTTTTCCAAAGTAGAAGACTAAAAGAAACACAAATATGTGTAATTGGGTCAATAAATGATCCAGCCATGGAAAACAAAGATTGGCTATTAATAGAACACACTCTGATTGGGTCCCAGTTAACAATGGTGTACCATAGGGCCCCTGATATGACATATGATAGGGGTCAGTATTGGGCCCTCTTCTTTTTAATATAGTCATTAATTATCTGGTTGAAGTCATGCATAGGGCATAGCAGAATTTCAATATTTGAGATACTATGAAATTCAGCAAAGTAGTAAACACAGAGTAGGATACTTAAAAAGTTACAGAAGGGTTTATGTTAACTGGAAGCCTGAGCTAAGAAATGGCAATCAAGGTTTAATGTAGATAAATGTAAGGTTATGCACTTGAGCAGACAAAACACAATGTGTAATTATGTACTAAATTGTAAATCATATGGTAAAACTGCCATTGAAAAAGAATTAGGTGGATGTGTAGTCGGCAAACTCAACTTTAGTGACCAGTGCCAAGCCACTGCTGCCAAGGCAAATAAAATAATGGATGGATTACATAAGACATAGCTGCTTATAATAAGAGCATAGTTCAACACTTAGAATACTGTGTACTATTTTGGATTCCAATTTATAATGACACAGCTGAACTGCAAAGTTATTAAGGTAATGACTGATTGCATAAGTCAGGTTACCAAACTTGTGGTTATTCAGTTTGGAAAACCATAGGCTTTTGGCCTGTTTAATTACAATGTACAAATATATGAATTGGCAAGATTTTTTTTACTCTAACATGGGAAAACTAGCATCTGCCTCACTGGGTTTTTCCCTCTTTTTCCTTAGGTATAGATTGAACTCATTAGACTTGTGTCTTCTCTCAGCCTTAAAACTATAAAACTATATGAAACTATGGCATTTACTATCCAAAGTTACAGCAATGCTCATTCAGAATATTCTGTCTGTCTTCCAAACTAAAACTCTCCCTCTAACTTCCAAGGTTGGTCTTCTATGTAAGCCAACTCGAGACCACTGATGTCAATGAGAATTGTGTGCTTCATTTAGCCTGTGGTGGTGCTGAAGAATAATTAAAATCTAGCTCCTAGGCTTCTAGATTGCAGCTAATTGTTGTGGTTGCCAGCAGCTATTGTAAGACCTGTCATAAGCTCATTGTCAAGGGATTTTTCTTGCAAGAAAGATTGCGGGGAGGCAGGACAACCACTCTGAATCTCTTGTTTTACTTTTAAAGTCCATAGAGTCTTCCTAGCCAAGTCTCCTCTTAATGCCAGACAAATAGATGGTGTGTTTGCATTTTGCCATTCTAAATATGTAGTATATAAAAAACTACACAAACTTTTAAACAACACCATTACTTCCAGTTTAGTATGGGTGACAAAGTGTGCGTGTCACACAATCTGTCCTGTCTGTCTATTTGCAGTACATTTACACAAACATTGTCCCTGTTACTATAATTTAGCATTAATCTTTGCAAATCTATTAATTTTTTGGAGGAATTGGGCTAAAACAATGCAAAAAGATACTATACTAGTCCTACTATTTAAATATTTTCCAAAAGGAAGCAGTATCACACTAAACGCAAAACGAGCGTTGGAGTCTATTTTCCCTGGTGACCTCCTTTTAGGATCTGCAGAACGCACCTAATAGATATTGTAGAGAGGTGCGTTCGCAGCCCGGGGTCCACCGTGCAGGCGAAGCCCGCTGCTAGTAAGATGGTGAAGGTAGCGAACTCTGTTATCCCGCAGAGTCGCTAAAATAAACGCCGTAGCGCACTGTGGCAGTTAGTGCGAGCTCTGTTAATCCCCAGAGCCTCTAACGGGAATGCCACAGCGCTATATGGTGATAAGTATGAACTCACTTAGCTTCAGTGAGCCGCAATGTAAAATGCTAGGGCGCTGAACCAGCGTTATAAAGCGAACCCTGTTGCGTCACAGAGCCGCTGAGAAAAAGACTGTGTCCTGTTAGACTCACAGGGAACACAGATGACTGCTAAGCGGATTGCAGTCTGAGGTCATGCAGTCAGAACACAAGCAACAATCTCCTCACCGGAGTAGCCGGTATTCTAATTGCGTTTTCAGCCGAGCCCTGAACACGTGCATACAATTTCCTCACCGGAGGTGCCGGTACTCTAGGGCTTATTTCAGCCAGACCTAACCACATGCATACATGACCTCACTGGCGCAAGCACGTAACAGATTTGATACTAGCGCATAGCGACCCAGCCATGCCACCCTTTTATAGTAACAGCTACAGGACCTGCCAGAAAAAGGACCAATGAGAAACTGTTCCAAAACACATGTAGTTTCAGGACTTTCCTGGCGGACCAATAGGAGCTGCTGCAGTACCTGAACATGTGACCCCTGATCTCCAATGAGAGATCTTACCCTGGGCATGCTCAGAAGGGGAAACGCAGGACTTTGTCCTAAAGACGTCTGCTCCAGCACTGACTATAATAGAAGATCCAGGAGGGGCAGTAGCAAGTCTCTGCACAGTATTGGAATTGGCAAGACGCTGGGACCGACGTCTCTGCTGAGCAGGCTCCACTGTGGCCGGAGATGGATGGGGGACCGCAGCGGGAATGGCTCGAGATTCCTCTTGTGCAGCATTGGGAACTCGAACCCCAACATTACCCCCCGTCTTAGTGCCCCCCTTCTCTGGGCCTCGCTGCGCTCAAAGGCAGTGATGAGCTGTGGAGCATGAACATGCTCGGCAGGCTCCCAAGACCTATCCTCAGGCCCATAGCCCCTCCAGTCCACCAAATAAAACTTTTTGCCCCGTACCATCTTATACCCTACGATGGCGTTCACCTCATGGTCGTCCGTAGACGAACCCGATGTCCCGGCAGATGACTCGGAAAACCAGGACATGAGCACAGGTTTCAGGAAGGATACGTGAAAGGTGTCGGAGATACCCAGGAGTGGTGGAAGAGCCAAATGGTATACCACAGAGTAAACCTGCTCGAGGACTTTGAAGGGACCCAGGTAGCGGGGTGCCAACTTAGTGGACTTAACTCGCAGCCTAATGTTACGGGCGGAGAGCCACACCAAGTCCCCAGGAGCAAATGTTGGAGCGGGGCACCGATGTGCGTCGGCGGAGGACCTCATCCTCTCCTTGGATGCCTGAATGGCATCCTGGGTATGGTCCCAAATGTCCCGTGCCTCCACAGCCCAGTCTGCCACCCTGGAGTCGACGGAAGACACGGGCATGGGCACCGGAACCCGCGGATGCTGACCGTAGTTTAGGAGGAATGAAGTCTGTCCGGTGGAGTCAGCCACAGCATTGTTTAGTGCAAACTCAGCCCACGGTAGCAAGGATGCCCAGTCATCCTGCCTGGCTGAGACAAAATGTCGTAGATAGGTGACCAAGGTCTGGTTGGCCCTCTCTACCAACCCATTCGTCTCGGGATGATATGCTGAAGAGAGCTTTAGCTCAATACTGAGTAGACGACAAAGCTCTCTCCAGAGCCGAGACGCAAACTGGGGACCTCAGTCACTGACAATTTTGTCCGGCATGCCGTGTAAACGGAAGATGTGCCTAACGAACAACGCTGCCATAGCCCGTGCAGAAGGTAACCGTGGTAGCGGCACCAGGTGTACCATTTTGGAAAAATGGTCGGTGATTACCCAAATGATGGTGCAACCCCGAGACTTGAGTAAGTCCACCACAAAGTCCATCCCAACCATCTCCCAGGGTCTGTCTGCCACTGGAAAAGGGTAGAGTAACCCAGCTGGCAGTTGTCAGGGAGACTTATTCTTGGCGCAGGAGGCACACACCCGAACATAGTCCCCAACGTCACGGACCATATGTGGCCACCAGTATGTCCTCGCCAGCAACTCAGATGTCCTCTTTGCCCCAAAGTGTCCACCCACCCTGGACGAATGTGCCCAAGTGAGTACCTCCGGTCGCAAATTGGTAGTCACAAAAGTCTTGCCCGGGGGCACAGACTCTAGAGAAACTGGGGCCACTGTTCTCAGGCTCTCTGGGGGGACAATAAGCTGAGGCTCCTCCTCAGAGGACACCACAGAGCGAGAGAGAGCGTCGGCACGGATGTTCTTCTCTCCCGAGAGAAAATGTAGGGTGAAGTGAAACCGGGAGAAGAACAAGGACCATCTGGCCTGGCGAGAATTAAGCCACTGGGCTGTCTGAAGATATACCAAATTCTTGTGGTCGGTGAAGACTTGGAAGGGAAAGCGAGCCCCCTCCAACAGATGTCTCCACTCAGAGAAAGCCAACTTCATTGCTAGCAACTCCCTGTCCCCAATGGAATAATTCCTCTCCGCTGGTGTGAAGGTCTTGGAGAAGAAGAAGCAAGGATGCTTCCGACCTTGAGCATCCTTTTGAAAGAGGACTGCTCCAGCACCAACAGATGAGGCATCCACCTCCAATATAAATGGCTTATCAACATCAGGGTGGTGTAGGTTGGGAGCGCTAGCAAAATGAGACTTAAGGGTATGCCACACTAAACAATATCGCTAACTGGATCGCTAAAAAACGTCACTATTTAGCGATCCCGTTAGCGATATTGTTCAGTGCGGCAGCTTCCAGCGACGAGCTTCCTGCTGTGATCTCGCTCGTCGCTGGAATCGTTCCGGACCCTATTTCATCGCTGGCGCTCCCGCTGGGTAAGTATCTTATCGCTGTGTGGCACCTTTTCTTAGCGATTTAGCGGTACTTTTGTACCGCTAAAGTCGTTAAGAAGATCGCTAACGGCGATAGCGTCGTTAACTATATCGCTAAATGTGGCAGCATTTAGCGATATAGAAACAATCCCGCTAGCGATCTCATTAGTATGCAACGCTAACGAGATCGCTAGCGGGATAGCTAAGTGTGGCAGTACCTTTAATTGAGATTAAAGCCTTGGAGACTTCTTCGGACCACAATTTGGGATTTGCTCCCTTCTTGGTGAAGGCTACCAAGGGAGCTACCAAAGTTGGGAAATGGGGAATGAACTGGCGATAATAATTAATGAACCCCATAAAGTGCTGCACCGCTTTAAGGGAATGGGGTTCTTGCCAGTCCATCACAGTCGGTAATTTGTCAGGATCCCTGGGCGGAGATGATATAGCCCAGGAAAGGTAAAGACTCCTGCTCAAACACGCATTTCTCCAACTTTGTATAAAGGGAATTTGCCCGCAAGAGGTCGAAGACTCTGCAGACATCTTTCCGGTGGGAGTCAATATCTGGAGAGAGGATGAGAATATCATCCAGATAGACCATGACCGAGGTGGAAAGCATATCCCGGAAGATGTCATTGACAAAGTCTTGGAAAACGGCTGGAGCATTACAGAGCCCGAAGGGCATCACCAGATATTCATAGTGCCCATCCCTGGTATTAAAAGCCGTCTTCCACTCGTCCCCCTCGCAGATGCGAATCAGGTTGTAAGCACCCCGAAGGTCTAATTTTGGGGATCGGGCTAAATTTCTGAATTTCAAAAATAACTGTAAGTTGTTTTTTGCCTTAAAGCCTAAGTCCTCAGGTAACGCAGCACAGTAGGTTCAAATTGTCATCTCTCTCCTGCGCGGCCATCCTCAGGATTGGGCTTTTTCCCTGACACCTGGGATCCTGTTTTGAATGATGTTGATGCATTTTTTCTGGCTCTGGGGTTATTGTACGATGAACCTAATGTCACTGATCAAGCTAAAAAAACCTTGTTGGCATTAAATCAGGCTCTTGAAGACGCTGAGTTGTACTGTCAGAAATTCCGAAAGTGGGCAGTCCTGACCAAATGGAATGATGATGCTTTGGCGGCCCTTTTTCGGAAGGGGCTGTCAGAGAATGTAAAGGATGTTATGGTGGGATTCCCTGCTCCCTCTGGTCTCAATGATTCTATGTCATTGGCTATTCAAATTGACAGATGTTTGCGTGAGCGCAGAGGTATGCGTGAGATAGTGTTGCCTTGTGAGCCAGCTTCTGAGCCCATGCAGTGTGATAGAGTGACTTCTGGGGCTCAGAGTCATGAGTTTCGAAAGCGCAATGGGTTATGTTTCTACTGTGGTGATGCCTCTCATGCTATTTCAGTCTGCCCTAAGCGGGGAAGACGTTTTGCTTGCTCAGTTGTCTTGGGTAGTGTTCAGACTAAATTTCTGTTGACTGTTACCCTGATTTGCTCCCTGTCCACATTTTCTGCTCAGGCTTTTGTTGATTCAGGAGCAGCTATTAACCTGATGGATTTTGACTTTGCCAAACGTTGTGGGTTTCCATGATACCCCTGCGGAAGTCTATTCCCCTACTGGCCATTGATTCTACCCCTTTGGCGGAGAATAAACCCCAGTTTTCTACTCAGGTGATAATGAGGGTTGAACCAGATCATCAGGAGAGTTGCAAATTTCTGGTGCTGTATAATCTGCATGACATTATTGTACTAGGTTTCCCTTGGTTACAGTCTCATAATCCTGTTTTGGATTGGAAATCTGTGTCTGTGACCAGTTGGGGCTGCCAATAAGTTAATGCCAACACTCCTGTTTTTTCTGCCTCTCCCAAGTCTCAGGATGTTCCTGACTTTTTGACTGATTTTTCAGATGTATTTAGTGAAAGTAAATCTGCATCCTTGCCCCCTCACAGGAGCTACGATTGTGCTATTGAATTAGTGCCTGGTGGTAAATTTCCTAAAGGTCGCCTTTTTAACTTGTCTGTACCTGAACACGATGCTATGCGATCTTATATCAAGGAGTCATTGGAGAAGGGTCATATCAGACCATCCTCTTCACCATTGGGTGCCGGTTTTTTCTTTGTGGCCAAAAAGGATGGTTCATTGAGGCCGTGTATTGATTATCGTCTCTTGAATAAGATCACTGTGAAGTATCAATATCCGTTACCCTTGATTTCTGACCTGTTTTCCAGGGTGAAAAGTGCTAGTTGGTTTACCAAGCTTGACCTCAGGGGGGTGTATAACCTTATTCGCATTAAGCACGGGGATAAATGAAAGACGGCATTTAATACCTCAGAGGGGCATTTTGAGTACCTAGTGATGCCCTTTGGGCTCACTAATGCTCCTTCCGTCTTCCAATCCTTCATGAATGATATTTTCATGGATTTTGTGGATAAATTTCTGATTGTTTATTTGGATGATATCTTGATTTTTTCCAATGACTGGGACTCTCATGTGAAACATGTTTGGACTGTGTTCCAGATTTTGAGAGAGAATGCACTGTATGTGAAGGGATCAAAGTGTCTTTTTGGCGTACAGAAGGTCTCATTTCTGGGATTCATTTTGTCTCCGTCTTTATTGAAATGGACCCGGTCAAGGTTCAAGCCATCTGTGATTGCGTCCAGCCTACTTCATTAAAGGCTCTTCAGAGATTTTTGGGTTTTGCCAATTTTTATCGTAAATTTATTGGTAATTTCTCCAGTATTGTTAAACCATTGACTGATTTGACCAAAAAGGGTTCTGATGTGGTGAATTGGCCTCCTGAGGCAGTCTCTGCATTTCAGGAACTTAAGCAGAGATTCACTTCTGCTCCTGTTCTACGGCAGCCTGATGTTTCTCTACCATTTCAGGTGGAGGTTGATGCCTCTGAAATTGGGGCTGGTGCCGTTTTGTCCCAAAGAGATCCAGAGACCTCTAAGAGTAACCCTTGTGCCTTTTTCTCTCGAAAATTTTCTCCAACTGAACGTAATTTTGACGTGGGTAATCGGGAGTTATTGGCCATGAAGTGGGCCTTTGAAGAGTGGAGACATTGGCTGGAGGGAGCCAAACATCAGGTGGTGGTCCTCACAGACCATAAGAATCTGGTTTATCTCGAATCAGCCAAGCGACTTAATCCTAGACAGGCCAGGTGGGCCTTGTTTTTCACACGTTTTAATTTTGTGGTTTCTTTTCTTCCTGGCACTAAGAATGTTAAGGCGGATGCCCTCTCGAGGAGTTTCTTTGCGGACTCTCCTGAGTTATCTGATCCTACTGTTATTTTGAAAGAGGGTGTAGTTCTTTCCACCATCTCGCCCAATTTGAGACTGGCCTTGAAAGGGTGTCAGGAGGATAAACCTGAGCGCTGCCCTATTGGGAAATTGTTTGTCCCAGACCAGAGGAAGAAGAGTGTGATGTCTGAGATTCATTGTTCCGCGTTGGCTGGTCATCCCGGGATTTTTGGTACCAGAGACTTGGTGAGTCGGTCTTTTTGGTGGCCTACTTTGTCTCGTGACGTCAGGGCATTTGTGCAGTCCTGTGGGACTTGCTCTCGCTCCAAGCCTTGCTTTCGCTCTAGTGGTTTGTTAATGCCATTACCTGTGCCCAAGAGGCCATGGACCCATATCTCTATGGATTTTATTTCAGACCTCCCTGTTTCTCAGAGAATGACCGTTATCTGGGTAATCTGTGATAGGTTTTCCAAGATGATACATCTTGTGCCATTACCTAAGTTACCTTCCTCCTCCGAATTGGTGCCTTTGTTCCTTCAGCGCGTGGTTCGGTTACATGGCATTCCTGGAGAACATTGTGTCTGACAGAGGAGTCAGTTTGTTTCCAGATTTTGGAGGACATTTTGTTCTAAACTTGGTGTTCAATTATATTTCTCCTCTGCTTTTCATCCTCAGACCAATGGACAAACCGAGAGAACAAACCAGACCTTGGAGACTTATTTGAGATGTTTTGTGTCTGCTGATCAAGATGACTGGGTCTCTTTTTTGCCTTTGGCTGAGTTTGCTCTTAATAATAGGGCTAGCTCTGCCACCTTGATGTCTCCATTTTTCTGCAATTTTGGGTTTCACCATAGATTTTCTTCGGGACAGGCTGAGGATTCTGTCTGTCCGGGTGTTGACTCTGTTGTGGAACGATTGCAGCAGATTTGGGACCAGGTAGTGGAGAGGTTGTCTCTCTCTCAGGAGAAGGCCCAACGGTTTGCCAACCGGCATAGGACTGATGGTCCTCGGTTTAAAGTTGGGGACTTGGTTTGGTTGTCCTCAAGAAATATCCCTATGAGGGTTGCATCTCCAAAGTTTAAGCCCAGGTTCATTGGACCTTATAAGATCATGGAGATTCTTAATCCTGTTTCCTTCCGTTTGCTTCTTCCAGGGACATTTAAGATCCATAACGTGTTCCACAAGTCCTTATTGAAGAGGTTTGTCGAGCCAGTGGTTCCTATGGCTGTGCCTCCTGACCCTGTTTGGTTGAGGGCAATCTGGAGTATGTGGTTGAGAAAATATTGGATTCTCATTTTTCTAGACAGAAACTCCAGTATTTGGTTAAGTGGAGAGGTTATGGTCAGGAGGACAATTCTTGGGTGTTTGCTTCAGACATCCATGCTAGGAGACTGATCCATGCCTATCACCGAGCTCATCCTGATCGGCCTGGTTGCACAAGTGAGGGTTCGGTGACCCCTCCTCAAGGGGGGGTACTGTTGTGAATGTGCTAGAGATGGTTTCTGAGCAGAGGCTCCCTCTGGTGGTTACAGACAGTACTGAACCTTTCAGCGAGGAGTGGCAATCTGGGTTCACGGACTGGTCTGATATAAGGGAGGTTCCCTCCCATGATGGTTGCCGGTGATCAATTGTTCTTGTCTCAATTGTGGTTCCTGGTTCATTTGGAAGTTAGCTGGAGTCTTGCCTGCATCTCCTGCTTTCAGATAAGATATTTTTTGCTTTTCTTTTTGTGCTTGCTTTTTGCATTGTTTTCTGCACTTTTGTGGAGGTCAGCCAGGTCCCCTCCTGGGGCCTGTGCTCCTCACAGTTTATCTGCAGCCACTGTTATTTGCTCATTTGCTCTTTACTGTTTTTTCAGCGGCTGCTGCTTGGTTTTTGTTCACACTGAGATCTGATTTAGTGGGAGGCGAGATCGTGTGATCTCAGTATTTTTGTAATCAAAATTGTTGGATTTTTGTAGGGTTTTCTGGGTTGCAGAAAGTAATCTCTCCTGTCCTATCCTATTTAGTCAGCTTGTGGCCCCAGCGTTTTCTCAGTCTATTTTCTGCCTATGTTTGTA
Organism: Oophaga sylvatica; assembly: GCA_033576555.1. Classification (NCBI taxonomy): domain Eukaryota; kingdom Metazoa; phylum Chordata; class Amphibia; order Anura; family Dendrobatidae; genus Oophaga; species Oophaga sylvatica. The sequence continues at coordinate 448,454,090 of JARQOD010000003.1, read as the reverse complement.
TTTTCATCTTGTCTAACCGCCATAATATGTTTGGGGGCTTCCTATTTTCTTTGGGGATCTGCTCCAGGGCAGATAGCTTTCATCTTTCTGCCTTTAGGTGTAATTATCTCTCAGGCTGTGACGAGGCGTCTAGGATCAACGTTGGAACGCTCCACGGCTACCTCTAGTTGTGTCGTTAGTTTAGGAATCTGCAACCCATCAGTTACCAACATCTCAGGTGTTCGGCTGCCCTGCTGTTGTTCCTGTCCTCCTCAGCTACCGAAACATAACAGCAGCCTGAACAGCGACTGCGGTCAAATCCACAGCTGAGGTTGTGCGCTCGAGAGCCGCTAACCTACCCTCCAGCTGCTGGTTGAACTGCCGTAGGCGCTGGTCGTCCGCCATTTTACTAGCCAGACCCTGGCGCTAGTCTTATGTTAGGGTCTGCGGAACGCACCTAATAGATATTGTAGAGAGGTGCGTTCGCAGCCCGGGGTCCACCGTGCAGGCGAAGCCCGCTGCTAGTAAGATGGCAAAGGTAGCGAACTCTGTTATCCTGCAGAGTCGCTAAAATAAACGCCGTAGCGCACTGTGGCAGTTAGTGCGAGCTCTGTTAATCCCAAGACCGCTAACGGGAATGCCACAGCGCTATATGGCGATAAGTACGAACTCACTTAGCTTCAGTGAGCCGTAAAGTAAAACGCTAGGGCGCTGAACCAGCGTTATAAAGCGAACCCTGTTGCGTCACAGAGCCGCTGAGAAAAAGACTGTGTCCTGTCAGACTCACAGGGAACACAGATGACTGCTAAGCGGATTGCAGTCTGAGGTCATGCAGTCAGAACACAAGCAACAATCTCCTCACCGGAGTAGCCGGTATTCTAATGGCGTTTTCAGCCGAGCCCTGAACACGTGCATACAATCTCCTCACCGGAGGTGCCGGTATTCTAGGGGCTTATTTCAGCCAGACCTAACCACATGCATACATGACCTCACTGGCGCAAGCACGTAATAGATTTGATACTAGCGCATGGCGACCCAGCCATGCCACCCTTTTATAGTAACAGCTACAGGACCTGCCAGAAAAAGGACCAATGAGAAACTGTTCCAAAACACATGTAGTTTCAGGACTTTCCTGGCGGACCAATAGGAGCTGCTGCAGTACCTGAACATGTGACCCCTGATCTCCAATGAGAGATCTTACCCTGGGCATGCTCAGAAGGGGAAACGCAGGACTTTGTCCTAAAGACGTCTGCTCCAGCACTGGCTATAATAGAAGATCCAGGAGGGGCAGCAGCAAGTCTCTGCACAGTATTGGAATGGGCAAGACGCTGGGACCGACGTCTCTGCTGAGCAGGCTCCACTCTGGCTGGAGACGGATGGGGGACTGCAGCGGGAATGGCTCGAGATTCCCCTTGTGCAGCATTGGGAACTCGAACCCTAATACCTCCACCATATTACTATGGGTAAGGATGCAATATTTTCAAACACAGGCACTTTGTTTTTGGTTACAAACATTTGTATAGATGACTCATAGGTCTATTGTGGCGCTGAGATTTCTTTATATACCGTTGACTGGTGCTATCTCTAATATTTATTAGATATTCCTGTTTTTCCATGCTAGGACATATATTCTAGGTGTGCACTATGGCAGATGATACTCATGATGTGTCACTGGGACTTTTGGTTCTTTCTCATCATACGTTTTATTCTCATGTAACTATGAGTTATTTCTATGATATACTGTATTTGTTCTCAATAAAAAAATGTTATATTGCCATACAACTTCTTTGTTTTCAAATTGTACCATATTAATTATGGAGTGGCAACTTACATCCACATTTATCCTGTCCTGAGGATGATGATGGTGATGATGCTGTTGATAATGATGAAGATGATATAGATGATTGTGTGCTGTGTAGGACATAGGGGATGATGTTATCAGATGAGGAATGTGGTGGCATCATTAATGAAGAGGAAAGATGACTTATGGCTCAAAATATCCGAACCTTCAATGGCAGATCTGCTTCTGTAGTCAGCTCAGGAGCAAATGATTCCGCAGATGCTGTTGGAGAAGGCTCAGAGGTTGTCAGATCTAGGCAAAGCTCTGGTCCTGGTGGTTTCAGAAATACTGTGAGTAATGCTGATGGTGAGTAATAGCGAACATTTCCTTATGGGGATTTTTTCCTACATTGCATTAGGTATAAACCAGTCCAGTATACAGGAACTGCAAGCAGCAAATAAGGTGTGGGGGTTCAGACACAAATCGACTAAGTACTATCTATTTAAAACGATATTTATCAGTTTTTTTATCAGTTTTATCAGTTTTTTATCAGTCATGGTGGTTTGAGATATACTGTGAGTAATGCTGATGGTAAGTAATAGCGAACATTTCCTTATGGGGATTTTTTCCTACTTTGTATTAGGTCTAAACCAGTCCAGTATACAGGAACTGCAAGCAGCAAATAAGGTGTGGGGGTTCAGACACAAATCGACCAGGTACTATCTATTTAAAATGAAATTTATCAGTTTTTTATCAGTCATTCATACCTGATTGTGTGGCAGGAAAGCAACATGTGTCCAGTCTTCCACTTGTGTGCCAACTGAGCTAACACCTGACCTTGATTCTTACAGATTGTGGATGACAATAAGGGCTCATGAAGACGTTCGTACAAATTAGTACAAATTAGTCCGAGCACGGATCACTAATGTATGGATTGGCCATGACTCTCCAACCACTTCTGGTACATCACTTCCGGTTTCGGACGCCATCTTGGCCCCTTACAAAACGCTGCACACACAGCGTCTGATTGTAGCACATGGGATAAGCGGTGGATACCGCATCCACACCACTGGAGCCATGCTTCCTATATACTGGTAAGAATAGCGGTTATGTCACAGACGCCTCACTGATTATGGGCTTTTATTATGGCATATACTCACTACTTGCCTCCACTCCACAGAGAACATTTTGTGCCTACTCAGCAGCTCTCCACATACGGGGTATGTACTTGTTACTATTATTCCATTAAGGTCTGCTTCTTCTTGGCCACTTATAGTTATATGTCTTGTCATTCCTTCTCAGACCTAGTGACCATATGAGAGGGTATCTCTATTTTCACAGTACATATATGGGTATGTCACATTTTTGTTCATCATATCTAGGAGCTTATCTTCATTTTGCATACAATGCTGTTCACATCTGTTGTATTTTAGAGCTAGATGGTACGTCTTATATCTGCATTTATTAAGATGTATTCAGTTATGAGCCCTCTTTTGGAACAACTGTTGTTTGTATATACATTATTTAGTTTTTTATATATTTGTCCTATGTTTGCAAATGATGCACATTTACAATATATTGCTTTCTTTCTAATTGTTATTCACCTTTTACTTTCACTAATACTTTGATTAAGGTCACATTCTGACCGAAACGTCAGTGTATGTACTATTTCATAATTAAATCACTTTGGATATTTTTTCATCCGCTGGTGTGCCGAATTTTTTCTATATTTGACACAGGGTTAGGACACTACTCGCGCACCCTCCCTTCACGGTTGTGCTTGAACGTTGTGGTACACTATATATCTCCGACCCAAGCATGACTGCATCATAGAAATATATGAAATTGTCATGTTTGAATGCGGAGATCCACAGCCAGTCCATGCATTGCGATCTAAGATCGATTGAGATTTACAAATGTTTGCATGGGTGAAAAAAGTACGGAAATTACTCTTCTTGGTATTATATTTTCACTTGACAAAAAATTGCCATTTTAAGACTTTGTATATCCACTGTACGTCACACGTCATAAAGGATTCAAAAAGCCAGTGTTTATGTGTATAAGCATCATCAGACATCTGCCCCTATAAAGGGATAATTTTTGGACTGATTTTATTTTTAAAAGGCACATAAAGTCAGTGGGGTGTGTTATTAACCCATTAGTGACAGAGCCAATTTGCAGCTTAATGACCGGGCCAATTTTTACAATTCTGACCACTGTCACTTTATGAGGTTATAACTCTGGAACGCTTTACCAAATCAAGCTGATTCTGAGAATGTTTTTTCATGACATATTGTACTTCATGATAGTGGCTAAATTTTTTTATGAAAAAAGCAGAAATATGGCGAAAATTTAGAAAATTTTGCAATTTTCAAAATTTAAATTTTTATGCCCCTAAATCAGAGAGATATGTCACACAAATTTCTTAATAAATAACATTTCCCACATGTCTACTTTACATCAGCACAATTTTGGGAACACAAATTTATTTTGTTACGAAGTTAATAGGGTTAAAAGTTGACCAGCGATTTCTCATTTTTACAACACCATTTTTTTTTAGGGACCACATCACATTTGAAGTCACTTTGAGGGGTCTATATGATAGAAAATACCCAAAAGTGACACCATTCTAAAAACTGCACCCCTCAAGGTGCTCAAAACCACATTCAAGAAGTTTATTAACCCTTTACTTGCTTCACAGTAACTGAAGCAATGTGGAAGGAAAAAACTTAACATTTAACTTTTTTTGTAAAAAATTTACTTTGGAACCAATTTTTTTTATTTTCACAAGTGTTGAAAGAAAAAATTAACCACAAAATTTGTTGTGCAGTTTCTCCTGAATACGCCGATACCCCATATGTGGGGGTAAACCACTTTTTGGGCGCACGGCAGAGGTCGCAAGGGAAGGAGCGCCGTTTGACTTTTTCAACGCAGAATTGGCTGGATGCCATGTCGCGTTTAGAGAGCCCCTGATGTGCCTAAACAGTGGAAACCCATAACAAGTGACCCCATTTTGGAAACTAGACCTCTTAAGGAACTTATCTTGATGTGTGGAGAGCACTTTGAACCTCCAAGTGCTTCACAGAAGTTTATAATGTAGAACCGTGAAAATAACCAATCTTTACACCCCAATTTTTATTTTCCCAAGGGTAACAAGACCCAAAAGTTTTTGTGCAATTTGTCCTGAGCATGCTGATACCACATATGTGGGGGTAAACCACTGTTTGGGTGCATGGCAGAGCTTGGAAGGGAAGGAGTGCCGTTTGATTTTTTCAACGCAGAATTGGCTGGACGCCATGTCGCGTTTGTAGAGGCCCTGATGTGTCTAAACAGTGGAAACCCCCCACAAGTGACCCCATTTTGGAAACTAGACCCCCTAAGGAACTTATCTAGATGTGTGGTGAGCACTTTGAACCCCCAAGTGCTTCACAGAAGTTTATAACGCCCGGGCGTGAAAATAAAAAATCATATTTTTTCCACAAACCTGATCGTTTAGTCCCCAATTTTTTATTTTCCCAAGGGTAACAGTAGAAATTAGACCACAAAAGTTGTTGTCCAATTTGTCCTGAGTACACTGATACCCCATATGTGGGGGGAACCACTGTTTGGGCACACGGCAGGGCTTGGAAGGGAAGCAGCTCTATTTGACTTTTTCAAACCAAAATTGGCTGGAATCGAGATTGTACGCCACGTCGCGTTTGGAGAGCCCCTGATGCACCTAAACAGTGGAAACCCCCCACAAATGACACCATTTTGGAATCTAGACCCCTTAAGGAACTTATCTAGATGTGTGGTGAGCACTTTGAACCCCCAATTGCTTCACAGAAGTTTATAACGTAGAGCAGTGAAAATAAAAAATCATTTTTTTCCTCAAAAATGATTCTTTAGCCCGCTATTTTTTTTGTTTTCCCAAGGGTAACAGGAGAAATTGGACCCCAAAAGTTGTTGTGCAATTTTTCCTGAGTACGATGATACCCCACATGTGGGGTGGAACCACTGTTTGGGCACATGGGAGAGCTTGGAAGGGAAGGAGCGCCATTTTGTAATGCAGACTTTGTTGGAATGTTCTGCGGGTGTCATGTTGTGTTTGCAGAGTCCTTGATGTGCCTAAACAGTAGAAACCCACTGCAAGTGACACCATTTTGGAAACTAGACCCCCCAAGGAGCTTATCTAGATATGTGGTGATCACTTTGAACCTCCAAGTGCTTCACAGAAATTTATAAACGCAGAGCCATGAAAATAAAAAATAATTTTTTTCCTCAAAAATGATTTTTTTAGCCAGCTATTTTTTTATTTTCCCAAGGGTAACAGGAGAAATTAGAACCCCAAAATTGGTGCGCAATTTGTCCTGAGTACGCTGATACCCCATATGTAGGGGTAAACCACTGTTTGGGCGCACGGCAGGGCTCGGAAGGGAGGGAGCGCCATTTGACTTTTTGAACGCTACGTTGAGACCCCTCATGTGCCTAAATAGTGGAAACCCCCCAATTCTAGCTCCAAAGCTAACCACAACACACCCCTAACCCTAATCCCAACCCTAACCCTAATCCTAACCCTAATACTAACCCTAATCCCAACCCTAATTCCAACCCTAATTGTAGCCCTAACCCTAATTGTAACCCTAACCCTAAACCTAACCCTAATTCCAACCCTAACCCTAATTATAACCCTAACCCTAAGGCTGGGTTCATATTGCGTTTTACCAGCCCGTTCAACACATAGCGTTGACGGGCTGGTAACGGTATAGCATAACGCGATCGTTTATGCTATACCCGCTAGCGCTGAGGAATCAGCAGATGATTCATCTGTGCTAGCGGTGACGGAGCCCAGACGCTGCAGGCCGCGTCTGATGCTCCGTCACTGAATGACGGCACGTCGCGAACGCATGCCGCTTTACGGCATGCCTCACGATGCGCCCTCAAACGGGGGTGAATGGCAACGTTAACAGACTGTGTTACACCACGTTATACCACGGCGTAACGCAGTCCGTCTAACGGACTGCCATAACGCAGTATGAACCCAGCCTAACCCTAACCCTAATGCTAACCCTAACCCTAATTATAACCCTAACCCTAGCCCTAACCTCAACCCTAATGGAAAAATGAAAATAAATACAATTTCTATATTTTATTATATGTCCGTAACTGAGGCCGTGATAAAGGGGGGGTTTATGTACTGTTATTTTTATTTTGATCACTGTGATAGTTTATCACAGTGATCAAAATGTACTTTTAAATGAATCATTTTTTTTTCCAGGATGAAGAGGCCTGGAGGCCGGGAGCTGCAGGACACAGAGGGGACACCGGGAGGTACAGGGTGGATCGGGGGTCCTGGGGACCCTAATTCTCACCCCTCTGATGTGCGATCACATCAGAGGGGAGAGAAATCATTTTTTTTTTTGCGGTCACCGTTATACTGTTAAACCGGTGATCGCAACACCGGGGTCGGTAAATACCGACCCGGATCATGTTACCCCCGGTAGCTGAGACCCTGGAGGAAATGCGACTGTGGGGGCGCTATACACTTTTTCCACAGCGCCGTTAACGGCGCTGTGGTTTAAGTACCCTTAACTGCCGCCATTAAAAGGCGTATCGGCGGTCATTAAGGGGTTAAACAGATGGTTTATTTCCATCTGTACACCCATAGCTGTATATGTTGAGGTCACTTTGACATTATTAAGGCTGTGTTTGTATTAACCTCTTTCCGATATTGGGCGTAAATTTACACCAATGTTGGACTCCCTCCCTTTAATGTAGGCTCCGGCGGTGAGCCCACATATTTAACGGCAAATGTCATCTGTTTTGAACAGCTGACATGTGCCTGGAGCAGCCGCGGGTGGAAATCGCGATCCACCTGCTGCTATTAACCCGTTAAATTCCACTGTCAGACTCTGACAGCAGCATTTAACATGTGATTCCTGCAATTGCGCCAGAAATTCGCCCATCGGTGACCCCCGGTGATCTTGGGTCATCGATGGGTTGGCATGACAACCAGAGGTCTTCTGCAGACCTCTAAGGTTGTCAATGGCGTTTTGCTGTGAGCGCCACCTGGTGGTCGGCGCTCATAGCAAGTCAGCAATTCTGATACATACAGGTGATCTGATCATCGCCTGTATGTAGCAGCGCCGATCGGGTTATGGCAGCTTCTAGTTTCCCATGGAAACTATTGAAGCAATATATTAAAAAAATGAAAAAATATAAAAGTTCAAATCACCCCCCCTTTTGCCCCATTCTAAGTAAAACAATAAAAAAAAAATCAAACATACACATATTTGGTATTTCCAAGTTCAGAATCGCCCGATCTATGAATATAAAAAAAATAATTAACCCGATCGCTAAACGGCATAACGAGAAAAAAATTAAAAACATCACAATTACTTTTTTTGGTTGCCGCTACATTGCATTAAAATGCAATAACGAGTGATCAAAACATCGTATCTGCACCAAAATGGTATCACTAAAAATAAGAGCTCGGCATGCAAAAAATAAGCCCTCACCCAACCCGAGATCACAAAAAATGGAAACACTATGGGTATTGGAAAATGGCGCAATTTTTTTTTTTAATCATAAAATGGCAGGTCAATTTTAACATTTAGTGAACATGGTGAAAAAAAACAAACAAAAACAACTGTGGGATTGCACTTTTTTTGCAATTTCACCGCACTTAGTATTTTTTTCCCGTTTTCGAGTACACGGCATGCTAAAACCAATGATGTCGTTCAAAAGTACAACTTGTCCTGCAAAAAAGTAAGCCCTCACATGGCCATTTTAACAAAAAAAAAAAAGGAATGGCTATGGGAAGAGGGGGAGCAAAATATAGAAAAGCAAAACCAAAACTAGCTCAGGTTGTTACGGGGTTAAGTAACTTTAACCCCTTTCCAACATCGGGCATAAATGTACGCCGATGTCGGATTCCATCCCTTTGATGTGGGCTCTGGCGGTGAGCCCACATCTTTTCCGGCATATGGCAGCTGTTTTGAACAGCTGACATTTGCAGCTAACAGCCTTGGATGGAATCGAGATCCACCAACAGCTGTTAACCCATTTAATGCCGCTGTCAAACTCTGACAGCGGCATTTAACTTGCGCGCTGGAAATCCCGCCCATCAGGGACCCCGTCACATGATCGCAGGTAACCAATGGGTTGGCATGACAGCCAGAGGTCTCCAGCAGACCTCTATGGTTGTTACTGCCGAATTGCTATGAACGTAGCCTGGTGGTCGGCGCTCATAGCAAGTGAGCAATTCTGCTACATACAGGCGATCTGATCATTACCTGTAAGTAGCAGAGACGATCGGATTATGACAGCTTCTAGTCTCCCATGGAGACTATGGAAGCATGCCAAAAGTGAAAATAAGTTTTTAAAAATATTAAAAAATAAAAAATAAAAGTTCAAATCACCCCCTTTGCACCCCATTCAAAATAAAGCAAAAAAAAAAATTAAACATACCATATTTTGCATTGCCGAGTTCAGAATCGTCCGATCTATGAAAATGAAAAAAGATTTAACCCGATCGCTAAATGGCGTAACGAGAAAAAATTAAAAATACCAAAATTACCTTTTTTGGTCGCAACTTTGCATTAAAATGCAATAACGGGTGACCAAAAGATCGTATCTGCACCAAAATGGTATCATTAGAAACATCAGCTCAGCATGCAAAAAATAAGCCCTCACCCAACAGGAGATCACAAGAAATGGAGACGCTATGGTATCAGAAAATGGCGCAATGTTTTTTTACAAACTTTGGAATTTTTTTTCACCACTTAAGTAAAGAAGAACCTAGACATGTTTGGTGTCTATGAACTCATAATGATCTGGAGAATCATAATGGCAGGTCAGTTTAGTATTTAGTGAACATGGTAAAAAAAACACAACTGTGGGATTGCACATATTTTGCGATTTCACCACACTTTGAATTTTTTTCCTGTTTTCCAGTACACTGTATGGTAAAACCAATGGTGTCGTTCAAAATTACAACTAATCCCGCAAAAAACAAGCCCTCACATGGCCATTTTGACCACAAAATAAAAAAGTTATGTCTCTGGGAAGAAGGGGAGCAAAAAATGAAAATGCAAAACCAAAAATAGCTCTTGTCGTTAAAAGGGGTTAAAAGAGTTGGATACGGTCCAAGTAGATCTCAGAGTGTTACAAGAATTCTCAAAACAGTTGAAGGCTTTGGAGTACTTTCGATTCATGGCAAAATGATTATCTTAAAATCACAATTTTTGGGTCAAATTAGGTGAAACAAGTCCGAATCACATTTTTGGGAAATTCTCTCATCTTAATGGATGGATACTTATGAATAATAATAAAAAAAATACGTGTGAAACTGGCATAACTTTGCAATGAGGTAAAGAGATTATTTTCAATGAGGAAAAAAAAGAATTTGATGAGTCTTAGGTCTTCCTTGTCAGCATTGTATAAGTTTTCATGTTTCCTTAAACTACAATGCCTTGATTTTCCTTACAGTAAAGATGTATATCTTCGTACCGTGTTAGCCAGTAGATAGAAAAATATTTAGAGTTGAGAGTCCTCAGTGGTTGATACCTTTTAATGGCTAACTGAAAAGATGGTAACAAATTGCAAGCTTTCGAGACTACTCAGGTCTCTTCATCAGGCTGAACTAATACAAAATCTGAAGAATCACATATTTATACACAAAAACACAGAAAAAATGCAATAGGTAAGACAAGTGACGTGAAGCAGAATAGTCATTATGGCAGAGGGATGAGCATAAATATTGGAACAGTTCATAGATAAGGAGAGAAAGTTTTATTACCCTCTGATTGGGGTCTGGTAATGTTTTGTGATGTTTTCACAGGGTATTTGGAGTAAATTCCTTAATTGATGTAATAGGCCATAAAACCATGTGACAGGTTCATTCCAGCATTAAGAGTGTCAAAGGTCACCATCAATTTGTATTCGCAAATTCTTCTCTGTCTCTGAGATGTGAATCTGCTTCTTAGTACCAGTATTTTCATATCTGACATGCTATGATCAGGGGAGCAAAAATGTTTTGCCACAGGTAGATCCATTCTTTTTTCTCTTATTGTGTGGCGATGAGAATTCATCCTTGTTCTCAGTTTTTGCCCGGTCTCCCCCACATACAGACCCCCAGTTGGACATTTAGTACATATAATTAGGTACACAACATTAGATGTGATGCAGCTGAAAGTACCTGGTATCTTGTAGTCCTGATGTGAGTTGGGGATCTTTATCTTGTCCGTGGTCATTATAAATGGACAGGTTTTGCATTTCTTCTGATTGCAAGGCAAGGTTCCTGCAGCTGTTGGGGAGGACAGGGAACTTCTGACAATGATGCTTCTTAGATTTGGGGGCTGTCTAAAACACAGTAGTGGGGGGTCTGGAAATATGGATTGTAACCGGGCATCTTTTTGTAGTAAAGGTTGTAGTTTCCGTGCAGCTCCCCTTAGCACCTCCAGATTTGGATTGTAGGTGACCACTAGAGGCACCCGGTTATTTTCTTCTTTAGCTTTGTAATGTAGCAGGTGATCCCTTGATATTCTGGTGGCTCTTGTAATTTGGTTTTCAATTGTTCTTGGATGGTAGCCCTGATTTAAAAAGGTCTTTCTAAGGCGACCAAGGTGTTCATCTCTATCCATGGGGTTGGAACATATACGGTTGTATCTGATGGCTTGGCTGTAGACAATAGAGTTTTTTATGTGTTTTGGATGGAAACTGTCCCATTTAAGGTATGTTGGACGGTCGATTGGCTTCTGATACAGGGATGTCTCTATTTCATTATCCTTCAGTTTAATGATGGTGTCCAAAAAGTTAATTTCAGTGCTGGAGTAGTTAAGTGTTAAGTTGATGGTGGGATGAAATTGATTAAACTGTTCGTGGAACGTCTTTAGCTGTTGCTCAGACTCCGTCCAGATGATTAAAATGTCATCAATGTAGCGGTAGTAGGCCCGAGGCCTGGTGGGACATGAGGACAGAAAGTCGCTTTCAAGCTTGGCCATGAAAAGATTTGCATACTGTGGAGCCATTTTACTTCCCATCGCTGTGCCAGTCTCCTGTAAATAGATCTTGTTGTCAAATTCAAAGTAATTGTGGGTGAGGATGAATTTTGTGAGTTTCACCACAGAATCAGCATCATTCGCGGTGTTTTTCATGAAGTCTTTGCAGGCATTTAATCCATCCTGGTGTGGGATATTAGAGTACAAGGATTCAGGACACAACTGACCTACTGAATAAACTAGCAGCAATAGGTCCTCTACCAGAAGGAACCATCCTGGCCTCTATGGATGTGGAATCCTTGTACTCTAATATCCCACACCAGGATGGATTAAATGCCTGCAAAGACTTCATGAAAAACACCGCGAATGATGCTGATTCTGTGGTGAAACTCACAAAATTCATCCTCACCCACAATTACTTTGAATTTGACAACAAGATCTATTTACAGGAGACTGGCACAGCGATGGGAAGTAAAATGGCTCCACAGTATGCAAATCTTTTCATGGCCAAGCTTGAAAGCGACTTTCTGTCCTCATGTCCCACCAGGCCTCGGGCCTACTACCGCTACATTGATGACATTTTAATCATCTGGACGGAGTCTGAGCAACAGCTAAAGACGTTCCACGAACAGTTCAATCAATTTCATCCCACCATCAACTTAACACTTAACTACTCCAGCACTGAAATTAACTTTTTGGACACCATCATTAAACTGAAGGATAATGAAATAGAGACATCCCTGTATCAGAAGCCAATCGACCGTCCAACATACCTTAAATGGGACAGTTTCCATCCAAAACACATAAAAAACTCTATTGTCTACAGCCAAGCCATCAGATACAACCGTATATGTTCCAACCCCATGGATAGAGATGAACACCTTGGCCGCCTTAGAAAGACCTTTTTAAATCAGGGCTACCATCCAAGAACAATTGAAAACCAAATTACAAGAGCCACCAGAATATCAAGGGATCACCTGCTACATTACAAAGCTAAAGAAGAAAATAACCGGGTGCCTCTAGTGGTCACCTACATTCCAAATCTGGAGGTGCTAAGGGGAGCTGCACGGAAACTACAACCTTTACTACAAAAAGATGCCCGGTTACAATCCATATTTCCAGACCCCCCACTACTGTGTTTTAGACAGCCCCCAAATCTAAGAAGCATCATTGTCAGAAGTTCCCTGTCCTCCCCAACAGCTGCATTAACCTTGCCTTGCAATCAGAAGAAATGCAAAACCTGTCCATTTATAATGACCACGGACAAGATAAAGATCCCCAACTCACATCAGGACTACAAGATACCAGGTACTTTCAGCTGCATCACATCTAATGTTGTGTACCTAATTATATGTACTAAATGTCCAACTGGGGTCTGTATGTGGGGGAGACCGGGCAAAAACTGAGAACAAGGATGAATTCTCATCGCCACACAATAAGAGAAAAAAGAATGGATCTACCTGTGGCAAAACATTTTTGCTCCCCTGATCATAGCATGTCAGATATGAAAATACTGGTACTAAGAAGCAGATTCACATCTCAGAGACAGAGAAGAATTTGCGAATACAAATTGATGGTGACCTTTGACACTCTTAATGCTGGAATGAACCTGTCACATGGTTTTATGGCCTATTACATCAATTAAGGAATTTACTCCAAATACCCTGTGAAAACATCACAAAACATTACCAGACCCCAATCAGAGGGTAATAAAACTTTCTCTCCTTATCTATGAACTGTTCCAATATTTATGCTCATCCCTCTGCCATAATGACTATTCTGCTTCACGTCACTTGTCTTACCTATTGCATTTTTTCTGTGTTTTTGTGTATAAATATGTGATTCTTCAGATTTTGTATTAGTTCAGCCTGATGAAGAGACCTGAGTAGTCTCGAAAGCTTGCAATTTGTTACCATCTTTTCAGTTAGCCATTAAAAGGTATCAACCACTGAGGACTCTCAACTCTAAAAATTGATTTTCCTTAAGACTTCCTCCTGAGCATTTTTCCTGTTTCTTTGTTCTTCTTCAGTAGAATTATTATTTTTTATGTACATAAAGAGATTGTAGAACAGACGAAGACAAACAACATTCAGTATAAGGAGCGATAAAGGGCTGTAAAAAAGACCTGCGTAACAGGAATCGCCAAGCCCAACAAGTAACTAAACTGCATGTCATACAAGGAAGAATAGAAATCAAGGTTTAATGCAGATAAATGTAAGGTTGTGTACTTAGGTTGATGAAATTAAGATGCACAATTTTGTAAAAAACGATAGAACACTTTGTAAAACTGTCATTTAAAAAGACTTGCGCTTGTGGGTAGGCAGCAAACTCAACTTTAAGTGATCAGTGCCAGGCAGCTGATGCCAAGGTAGATAGAATAATGGGATGCATTAAAAGAGGCATAGATGGTGCAGACGAGAACGTATTTTTTCCTCTATACAAGTCACTAGTGCAGCCACACATAGAGTACTGTACAATTTTGGGCTCCGGTGTATAAGAAGATCATAGCTGAACTAGAGCAGGTGCAGCAAAGTGTGACAAAGTTTATTGAGGGAATGGGTGACCCACAGAAGATGGGTTAGCAAACTCTGGGTTATTTTATTTGGAAAACTGAAGGTTGAGGGAGGATTTTACAATCTGCAAACATATGAATAATAATAATATTAATAATTTTATTTTTATATCGCCAATAAATTCCCCAGCACTTTTCAATTAAGCAAGGGACAGGACAGAAATCTGTAAAATAATATTTTTATACCTAGGCTCCCCTTGAGAAAGCGGCGTTTGAGCCAGCTAAATGCGCGTCTGGGTCTGACATCCAGACTGTGGTCACCATTAGATTGCGTTATAATCATTGGTAAGCCTTCCCTTGGTGTTTATGCACACTTTATGCACTTTATATTTTGTGACTTACTTCTCTTACTCACCTGGGACCGCTTCCTTTGAAGCTATAATCTGACTATGGCTTTGTATTGGCATTTGACCAATACCTGATACTTTTACTCTCACTGGGTGACCCTTATCTATCTGTATGGTCCTTAGTTGTTGTTACAGTATTGTATTGCTATTATCTCTATTTTGATATTTAATAAAATTTATACTGAATTTTACTCTATTATCACCTGGTACTCCATCTCATTTTGATTTTCCAAAAGTGTGTATCAGCACACCTGGTAAGGTGATCCTCCAAATCCAAGGTCTGGGTGGGCACACGGGTTACGGCATCAGTGCAGCAGTAAGGAAAGGCACGCTGGAAGCAGGTAGTAGAAGCACTGGAGGCCGCAGGCAGACAGGAGACTGGGTAATAGGTAGCAGATGTTCTGAAAGCTGCAGGTAAACTGGAGACCAATTAGCAGAGGTACTGGAGACTGCAAGCAAACCGGAGACCAGAAAGCAGGTTGCAGAAGTACTGGAGGCTGCAGATGTGTAGCCCAGCTGTGTCTGGAGCCACATGTTCCCAGGAGGATGCAACCAAGGTAAACCCACAATGACCCATATGCACACAACACATCTGCACTTTTCCCTATATCCACCAGAGGGAGCTCTTCCGCAGTATATAAGGCAGTGTAGATACGTGAGTTACCTCAGAACAGCCTAGTTACCAGAGAACATCAGATCTCGAGTTACCTCAGACAGTCAGTCTAGTCACCTCAGACGAGCTGAGAGGGAGAGATTAGCCTGAGAGAGAGAGAGTACTTGAAAGACCGAAGTTTACAGCTTGAACTTAGTTTATTTAGTGGAGTCCAGTAATGGTGGGAAGGATTGCCACTTAGCCTGGTCAAAACTGAGTCAACTGAGGTATTTAGAGTTAGCAAGCGTGCCGACGCTTTGAGAGCGGTGAAGAGAAGGAAAAGCTGCTATCTACTGCTAGTGTGTGCTTATGTTAAAGGTGAGAGTAGGACGAAAGGCGAGTGGAAGAAAGAAGAGAGTGACAGAGGTTGAAACAGCATTGATCGCTTACCTCTACTCTGAACCACCGGACGCCGGGTCCGAGCTTGCTAGCATCTACACGACTAGTAGGAGATACCGGAGACCCTGTGGGACTTCAAGTCGCAGGGGCCCACAAGTGTTGACACGTAGCCGGGGTCAGGAAGACAGGAGTCTGGTCGGCCAACCATTAGAGACACTGTCTGTCCCAGAGAAGGCCTCACCACAACGTCAGCCGGGCGTATATGAGAAGACAGAGTTAGACTTCGTTCTATACAGGTCAGAAACTCACACAACTGGAGTAAGGAGGCCATACACCTACTCAGTGGGGTTACTGGACGTGCATCCTCCACCCTGCCAGCTTCCCGGGACGTGCCCGCATCTATCATCAGTAAAGGTACGGAAAGAGACTGTCGTGTGTGTGTCTGCCTTATTGATCCTGCACCCCTACACCGCCATATACCCTGAGGGATCAGTCTTGCCTGTGGAAGACTTAACACCTTGCTGCCCAGTAACAACCCTCAGAGGATCTACCCTGAAGCGCTGGTCACCCTGACCAGGTACCACAGGTGGCGTCACGAACATTTCTACAAACCTATAATCCCCTGTAAATATTCCCCTTTTATTGAGGTGAGCCCCCAGGGCAACGGACCGAGCTGCGCTACCCGTGACATCCCCCATTGAAGTGAATGGGCTCGGTGCCGAGTACCCCACAGGCCCTGGCTACGGGCGACTCATCTCATTTTTGGCGTCACGAACAGGATACGAAGCTCGCTATATGTGAGTCCTGTGTGCCTGAAGTGGACTGTTTTTATGCAAAAAGACTGTATTGCTGTTGTTGTGATTTTTGGCGCCAATTGTCCGCCATTGCCCGCCCAATTGCAACGCTACAGCGAGAAGAGAAGCGGCGTACCTGCAGAAAGCACGCTGAGTCCCGGACACACCCCCAACTCTGACGCGGCGGCAGGTCCTGTGGAGAGCTTTGGTGAACACTCTGACGTCAGAGCGCCGGGGACACAGGTCCTTCTACATCGCTGTGCCCTGCAGAGCTGCAGCCTTCAGAGAAGGTAGGCTACGCTTAACTAGGGGGGCGCAGACATGTCGCAGCCGCAAGCTGACAGGCGGCCGAGGGCGACCACTCCAATGACTTACCCGCCGGCGCTGCCGCGCAGGATGGAGACGTCGGCCCCTCACCAGGTCCGGTGGCCCCGATAGTACCGCTGACGCTGCCATACCTGCCTGGAGCAAAGTGGCTCCCTCAGTATAGTGGTAAGCCAGACACCCTGTCAGGGTTTAAGCGCAAAATATGCAGCATAATGGACATGTACCCTATGACAGAGAAACAAAGAGCTGCAGTGGTAGTGGGACAACTGACTGGTGCTGCAGAAAGGGAAGTAGAGACTTGGACAGCTGCAGACCAGGAATCAGTGCTTGCAATTTTCTTAAAGCTACAGACTATTTTTGAGGACCGCACTGAAACAGATCTCCGGATGAGGTTTTACCAATGCTCCTAGAGACCAGATGACAGTATTAGGGACTACGCCTGCTGACTACAGGGGGCCCTGCGAGCTCTCAAACAGGTCAACCCTATAAGTGCCATTAATGAAAACAAAATGTTAAAGGAACAATTTGTACGGGGACTGAGGTCTCAAGCTGAAAGCAGAACTGTGCACTGGTGGTCCTTGGAACATCCTGACACTACCTTTGATGCCCTAAAAGATATGGCTATAAAAGGACTGCGACCCTGGAGAAGCCCGAAGTGGCAACCCAGTGTCACCCGGGTGAAGCCACTCTAAAGCCAGCAGATCCACCTTTTCCCCGCTAGTGGCGGTAGCCAAAACGCAGGTGGCGCCCCTACTGAGTTGGACTGTCTGCGCTCAGAAGTGCGCCAGCTGACCAAAACCCTGGCCACTGTAATGAGTGCCCTGCAACTGCGGAAGGAGGAAGGAGGAAAGATCCTGCTAGCTGACTGCCCAGAGGATGTCCCTTGGATGAGCCGGAGGAAGAGGAGGACGTCGCCCCACCGGAGGAGGACAACGCCACCCCCAGGAGCGACTCCTGATCAGCACCATCCTCGCCGAGAGATCATCTGCTACCGTTGCAACAGAGAAGGTCATCTAGCCCGACAGTGTCCTTTAACCCCTTCACCCCCAAGGGTGGTTTGCACGTTAATGACCGGGCCAATTTTTACAATTCTGACCACTGTCTCTTTATGAGGTTATAACTCTGGAACGCTTCAACGGATCTTCGCGATTCTGAGATTGTTTTCTCGTGACATATTGTACTTCATGTTAGTGGTAAAATTTCTTCGATATAACTTGCGTTTATTTTTGAAAAAAACGCAAATATGGCGAAAATTTTTAACATTTTGCAATTTTCAAACTTTGAATTTTTATTCCCTTAAAACAGAGAAATATATCACACAAAATAGTTAAGAAATAACATTTCCCACATGTCTACTTTACATCAGCACAATTTTGGAACCAAAATTTTTTTTTGTTAGGAAATTATAAGGGTTAAAAGTTGACCAGCGATTTCTCATTTTTACAGCAAAATTTACAAAGCCATTTTTTTTAGGGACCACCTCACATTTGAAGTCACTTTGAGGGGTCTATATGGCAGAAAATACCCAAAAGTGACACCATTCTAAAAACTGCACCCCTCAAGGTACTCAAAACCACATTCAAGAAGTTTATTAACCCTTCAGGTGCTTCACAGTAACTAAAGCAACGTGGAAGGAAAAAATGAATATTTTACTTTTTAGCCACAAAAATTATCTTTTACAAACTTTTTTTTTATTTTCACAAGGGTAAAAGGAGAAAATGGACAGATAAGGTTGTTATGCAATTTCTCCTGAGTACGCCAATACCCCATATGTGGGGGAAAACCACTGTTTGGGTACACGGCAGAGCTCGTAAGGGAAGGAGCGACGTTTGACTTTTTCAAACTAAAATTGGCTGGAATTTAGATTGGATGCCATGTCGCGTTTGGAGAGCCCCTGATGCGCCTAAACAGTGGAAACCCCCCACAAGTGACACCATTTTGGAAACTAGACCCCTAAGGTACTTATCTAGATCTGTTGTGAGCGCTTTGAACCCTCAAGTGTTTCACAAAAGTTTATAAAGCCTGGGTGTGAAAAAAAAAAAATCAATTTTCCACAAAAATGATTTTTTAGTCCCAAATTTTTGAATTTTCCCAAGGAAATTGGACCACAAAAGTTGTTGTCCAATTTGTCCTGAGTACGCTGATACCCCATATGTGGGGGGGAAACTGTTTGGGCGCACGGCAGGGCTTGGAAAGGAAGTAGTAACGTTTTGGAATGCAGACGTTAATGGGGGTCATGTTCCGTTTGCAGTGCCCAGATGAGCCTAAACAGTGGAAACCCCCCACAAGTGACCCCATTTTGGAAACTAGACCCCCTAAGGAACTTATCTAGTTCTTTGGTGAGCACTTTGAACCCCCAAGTGCTTCACACAAGTTTATAATGCCCGGGCATGAAAATAAAAAATCCTATTTTTTTCCCACAAAAATTATCTTTTAGTCACTAATTTTTTATTTTCCAAGGGTAACAGGAGAAATTGGACCACATAAGTTGTTGTACAATTTGTCCTGAGTACGCTGATACCCCATATGTGGGGGGAAACCACTGTTTGGGCGCACGGCAGAGCTCGGAATGGAAGGAGCACCATTTGACTTTTTCCAACCAAAATTGGCTGGAATTGAGTTTGGATGCCATGTTGCATTTGGAGAGCCCCTGATGTGCCTAAACAGTGGAAACCCCCACAAATGACCCCATTTGGGAAACTAGACCCCCTAAGGAACTTATCTAGATTTTTGATGAGCAATTTGAACCCCCAAGTGCTTCACACAAGTTTATAACGTAGAGCCGTAAAATTTAAAAATCATATTTTTTCCACAAAAATGATCTTTTCACCCCAATTTTTATTTTTCCAAGGGTAACAAGACTCCAAAAGTTATTGTGCAATTTGTCCTGAGTGCACTGATACCCCATATGTGGGGGTAAACCACTGTTTGGGTGCATGGCAGAGTTTGGAAGGGAAGGAGCGCCGTCTGACTTTTTCAACGCAGAATTGGCTGGACGCCATGTCGTGTTTGGAGAGCTCCTGATCTGCCTAAACAGTGGAAACCCCATAAATGACACCATTTTGGAAACTAGACCCCTCAAGGAACTTATCTAGATGTGTGGTGAGAACTTTGAACCCCCAGGTGTTTCACTAAAGTTTATAATGTACAGCGTAAAATAAAAAATCTTTTTTTTTTTTTACAAAAATGATTTTTTCGCCCCCAATATTTTATTTTCACAAGGGTAACAGGAGAAATTGGACCACAAAAGTTGTTGTCCAATTTGTCCTGAGTACGCTGATACCAAATATGTGGGAGAAAACTACTGTATGGGCGCACGTCAGGGCTCGGAAGGGAAGTAGTGACGTTTTGGATTGCAGACTTTGATGGAATGGTCTGGGTGCGTCATGTCACATTTGGAGAGCCCTGATGCGCCTAAACAGTGGAAACCCCCCACAAGTGACCCCATTTTGGAAAATAGACCCCACAAGGAACTTATCTAGATGTGTGGTGAGCACTTTGAACCCCAAAGTGCTTCACAGAAGTTTATAACGCACAGCCGTAAAAAAAAAAAATCTTTTTTTTTTTTACAAAAATTATTTTTTCGCCCCCAATATTTTATTTTCACAAGGGTAACAGGAGAAATTGGACCCCAAAAGTTGTTGTCCAATTTGTCCTGAGTACGCTGATACCCAATATGTGGGAGAAAACTACTGTATGGGTACACGTTGGGGCTCGGAAGGGAAGTAGTGACGTTTTGGATTGCAGACTCTGATGGAATGGTCTGGGGGCGTCATGTCGCATTTGGAGAGCCCCTGATGCGCCTAAACAGTGGAAATCCCCAACAAGTGACCCCATTTTGGAAAATAGACCCCACAAGGAACTTATCTAGATGTGTGGTGAGCGCTATGAAGCCCCAAGTGCTTCACAGAAGTTTATAATGTACAGCCGTAAAAACAAAAAAATATTTTTTTTTGTACAAAAATGATATTTTCGCCCCCAGTTTTTTATTTTCCCAAGGGTAACAGAAGAAATAGGACAAATTGCACAATAACTCTTGGGGTCCAGAGTACGCTGATACCCCATATGTGGGGATAAACTACTGTTTGGACGCATGGCAGAGCTCAGAAGTGAAGGAGCACCGTTTGACTTTTTCAACGCAGAATTGGCTGGAATTGAGATCAGACGCCATGTCACATTTGGAGAGCCCCTGATGTGCCTAAACAGCGGAAACCCCCAATTCTAACTCCAACCCTAACCCCAACACACCCCTAACCCTAGTCCCAACCCTAACCACAAACCTAACTCTAACACACCCCTAATCCCAACCCTAACCCTAATCCTAACTTTAGCGCCAACCCTAACCCTAACTTTAGCCGCAACCCTAACCCTAACCCTAATGGGAAAATGGTTTAATTTTATTATTTTTCCCTAACTAAGGGGATGATAAAGGGGGGTTTGATTTACTATTTATAGCGGGTTTTTATGATTGGCAGCTGTCACGCTAAAATACGCTTTTTATTGCAAAAATAGTTTTTTGCATCGCCACATTTTGAGAGCTATAATTTTTGCATATTTTGGCCCACAGAGTCATGTGAGGTCTTATTTTTTGCGGTACGAGTTGACGTTTTTATTTGTACCATTTTTGAGCAGGTGACATTTTTTGATCGCTTTTTATTTCGATTTTTGGGAGGTTAGAATGAACAAAAATCAGCAATTCATGAATTTCTTTTGGGGGAGGCGTTTTTATTGTTCCGCGTGTGGTAAAATTGATAAAGCAGTTTTATTCTTCGGGTCAGTACGATTATGGCGATACCTCATTTATATCATTTTTTTATGTTTTGGCGCTTTTATAGAATAAAAACAATTTTATATAAAAAATAATTATTTTTGCATCGCTTTATTCTGCGAGCTATAACTTTTTTATTTTTTCGCTGATGATGGTGTATGGCAGCTCGTTTTTTGCGGGACAAGATGACGTTTTCAGTGGTACCATGTTTATTTATATCAGTCTTTTTGATCGCGCGTTATTCCACTTTTTGTTCGGCGGTATGATGATAAAGCATTGATTTTTTGCTTTGTTTTTTTTTTTTTTTAAGGGGTTCACTAAAGGGGTTAACTAGTGGGACAGTTTTATAGGGGGGGTCGTTATGGACGCGGCGATACCAAATATGTTTACTTTTATTGTTTTGTTTTTTTTATTTACAGGAAGAAATGAATTTATTGGGGAATTTTTTTTTTTTTTTTTTATTTATTTTGGATTTTTTTTTATAACATGTTTATTTTTATTTTTTTAACTTTTTTACTTTGTCCCAGGGTGGGACATCACTGTATTTTATCAAATCGCTGGTGTGACAGTGTGCACAGCACACTGTCACACCAGCGATCGCTCAGGCAGTGCAGCAGGCTTCTCAGTGCCTGCTCTCAGCAGGCACTGAGGAAGCGGCCTCCCTCCAGGACCCCGGCGCCATCTTGGATCCGGGTCCTGGGAGGGAGGAAGCCCTCAGAACAGCGCGATCACATCGCGCTGGTCTGAGGGTCTCAGGGGGGCGCGCAGGGAGCCCCCACCCTGCGCGATCCTCCCCTGTGCCCCCAGTACACCGCGATCATGTTTGATCGCGGTGTGCTAGGTGTTAATGTGCCGGGAGCGGTCCGTGACCGCTCCTGACACACAGTCACGGGTGTCAGCTGTGATAATCAGCTGACACCCGGCGGCGATTAGCTGCGCTCCCCTCAGGAGCGCAGCTGATCGCCTATGACGTACTATCCCGTCCATGGGCAGAATGGCACGGGTTTTATGGACGGGATAGTACGTCTAATGTCAGAGAGGGGTTAAACGAGCAGATCCTGGGTCTGGGGGCCAACACCCAGGAATAGACTCTTCAGGCCCCTCAGACTGGAACCGCAGGTTTGTGGGAGCGAGACCATACCTGTCCATCATCCTGGACGGGATTGCAATCCTTGCCCTGCTGGACACTGGATCTCAGGTGACCCTCATACCTGATGTTCTGTACAATAAGTTTTGGTCCATGGACAGTCTCCAGTCCCGAGCCCTGACTTTGCTGTGTACGCCTCTAATGGTCTCCCTGTTGATATACTCAGAGCCAAGAACGTGGACGTAAAGGTGGGCAGAGTGGAGCTGAAGGACCAGGGACTTCTTGTAGTAAAAACTGTAAATGAGGAAAATGGCTTCAAAGTGGTTCTAGGTACAAACATTATCAGTAACTGTCTGGGAGAAGTTGTGTTTTTGCTCCAACAGCTCGCTAAGTTGCCAAGCCAAAGCAAAAGGGAGTGATCCAGAGGGAGATCCGGGCCCTGATGTGCCAGCAGCAAGCGAAACTGAAAGATGGTGAAATTGGTAATGTACGGGTAACAGACCCGAACCCCATTGTGATACCCCCAATGAGTGAAATGCTTATATGGTGTAGAGCAGCAATAGGTCTGAGAGGACAGAACTACCAAGCAGTAGTAGAGCCCCATTGCTCAGAGCACAGACCTACACTCTTGACTGCTAGAGGGGTAGTGGAAGTATGAAATGGGAGGGTATCAGTACATCTTCTCAACTGGGGAGAAGATGAAGTGAATTTACCACGATATGCCACTGTTGCTAAATTACATACCGTAGATAACAACTCCATTCTCACGACGGAGTCCTTAGCCTCCCGCCAGCCAGCAGAGGATAACGACCCAGCAACCCAGGTGGAGGATTGGTGTCAACAGCTCCATGTCGGGACAGACACCACTCCAGCCCACCAGAAACAGGGAGTACTTCGAGTGGTACAGAAGTACACACAGGTATTTAGCAAACACCCACTTGACTTTGGGACAATAAAGGGAGTGCAACACCATATCCCTACAGGCAACCATCCTCCCATTAAAGAGTGGTACAGGCCTATACCTCCAGCACACTACCAGAAAGCCAAAGAGATGTTGCGTGACATGAAGGAAGCAGGGGTGATAAGGGATAGTTGTAGTCCCTGGGCAGCACCTCTAGTCCTAGTTAGGAAAAAGGATGGAAGCATGAGAATGTGTGTAGATTACAGGCAAGTGAATCGCATTACACATAAAGATGCATACCCTTTACCACGCATTGAGGAATCCTTAGCTGCCTTAAAAACTGCTAACTACTTTTCCACCCTTGACCTCACTAGTGGGTACTGGCAAGTAGCTGTGGCTGAGGAGGATCAGGAGAAGACGGCTTTCACCACCCCGATGGGACTCTGTGAGTTTGACAGGATGCCGTTTGGACTCAGCAGTGCCCCGGGAACGTTCCAGAGAGTGATGGAGAGTTGCCTGGGACATCTCAACTTTGAAACCGTGTTGCTGTACCTGGATGACGTAATTGTGTACTCCAAGACGTATGAAGATCATCTGAAGCACCTGGCAGAGGTATTCGAGTCACTGTCCAAGTACGGGATGAAACTGAAGCCTTCAAAGTGCCATCTGCTCAAACAAAAGGTACAGTACTTGGGACATATTGTCAGCTCAGAAGGAGTAGCGCCAGACCCTGAGAAGGTCACCGCCATCCAGAAATGGCCAGAACAGAAGAATCTCAAGGAGGTGCGCCAGTTCCTGGGACTGACAGGTTACTACCGGAGGTTTGTAAAGGACTACACCAAGAAAGCAGCGCCTCTGCAAGACCTCCTGGTAGGACAATCCCTCAAGAGCAGAAATCCTCCATTCCACTGGGGTAAATAACAAGCTGAGGCATTCAAGGAGATGAAGGAGATCCTGACAGGCGATGAGATCTTAGCCTACCCTGACTACAGCCAGCCGTTCCTGCTGTACACTGATGCCAGCAACGAAGGATTGGGAGCTGTCCTCAGTCAGAAGCAAAATGGCCAAGAAAAAGTCATCGCATATGCAAGCAGGAAGCTCCGGCCGACCGAGAGAAACCCAGAGAACTATAGCAGCTTCAAGTTGGAGTTCCTGGCACTGGTCTGGGCCATTACAGAAAGATTCAAGCATTACCTAGCCTCCAGCAAGTTCACTGCTTACGCTGACAATAACCCCTTGACACATCTTGAAACAGCCAAGCTGGGAGCCATGGAGCAACGTTGGATGGCTCGGTTGTCGAACTATCAATTCACAATCAAGTACAGGGCGGGCCGCAAGAACGCCAACGCTGATGCCTTGTCCAGAATGCCGCATGAGTCCAACACGGAAGAGGAATTGGATGACCTAGAAGAGATTGAGCTACCTGCATTCCACAGAAATGGGATGATCCACGAGCAACGAGCCTGCAGGAGGCAGCGTGATAAAACGTTAAACCCTTTACCTCACCACAGCTGGAAGGAGACCCAGGACAGTGACCCGGTTGTCAGCCGTATCAAGGAGCTGATAACTCAGGAAGGTTCCTCCTTAGAGAAGGATGTGTCTCAACAAGCAAAGCAGCTGTGGAATGAGAGAAGCTGGCTGTTTATCTACCGTGAGAAGCTGTGCCGAAGGTACGTCAACCCAAGAACCCATGAGATGGTATGGCAGATAGTAGTCCCCAGAACGGACATCCAGATGGTGTTGGAAGCATACCACGATTGAGCGGGGCACTTTCGCTGGAAGAAGCTGGAAACCCTGCTGAAGTGTCGTTTCTACTGGGTGGGAATGCGCAGTTCCATCGAGAAATGGTGTAAAAACTGTGTGTCCTGTAGCCTCCGAAGAAAAGACTACAGCAGCCAGAAAGCACCCCTGCAACCCATCAAGACGACTCGTCCCTTGGAGATCGTGGCCTTGGACCATGTCAAGTTGTTACCCAGCCGGTCGGGGTACTTCTATGCCCTGACCATGGTGGATCACTAATCCAGGTTCCTGGTGGTCGCCCCTGTCAAAGATCTGACAGCAGAAACAGCAGCAAAGACGTTTCAAGCGTATTTCTGCAGATCCCATGGATATCCAGAGCAAGTGTTAACTGACCAGGGCCCAGCCTTTGAAGCCGAGTCGTTTAAAGAGTTCTGTCATTTGTACGGATGCAAGAAGATAAGAACCACACCGTATCACCCCCAAACAAATGGTCTTTGTGAAAAGATGAATCACATAGTCATTGATCTGCTGAAGACGGTACCACTTGAGGAGAGGAATCGGTGGCCAGACCTACTACCTGACCTGGTAGATCTGTACAATCACATACCTGTGAGTTCCACCAATTGCACTCCAACCTACCTCATGCGGGCAAGACCAGGAAAGCTGCCCATGGATTTATAACTTGGTGTTGTAGAACCAGAAGCTGATGTTACTACTGAAGATTGGGACACGAACCGACAAGCACAGTACAGGAGAGTACAAGCCTGCGTGGAAGATAGTCTCAGTAAAGTAGGGAAAAACAAGAGGAAAACTACAACAAAATTGCGCCAGCTCAACCTTTTGTACCTGGAGAAATTGTGCTAAAAAGAAAAAGAAGAATGCATAAATTGGATGATCAGTGGGAAAAAGAGCCATATGTCGTGCAAAATTCCAAGTTTGACAACAGGAAAACATGTACTATTAGCAAAGATGGAGGAAAGATGACCACCACTGTATCAAGAGACCACCTAAAACTGTGTCCAGACATGTTAAAACTTCACGAAGAAGAACTTGTTATAGACAAAGAGAAACCAGGTGAAGTCATACACACAGACTTAGGAGATTTTCCTGCAGATTGGCCTTGTATCGGAGACGCTTTGATCATTCCAGTACTTCAATTTTACCAACCACAAGAAGCACTCCAAAGTCAAGTTGAGCCAGTTGCCGCAGAAGAAATAGTTCAAGAGGAACCTGCTCCTGAAGCATCTCAAGAAATAGAGTCTCAAGAAATGGAATCTCAAAACGTGGAACCTTCAGATGTTGGGTCTCAGGAAGAAGAATCCCCTGGCGAAACAGAACCGCATCGCCCAGCCACAAGTATGCTTGCCAGATCCCTAGAGAGGTTAAGGCAGTATTATAGTTTACCGGCACGTAGGACAGATAGGCCAGATGCTACCATACCTGACGCAACACCACGTAGGTCAGTACGCACGACCAAAGGAAAGTTACCTGTTAGGTACCAAGAGTAGGCCTAGCAAATTAAGCCAGTAAACAAGTGTCCAAGTGTAAAAATGTATATAAGAATTGTGTAAATACTGTATATATGTTCCTTGTATTTATTGCAACGTTTGAAGTGTCCCTACCTCCCGCAAGGGAAGAGTTATTGTTATTGTTTATGTTAATGTATAAAATGTACTTCTTTTTTCAGCCGGGAGTGCTGATGATAACTAGGGGGGGATGTGTAGCCCAGCTGTGTCTGGAGCCACATGTTCCCAGGAGGATGCAACCAAGGTAAACCCACAATGACCCATATGCACACAACACATCTGCACTTTTCCCTATATCCACCAGAGGGAGCTCTTCCGCAGTATATAAGGCAGTGTAGATACGTGAGTTACCTCAGAACAGCCTAGTTACCAGAGAACATCAGATCTCGAGTTACCTCAGACAGTCAGTCTAGTCACCTCAGACGAGCTGAGAGGGAGAGATTAGCCTGAGAGAGAGAGAGTACTTGAAAGACCGAAGTTTACAGCTTGAACTTAGTTTATTTAGTGGAGTCCAGTAATGGTGGGAAGGATTGCCACTTAGCCTGGTCAAAACTGAGTCAACTGAGGTATTTAGAGTTAGCAAGCGTGCCGACGCTTTGAGAGCGGTGAAGAGAAGGAAAAGCTGCTATCTACTGCTAGTGTGTGCTTATGTTAAAGGTGAGAGTAGGACGAAAGGCGAGTGGAAGAAAGAAGAGAGTGACAGAGGTTGAAACAGCATTGATCGCTTACCTCTACTCTGAACCACCGGACGCCGGGTCCGAGCTTGCTAGCATCTACACGACTAGTAGGAGATACCGGAGACCCTGTGGGACTTCAAGTCGCAGGGGCCCACAAGTGTTGACACGTAGCCGGGGTCAGGAAGACAGGAGTCTGGTCGGCCAACCATTAGAGACACTGTCTGTCCCAGAGAAGGCCTCACCACAACGTCAGCCGGGCGTATATGAGAAGACAGAGTTAGACTTCGTTCTATACAGGTCAGAAACTCACACAACTGGAGTAAGGAGGCCATACACCTACTCAGTGGGGTTACTGGACGTGCATCCTCCACCCTGCCAGCTTCCCGGGACGTGCCCGCATCTATCATCAGTAAAGGTACGGAAAGAGACTGTCGTGTGTGTGTCTGCCTTATTGATCCTGCACCCCTACACCGCCATATACCTTGAGGGATCAGTCTTGCCTGTGGAAGACTTAACACCTTGCTGCCCAGTAACAACCCTCAGAGGATCTACACTGAAGCGCTGGTCACCCTGACCAGGTACCACAGGTGACGTCACGAACATTTCTACAAACCTATAATCCCCTGTAAATATTCCCCTTTTATTGAGGTGAGCCCCCAGGGCAACGGACCGAGCTGCGCTACCCGTGACATCCCCCATTGAAGTGAACGGGCTCGGTGCGAGTACCCCACAGGCCCTGGCTACGGGCGACTCACAGGCAAACCATAGACCGGGAAGCAGGTTGCAGAGGTACTGGGGGCTGCAGGCAAACCGGAGTCCGGGAAGCAAGTTGCAGAGTTACTAGAGGCTGCAGGCAAAGTGGAGACCAGAAAGCAGGTTGCAGAGGTACTGGAGGCTGCAGGCAAACCGGAGTCTGGGAAGAAGGTTGCATAATTACTAGAGACTGCAGGCAAAGCGGAGACCAGAAAGCGGGTTGTAGAGGTACTGGAGGCTGCAGGCAAACCGGAGTCCGGGAAGCAGGTAGCAGAGATACTGGAAGCTGCAGGCAAACTGGAGACGGGAAAGCAGGTTGCAGAAGTACTTGATGCTGCTGGCAAACCCTAGACTAGGAAGCAGGTTGCAGAGGTACTGGAGGCTTCAGGCAAACCGGAGACCAGGAATCAGGTTGCAGAGTTACTGGAGGCTGCAGGCAAAGTGGAGACTGGGAAGCAGGTTGCATAGGTACTGGAGGCTGCAGGCAAAAGGGACTTAGGAACACTTATAATCTTAATACCAAAACACAGGTGTGTGTCTTGGTAGGCCTTTTATAGGCCCAGGCAGATGATCACATGGGAGCACGCCGGGCCACTTGCAAAGCCAAATGTGGAGCACAATAGAGATCAACAGATCAGGGTGAGGGGAGCAAAACCTGGATCTGAGACAGGGGTATAACACAATGACAGGCTTCCTCTATGTCTAGAGGAAACAAGATGTCTCCATCATCAGAAGTGCATATTCTTTACTGTAAGAGGAGTGAGACTGGAACTCACTGCCACATGCAGTTGACATGGTTGAAAAAAAATTCAAGGCTTGTGCCTTTCTTGAAAAATATAATATTACTAATATAACATTACTAAATTCTGTGAAAAGGTGATGATCCTGGGAACTAGTCTGATTCCTGTTTGTCTAGTTGAGAAGAAATTTTTCCCCTAATACCAGGGAATTATCATCTATCTCATTGGGGTTTTACCCTTCTCTGCATCTACATGTTTTAACTTGTCTTTTTTTGACCATATGGTGCATTTTTTTTTTAAAGAAAACGCAGCATGTCAATTCTTTCAGAGCTTTTACTGCATTTTTCCAACCTTTGAGCTCAAAATGGATTAGCACAAAAAACCACGTGGAAAAGAAAAAGCATTAAATAATTCATGTAATTTCTGCTGCAGTTTTCTGGCCAGAGCCTGTGTTTTTAATGCAGAAAAAATGCATCTGTAAAGTTTTGTGTGAACAAAACCTAAGAACATAGGGAAATTAAATTTCACATCTGTTGAAATAACAGTAAGTACAAGCTTTTTCTGTATTCTTAGGGAAATTCTTGGGAAGCCCTTCACTAAAAGACAATCCGATTAGGGTTGTTTTATTCTTTTCAGGAGAAACTGACTAATGTTCAAAGGATAAAATAAGCAATCTTAGAACCATAGAATATTTAACCCTACCATAGAAAACCCTGCTGTACAGGGAAGTCAGCTGCATATATTATCTGGCAAATTACAAGTATGTGCTACAATGTGAGATAAGAAAAACAATTAAGAAAAGACATAGGTGAAATTTTATGCCATCACAGAAGTCATACTTCAAAAGGTAGGATGGCTACAATGAGAATGAACCTACAGTGCCTTGCAAAAGTATTCGGCCCCTGGAACTTTTCAACCTTTTCCCACATATCATGCTTCAAACGTAAAGATACCAAATGTTAATTTTTGGTGAAGAATCAACAACAAGTGGGACACAATTGTGAAGTTGAATGAAATTTATTTGTTATTTTTAATTTTTGTGGAAATACAAAAACTGAAAAGTGGGGCGTGCAATATTATTTGGCCCCTTTACTTTCAGTGCAGCAAACTCACTCCAGAAGTTTATTATGGATATCTGAATGATCCAATGTTGTCCTAAACGACTATTGATGATAAATATAAGCCACCTGTGTGTAATCAAGTCTCCGTATAAATGCACCTGCTTTGTGATAGTCTCAGGGTTCTGTTTGAAGCACAGAGAGCATCATGAAGACCAAGGAACACAACAGGCAGGTCCGTGATACTGTTGTGGAGAAGTTTAAAGCTGGATTTGGATACAAAATGATTTCCAAAACTTTAAACATCCCAAGGAGCACTGTGCAAGCGATCATATTCAAATGGAAGGAGTATCATGCCACTGCAAATCTACCAAGACCCGGCAGTCCCTCTAAACTTTCATCTCCAACAAGGAGAAGACTGATCAGAGATGCAGCCAAGAGGCCCATGATCACTCTGGATGACCTGCAGAGATCTACAGCTGAGGTGGGACAGTCTGTCCATAGGACAACAAAATCAGTCGTACACTGCATAAATCTGGCCTTTATGGAACAGTGGCACGTAGAAAGCCATTTCTCAAAGATATCCTTAAAAAGTGTCGTTTAAAGTTTGCAACAAGCCACCTGGGAGACACACCAAACATGTGGAAGAAGGTTCTCTGGTCAGATGAAACCAAAATCGAACTTTTTGGCAACAATGCCAAACGATATGTTTGGCGTAAAGGCAACACAGCTCATCACCCTGAACACACCATCCCCACTGTCAAACATGGTGGTGGCAGATTCATGGTTTGGGCCTCAGCAGGGATAGGGAAGCTGGTTCAAACTGATGGGAAGATGGAGCCAAATACAGGACCATTCTTGAAGAAAATCTGTTGGAGTCTCCAAAAGACCTGAGACTGGGACGGAGATTTGTCTTCCAACAAGACAATGATCCCAAACATAAAGCAAAATCTACAATAGAATGGTTCACAAATAAACGTATCCAGGTGTTAGAATGGCCAAGTCAAAGTCCAGACCTGAATCCAATCGAGAATCTGTGGAAAGAGCTGAAAACTGATGTTCACAAACGATCTCCATCCAACCTCACTGAGCTCGAGCTGTTTGCCAAGGAAGAATGGGCAAGAATTTCAGTCTCTCGATGTACAAAACTGATAGAGACATACCCCAAGCGACTTACAGCTGTAATCACAGCAAAAGGTAGCGCAACTAAGTATTAAGTTAAAGGGGCCGAATAATATTGCACGCCCCACTTTTCAGTTTTTGTATTTCCACAAAAATTTAAAATAACCAATAAATTTCGTTCAATTTCCCAATTGTGTCCCACTTGTTGTTGATTCTTCACCAAAAATTAACATTTGGTATCTTTATGTTTGAAGCATGATGTGTGGGAAAAGACTGAAAAGTTTCAGGGGGCTGAATACTTTCGTAAGGCACTGTAGGTGCAAAAATGTGGGTGGATGACTCATAATGCATTATCGGTAGACATTCTACAGAGTTCTCTACTGCGAAAACAAAAAAACAAGAAACAAATATCCTAATATAAAACAAAAATAAAAAATATATTGCAAAACATGCATGAAGCTGTAATAATAATAATAAGGGTATTTGGTAAACATAATTTTGATCAAAAGAATGTACAAGCCATCCCGCCACGTCAAGGCAACCCTTTGTGGGACAGTCCTACTCTAATATTAAAAACCTTTCCACTTGTCAAGTGACGTAAATGTGAACAAGGCAGAGGGACTGAACCCACCAGTTGAAGCATAGGCCAGACAGGATTGATTTTTCAGCTCAAAAGCAGGGCGGTCACACCCTTATATGCACAAGATGCACTAAGAACTAAATGAAAAACTGGGTCTGAACTGAAAAAGTAAGTTAATGTGTATGCAAAATGTAAATGCATATCAAACACATGACCATTAAACAGAGAAAACAAAAAACAAGAAACAAATATCCTAATATAAAACAAAATAAAAAATATATTGCAAAACATGCATGAAGCTGTAATAATAATAATAAGGGTATTTGGTAAACATAATTTTGATCAAAAGAATGTACAAGCCATCCCGCCACGTCAAGGCAACCCTTTGTGGGACAGTCCTACTCTAATATTAAAAACCTTTCCACTTGTCAAGTGACGTAAATGTGAACAAGGCAGAGGGACTGAACCCACCAGTTGAAGCATAGGCCAGACAGGATGGATTTTTCAGCTCAAAAGCAGGGCGGTCACACCCTTATATGCACAAAATGCACTAAGAACTAAATGAAAAACTGGGTCTGAACTGAAAAAGTAAGTTAATGTGTATGCAAAATGTAAATGCATATCAAACACATGACCATTAAACAGAGAAAACAAAAAACAAGAAACAAATATCCTAATATAAAACAAAATAAAAAATATATTGCAAAACATGCATGAAGCTGTAATAATAATAATAAGGGTATTTGGTAAACATAATTTTGATCAAAAGAATGTACAAGCCATCCCGCCACGTCAAGGCAACCCTTTGTGGGACAGTCCTACTCTAATATTAAAAACCTTTCCACTTGTCAAGTGACGTAAATGTGAACAAGGCAGAGGGACTGAACCCACCAGTTGAAGCATAGGCCAGACAGGATGGATTTTTCAGCTCAAAAGCAGGGCGGTCACACCCTTATATGCACAAAATGCACTAAGAACTAAATGAAAAACTGGGTCTGAACTGAAAAAGTAAGTTAATGTGTATGCAAAATGTAAATGCATATCAAACACATGACCATTAAACAGAGAAAACAAAAAACAAGAAACAAATATCCTAATATAAAACAAAATAAAAAATATATTGCAAAACATCCATGAAGCTGTAATAATAATAATAAGGGTATTTGGTAAACATAATTTTGATCAAAAGAATGTACAAGCCATCCCGCCACATCAAGGCAACCCTTTGTGGGACAGTCCCACTCTAATATTAAAAACCTTTCCACTTGTCAAGTGACGTAAATGTGAACAAGGCAGAGGGACTGAACCCACCAGTTGAAGCATAGGAGTTCTCTACTGCCTAGCTTTTCAACCTGTGAAGCATGTATATTGGGGTATACGTAAACCCCATGAAGCAGTATGATGTGTGAAAGAAGAGGGTCTTGTTGGAAGAAATAAAATGCAGAATAATTTTTTGATGCTTTATTGTACTATTCTGGATTAAAATAATTTTTAATTTTTTTTTTATTTTAAAAGCCAGCTTTTAGTATTCATAGATCATGATTTTACCTCTACATAGCAGTGCTGAAGCCCTGCTATGTATAACAGAAGCGATCCTTAAAGGGGCTATTAAATAGCATAAACAGTGAAAAAAAAGGTTTTAAAAATGTGAAACCATCTATCTATTTATCTATCTATTATCTATCTGTCTATCTATCTATTATCTATCTGTCTACCTATTTGTTTATCTATTATCTATCTATCTAACTAAATTTGTGTATCTATGTGTATATATAAATGTACAGTCATGGCCAAAAGTTTTGAGAATGACACAAATATTAATTTTTACAAAGTCTACTGCTTCACTTTTTCTAATGGCAATTTGCATATACTCCAGAATGTTATAAAGAGTGATCAGCTTAACAGCAATTACTTGCAAAGTCAATATTTGGCTAGAAAATGAACTTTATCCCCAAAACACATTTCAACATCATTGCAGCCCTGCCTTAAAAGGACCAGCTAACCTCTTTTCAGTGATTGCTCCATTAACACAGGTGTGGGTGTTGATGAGGACATGGCTAGAAATCAATCTGTCATGATTAACTAAGAATGACACCACTGGACACTTTAAAAGGAGGCTGGTGCTTGGCATCATTGTTTCTCTTCTGTTAACCATGGTTATCTCTAAAGAAACACGTGCAGTCATCATTGCAATGCACAAAAATGGCCTAACAGGGAAGAGTATCGCAGCTTAGAAAGATTGCACCTCAGTCAACAATCTATCGCATCATCAAGAACTTCAAGGAGAGAGGTTCCATTGTTGCCAAAAAGGCTTCAGGGCGCCCAAGAAAGACCAGCAAGCGCCAGGACCGTCTCTTAAAAGTGTTTCAGCTGCGGGATCGGGCTACCAGCAGTACAGAGTTTGCTCAGGAATTGCAGCAGGCAGGTGTGAGTGCATCTGCACGCACTGTGAGGCGGAGACTCTTGGAGCAAGGCCTGGTCTCAAGGAGGGCAGCAAAGAAGCCACTTCTCTCCAGAAAAAACATCATGGACAGACTGATATTCTGCAAAAGGTACAGGCAGTGGACTGCTGAGGACTGGGGTAAAGTTATTTTCTCTGATGAATCCCCTTTTCGATTGTTTGGGACATCAGGAAAACGCCTCATTCGGAGAAGACAAGGTGAGCGCTACCACCAGTCTTGTCTCATGCCAACTGTTAAGCATCCTGAAACCATTCATATGTGGGGTTGCTTATCAGCCAAGGGAATCGGCTCTCTCACAGTCTTGCCTAAAAACACAGCCTTGAATAAAGAATGGTACCAGAATGTCCTCCAAGAGCAACTTCTCCCAACCCTCCAAGAGCAGTTTGGCGATCAACAATGCCTTTTCCAGCATGATGGAGCACCTTGACATAAAGCAAAGGTGATAACTAAATGGCTCAGGGAACAAAACAGAGATTTTGGGTTCATGGCCTGGAAACTCCCCAGATCTTAATCCCATTGAGAACTTGTGGTCAATCATCAAGAGACGGGTGGACAAACAAAAACCTAAAAATTCTGACAAAATGAAAGCAT
The DNA here is from genome assembly GCA_033576555.1 of Oophaga sylvatica. Lineage (NCBI taxonomy): Eukaryota > Metazoa > Chordata > Amphibia > Anura > Dendrobatidae > Oophaga > Oophaga sylvatica. The sequence goes on along the minus strand of JARQOD010000003.1, from coordinate 448,419,315 downwards.
TGATTGTGCAAGAATGGACTGCTATCAGTCAGGATTTGGTCCAGAAGTTGATTGAGAGCATGCCAGGGAGAATTGCAGAGGTCCTGAAGAAGAAGGGTCAACACTGCAAATATTGACTTGCTGCATTAACTCATTCTAACTGTCAGTATAAGCTTTTGTTACTCATGTTTTCAATTATTATATTTCTGTCTGTGATAAAAACATCTGTCAAACACACATAAAAACCAGAGGACAGCAGATCATGTGAAAATATAATATTTGTGTCATTCTCAAAACTTTTGGCCATGACTGTATGTGTGTGCATGTATGAATGTATATGTTTGTGTATGTATGTGTGAACATACTTGTTTTTGGTTCAAGTAATTGTAAAGAATAGGAAAATCAACCTGGCTTTTTAAAGGGTTATTCACCAAATAATCAAGTTATCTGTGATCCATAGGATCCAATCATTACTCCACCACACTCTGGATGGATACAGATGGGGGCAGGATGGATACACATGGGGGCCAAGATGGATACACATGGGGGACCAGGATGGATACACATTGGTGGCCAGGATAGATACACATGAGGGGCCAAGATAGATACAAATGGGGGGCCAGGATGGATACACATGGGGGCCAGGATAGATACACATGAGGGGCCAGGATGGATACACATGGGGGACAGGATGGAAACACATGGGGGGCCAGGACAGATACACAAGGTGGGGCCAGGATGGATATACGGGAGGGCAGAACAAGGGGCCAGGATTGATACATATAGGTGGCCAGGATGGATACACATGGGAACCAGGATGGATACACATGGGTGGACAGGATCGATATATGGGGGACAGGACATGGGGCCAGGATGGATATATGGGGGGTCATGACATGGGGCCAGGATGGATACATATGGGGTACAGGATGGATATATGGGGGAGGCAGAACAAGGGACCAAGATGGATATATGGGGGGCCAAGATGGATATATGGGGGTCCACAATGCATATATATATATGGTGGAGCCAGGATGCAGATATATGGGGGAGCCAGGATGCATATATAGGGGATCCAGGACAAGGGACCAGGATGGATATATGGGGGGCTAGAATGCATATATATGGTAGAGCCAGGATGGAGTTATGGGGGGAAGGACAAGGGACCAGGATGCATATATCTGAGGGGTCAGGATGCATATATGTGGTGGGCCAGGATGCATATATGGGGGATCCAGGATGCATATATGGGGGCCAGGATGGATACACATGAGGGGCCCAGATAGATACACATGGGGGGCCAGGATGGATACTCATGGGGGCCAGGATGGATACAAATGGGGACCAATATGGATACACATGGGAGACCCGGATGGATACACATGGGAGGCCAGGATGAATACACATGGGGGCCAGGATGGATACACATGAGGGACAGAATGGAAACACATGGGGGGCCAGAACAGATACACAAGGTGAGGCCAGGATGGATATATGGGAGAGCAGGACAATGGGCCAGGATTGATACATATGGGGGGGCCAGGATGGATACACATGGGGACCAAAATGGATACACATGGGGGACAGGATCGATATATGGGGGACATGACAAGGGGCCAGGATGGATATATTGGGGGTCAGGACATGGGGCCAGGATGGATACATATGGGGGGCAGAATGGATATATGGGGAAGGCAAGACAAGGGACCAGGATGGATATATGGGGGGCCAAGATGAATATATGGGGGTCCACGATGCATATATATATGGGGGAGCCAGGATGCAGATATATGGGGGAGCCAAGATGCATTTATATGGTGAGCCAGCATGCACATATAGGGGATCCAGGACAAGGGAACAGGATGGATATATGGGGAGCCATGATGCATACATATGGTAGAGCCAGGATGCATATATATGGGAGGCCAGGATGGATTTATGAGGGGCAGGACAAGGGACCAGGATTCATATATCTGGGGGGTCAGAATGCATATATATGGAGGGCCAGGATGCATATATGGGGGATCCAGGATGTACATATGGGGGACCAGGATGGATATATGTGGGGGGAATAGGATGGATTTATGGGGAGGAGCCAGGTTGGATATATATGGGGCCAGGTTGCATATATATGGGGGGGCCAGGATGGATATATGGGGGAGCCAGGATAAGGGACCAGGAAGGATATATGGGGGTCCAGGAGAGATATATGGAGGGCAGGACAAGGGACATATGAGGGCCAGTATGTATAGCTGGGGGGCAGGATGGATATCTTGTGGCATATTATAAAATAAAGGGGACCAGGCTGGGCAAGATTATTAAATAAAGAGGGCCAGGATGAGGTGCTTAATGACTGTTTGAGGGCCAGAATGAGGAACATGTTATATTAGTTTATGGTGACAAGTGAGGAACATAATTTCGTTAGGGTCCAATAAGGTATATTATTACTACTGTAATATAATTTACTTTTTAGGAAACTATTTTCCATGGAGGGAAAAAAGGGAGATCCTGTTACTGTGCAGTGCAGCACTACATCACTTTTTTTCTTTATCTGACGTAGTGTAGAAGTCAGAGAAAAAGTGGGGAAAGTGCATTGAAAGCGATCAGCTATTGATGACTGTGTTATTTTTTGCGGATAGTTTCGGCCAATCAATGGCCTTGATCACAATGTTGCTTTTCATAGGTTCTTTTCTAGAATTTGAACATGTAGTATCGTTGCGGTAGATAAATATGAGGGTGTGTACATAAAATCCACATTGAGGGAACTTTTTTTTTCATGCACTGGGATCCAAAAGACGCCAATGTAGGTATGCATGTAGACTGTGAGCCCTCGCGGGCAGGGTCCTCTCTCCTTCTGTACTTGTGTGTCCCTTGTCCAGCACATGTTTATTGTACCTGTCTATATTTTTCCCTTTTCATATGTAAAGCGCCATGGAATAAATGGCGCTATATAAATGTATAATAATAATAATAATAAAATATGCATACAGTATACACCAATAGACAATTAGATTAGTATTTGATTTTGAAAAAAAGGACACATCCATGTTGAAATGGAGTTACTGTACTGGTAGTCGTTGGTGATACAGTAGAAATGCTGACATATGTATCTCAAGGCAAGGAGGGCGATCAAATCAGCATTGCTGTAAAAAGAGTTTATGGCCAGAGGAGGGTTTGGAAACAAGTCCGTTGGTGGCACAGCTGTGTCCGAAGATCAGGCAGTTTCCCTGGAGTTGCTGCAGAAGCCAGCGTTGGTGGCTAAGTGAGAGATGCTGACTCTTCCGTGTCTGAGCAGAGGGACCAGTGCAAAAAAATTTTTTTCCCTCAATGTGGATTTTATGTACACACCCTCATATTTATCTACCGCAACGATACTACGTGTTCAAATTCTAGAAAAGAACCTACGAAAGGCAATATAGTGATTAGGCCATTGATTGGCCAAAACTTTATATTTTTTTCCTATCGCCTCCCTTCTCATCAATAAATTATCCACTTGAAGCAAATCTTCTCTTGTACTAGTGCAGTGATTATATATTTTACTATCGATGGGACCACTGGCTCCATTCACTAGCACCGTCACCTCCATAGAAGTCGAGTGCTAGCCTTCTGCTTCTTCTTCTCTTATTTCTGGTGGAGACAATTCCTGGCTGGAAGAAGTGATGGTGGTCTGTGCTGGTTGAAGAAGAAAAGCGAAGAGGAAGGACTTCAACTACAGGCGTCACTGGTGAGTCAGTGTATTACATGTACATGCACACTATATACTATATACTGTGGACAAAGCTCCTTTGTATAATGTCACTGGTGATCACTATATTAACTCTACAGTATATAAAGAGCTCCTGTGTGCAATGTCACTGGTGATCACTGTATTATCTGTACACTATATACAGAGCTCCTGTGTGCAATGTCACTGATGATCACTGTATTATCTGTACACTATATACAGAGCTCCTGTGTGCAATGTCACTGGTGATCACTGTATTACCTGTACATTTACACTATATATAAAGCTCCTGTACATGATGTCGATGGTGATCACTGTATATCTGTACACTATATACAGAGCTCCTGTGTAGAATGTCACTGGTGATCACTGTATTACCTGTACACTATACACTATATACAAAGCTGTGTATAATGTCACTAGTGATCACTGTATCACCTGTACACTGACACTATATACAGAGCACCTGTGTATAATGTCACCAGTGATCACTGTATTATCTTTACACTGACAATATATACAGAGCTCCTTTGTAAAATGTCACTAGTGATCACTGTATTACCTGTACACGGACACTATATACAGAGCTTCTGTGTATAATGTCACTGGTGATCACTGTATTACCTGTACCCTGACATTATATACAGTGCTCTTGTGTATAATTTCACTGGTGATCCCTGTATTACCTGTACACTGACACTATATACAGAGCTACTGTGTATAATGTCACAGGTGATCACTCTAATACCTGTACACTGACACTATATACAGAGCTCCTGTATTAATGTCACTGGTGGTAATAACAGTATTAGTATTGTGGTTTGTATTCATTGTCAGTATTGTAGTATTCGGTCACTATGTGGTGGTAATTTGTGGTCCGGTCACAGTGTGGCAGTATTTCTCATTGAATGTGGTATGATTTGGTCCCTATATGCTGGTAATTAGAGTTGAGCGATACTTTCCGATATCCAAAAATATCGGATCGGAATGGTATCGCCGATATCACTAAATATTGTCGATATCCGATTCCGATACCGGAAGTCCCATGTAAGTCTATGGGAACAAAATATCGCAACTAAAAAAACACTTTCTTTCCTTGTAAACACAAAATATACACATATAGAATACATATATATATATATATATATATATATATATATACATGTCATTGTGACATATATATATATACATATATTTATAGTTTATTCACTTCTACATAGTAAAATAGCCTCTGATTCAATTGCCGGGTAAAGCCGGCATTTGTGAAAAGACAGAAGCACCCGAGGGTCCAGTCGCCACAGAGATGTTGCATCGCACCCAGCGGTGTGACAACTTACTCTCAGGTAAGGAGGAAACACCCCATTGACTCCAACCACTGCATTCAACAGTACACTATGCCAGCTGAGTGTAGGCGGACCCAATGGGACTGTCTAGCTCAGGCTGGTTAGAACAGGGTGTAGCTAGTTGGATGGGAGGGGTTGAGGCAGCCTTATGCTGCATGTCTTTGTAGTAAGAATTGTTTCCTTTCCTGCTTTCTTACTACGTCGCATACTCCACTCTGCTACATCACTCTGCACCATTGCTCTATCTCACATCTATCTGCCCTGGAAGGATAGCGTGTTACCTGTAGAAGACTTATCACCTACCTGCACTACACCATCCCTGCCAGAGGACCTGCACAGCAGCGCTGGTCACCCTGACCAGGTACTACAGGTGGAGTCACAACAAACTACACAAACATTCTATCATCCCCTGGAAATATCCCACATTCCAGTGAGCGACCAGGGAACGGACATAGCTGTGCTACCCGTCACATCCCCCATAGAATTCGACGGGCTTGGTGCCGAGTACCCCCAAAACCTGTGGCTCTGTGCGACTCAACTTTGGCGTCACAAACAGGATTCAGAAGCTCGCTATAAGCGAGTCCTGTGTGCCTTAATTGAACTGTTTTTTTGCTTGAGAATTGCAAAAATCATCATAGACTTTATTTGCCATTTTTCCGTCATATCTGCGCCACGAGGCACAGGTGAAGAATAAGGGTGTGCTCTCGTGGGCGTACACTCACTCCGTGGCGCGAAAACGATGTCCGCCCACTCTAAATGTTACTGCAATGTAAGATCGTGCCCCACAGCTCTGGAGTTCCGCCTCCTCATCCTCCTCAGTGGGCGGAAACGAACGCGAAGGTTCCGCCTCCCTACAAAAGATGGTGCCTCTCCTGATGCTAATGACACATGTGACTTGGCAGAGATGGCGAACGGAAACGACCCGATCGCCACGGAGCCACCGTTTGGCACCCGGCCTGGAAACCCTCCTAAGCTGGAAGAAGCGGAGGATACCCTGAGAGACCTGGCCCGGCACCGGGAGGAGGTCGCCAGGATGGAAGCGAGCTGGCGGGCCCTAAAACTACACTTGGAGTGGCGCCAATCCCTCTTACCCCCTGAAGTGTCTGTACCGGAAGGTGAGGCACCCGTTCCAGTAGAGGAGGCCGTGCGGGCATCCCAGCCCTTGCAATCTGAACCGGTTGACAGTATCTCAGTGGAGGCACCCGTTCCAGTAGAGGAGGCCGTGCGGGCATCCCAGCCCTTGCAATCTGAACCGGTTGACAGTATCTCAGTGGAGGCACCCGTTCCAGTAGAGGAGGCCGTGCGGGCATCCCAGCCATTGCAATCTGAACCGGTTGACAGTATCTCAGTGGAGGCACCCGTTCCAGTAGAGGAGGCCGTGCGGGCATCCGAGCCCTTGCAATCTGAACTGGTTGACAGTATCTCAGTGGAGGCACCCGTTCCAGTAGAGGAGGCCATGCGGGCATCCCAGCCCTTGCAATCTGAACCGGTTGCCAGTATCACAGTGGAGGCACCCGTTCCTGCAGAAAACGCCGCACCAGCACCCCAGATCCCGCTGTCTGCCCCCGTCGCTGAGGCAGAAGAAGCGACACCCGTCCTCATGGAGGAGGCCGCTCAGGCACCAGAGCTCTACCTGCCTGTACCGGAGCCCCGACCGTCATCTGTTCCAGAGCCGGCTGCTTCCGCCACAGTGGAGCGCCGCCAGGACTGGCGGGCGCCAGGAGAGCTGCCGCAAACCGGACATCGTAAGCTGGCATTTGATGGTGGAGACATGGAGCTGCTGGTGGAGGAGAATTACAACCGGCGTCAGGAGGAAGAGTGGAGACATCGGGAGCGGGAAGCAGAGCGACAAAGGGAGCAGCGAGAATCCCAAAAGCTTCGGCAACGTCACCTGGAGAAGGACCTGGCAGAGAAGGCACGTATGAGAAAGGATAAAAGTACGCTGAGGGAGCCGCGGCGTAAGGGTGCAGTACGGAACTTTAAGTTAAAAGGTGGTTGGGGCTTCATCCAGGAGCCTGGACTTTATTTAGAAGTCTTTGTAACCCGGCGGGACGTGGAGGCTCACCTCTCAGAAGGACACCCGGGGAGGGACCTGTTGGCAGGAGACTTGGTGACTTACACCCGACACTGGGGTTACAATGGATGGTACGCCCTAAATGTTACCAGGTGCGACCCCTACTCCCTAGAGTGTCAGGAAACTGACAGACCCTCCGAGCCTTCAGCCTCCCCCAACCAGGCCTCTGCACAAGTGCCCACCCCACGCCGTAAATCTCCCCAGCCTCCCTCAGTGGTCTCCTCAGCAGCCCCAGCTATGGACATGATAATGATAGCTGGCCCGTACCCGGCGCCTGTTAGGCCCCCTGGGGTTCGTTCAGTCCGGGACATAGGGGTCCAGACCCGGAGGGAGACGAAAGAGGTGGCCACACAGACCCAGATAGCGGGTCACGACATAACTGTACAGGCCACACGATGTCATCAGGTCTGGGTGGACCCTCCTGTCACGGATGTTTGGCAAGCTCCAGAAGAGTACCAGGTGGTACCTGTAAGAGGCCAGCCAAAGAAGTCTAAATAACCCGGACAGGGTCTCTGTATGTAAATCGTTAAATTATTGATGTACCCGGACGGGTGAATGTTCATAAAAAGAAGTTTATTGTTGCCTTAATATACCCAGGTTGGGTAATGGTTTGATGTACCCGGACGGGTGAATGTTCAGAAGAACAAGTTTATTGTTGCCTTTATATACCCAGGTTGGGTAATGGTGTTTTAATGTAATCAAAATGTTGAACTTTGAAGCCATGAACTGTACTGGCTCACAAACTTTTCTGCAAATAGTTGGCACTTCGGTGCTCCATCTTGGTTTTACAAAAAACTTAACTGTGCACTATTTTCAACTACCTCAGAAACTAAAAACCCGTTTGGTGTGGCCGAAAGTGAGGTCTGCTCAAGGAAAGTCTTGCAGCCCACCCAAGACCACAGTTGGAGGTTTGGAGCGGGTCCTCCACAAGCACAAGTAAAGGACACTGTGAAGTTACCCCGGTGGGGGTAGTCCTAAGAAGTCTCAACGAACTTCGCGGCAGTAATGCTATTTGCACTTTTGTTAATGTTATTATTAAAAATTTTATTATGCAACGTTTAACTTGAAGTGTTTCCTGCTTTCTTACTACGTCGCTATAGTCGACTCAACTTCCCTCACTGTGAGCTGGCACTTTACATTTACAATGTCTCTGTTTTTTTTTTTTGGGGGGGTGGGGAACATTCAGACTTTTGCTATGGGGCCCCATGATTTATATGTACGCCCCTGCTGCTGAGGCATGGTATTTAAGGCTGTTAAGGAGCCAACATACATGGACCTTGCCAGCAGCTTCGGACTGGAGTACCTTGGGCCCACCAGAGAAAATATATTCTTGGGGCCCACCATCATACTTCCCAACCTTTGAATAAGGGAAAGAGGGACAAAGGCTGTGGCACGCTGTGCCTGCTGCAGAAAATTTTAGGCCATGCCACGTTGCACCACAGACTGTCCAGGAGTTGGTGGATGCTTTAGTCCAGGTGTGGGAGGAGATCCCTCACGAGACCATCCGTCGCGCTCATCAGGAGCATGGCCAGAAGTTGTAGGGAGGTCATACAGCATACCTCCCAAATTTGGAAGACAGGAAAGAGGATTAAAGGCTGCGGCGCGTGTTGCGCGCCGCTGAAAATTTTAGGCCACGCCCCGACAACACCCATTTCACAGCTAATCACACCCATATCCTCGCCCCAAGCGTAACCATTTAGCACTGCTGATCACACTGACTGGTAATGAGGGCACAGTGGCTGGTACTGAGGAAAAGAAAGAAAGAGCAGCGAGAGAGAAAGAACAAACAGAGAAAGAAAGAGAGGAAAGAAAGAAAAGAGAGAAAGAAAGAACAGAGAGAAAAAAGAACAGAGAGCGAGAAGGAAAGAACAGAGAGCGAGAAAGAAAGACTAGAGAGAGAAAGAAGACTAGAGAGAGAGCCATAGGCGTAGCTAGGGTTTTGGTTTAGTGGGGGCAAAACTTCTGAGTGGGCCCATCATCAGAGAACCTCAGCAAATGACCGCGCTGTTCGCCAAAATAATCTATATATAAAAAGACCAATATTGATATTACCGCCATATGGTCTGTGTTAAATAATACCAGTCCTACAGAACATATAGATTACAGCACAGGTACAGATAATGACTTACCGCTGATGTTCTTTCTAATGGAATTGTTCACTTTTCATGTCTTTACCATCTGGCCCACACCGACATGACGACTTCTCCAGCCAGGACTCGACTGCACCCCCATTAAAAAAAAAAAAAAAAATACTCACCTCCCGGCTCCTGTGCTGCTCACTGTTCTCCCTCTCAGCGTCTGACAGCGGGCGCCGGCAGGTGATGTTATTGCGCCCGCTGTCATACGCTGAGAGGGGGATTATGGGAGAGAAGGAGCGCTCGTTCCTTCTCTCTCTATGCGGTCAGCTTTATCGGCTGGATGCCGATACAGCTGACCCTCCGATGACGTGTGGGGGGCCCACTGCTGGCACCGGGCCCCCCCAACGCCTGTTCAGGCCCCATAGCTTCCGGGCGGCAGAGCAGGGAGAGCGATTCTCCCTGCTCTGCCGCAGAATGTAACTGTATCGTAGCTCCGGGTGGGCCCCCTCAGAGCGCGGGCCCCGGGGCCACCGCCCCCTCTGCCCCGCGACCTATCCTTTCAAATCAGGGCCCACCACGCAGGAGCTGGGGCCCACCGTAGGTTTCTCCGGTGTCCCGGTGCCTCAGTCCGACCCTGCTTGCCAGCCTGATAATACCAGGCCACAGCAGTCTGCTTATCTTTGCTGGTTAACAAAAATAGGGGATCCCCTCGAAAAAAAAAAGGCGTGGGGTCCACCCTATTTGTGTTAACCAGCCAGATGAAGCAGACTGCTGAGGCCTGGTTTTTCAGGCTGGTAATGAGCCAATATCCATGGACCTTGACAGCCTGATAATACCAGGCCACAGCAGTCTGCTTAGCTTGGCTGGTTAACAAAAATAGGGGATCCCCTCGAAAAAAAAAACGGCGTAGGGGTCCCCCTATTTTTGTTAACCAGCCAAGTAAAATGCAGACTGCTGCGGCCTGGTATTAAAAGACTGTCAAGGCCCATGGATTTTGGCCTTCAACAGCCTGATAATACCAGGCTACAGCAGCCCCACATTTGGCGCATCAAAAGATGTGCCAATTGTGGCACTTTACCCGGCTCTTCCCACTGCCCTGTAGCGGTGGCAAGTGGGGTAATAAGGGGTTAATGTCACCGTTGATTGCACGGTGACAATAAGCCCGGTTAATAATGGAGAGTGTTCAATAAGACACGATCCATTATTAATCCCAAAGTTTTTAAATGTATAAAAAAAAAGACACAGCAAGAAAAAAGTATTTTAATGAAATAAAAGAGACAACACAGTTTTCATTTCTTTTATTATACTCTCATTCCTGCGACGCCATCGATCTCCTGTAAAAAAAGGAAAAAAAAAAAACAACAGTATACCACCTGTCCGACGCAGTCCATAGTAACGACTGTCCCACGACGATCCAGCTCTGCTACATCGGAATGACAGGCAGAGGCTGTCATCCCAGCGCAGCACAGCTGATTACCTGCTTCCCCGGCGGTGACGTCATCGGACTGACTGCTTTACGGCCGGGATTACCCAGCAGTCACTGCAGTTATCGCGAGAAACTGCATGTGACCGCCGGGGAAAGATGATGGCGGCCATCAACCAGACCAGGCCGTGACCACCGGAGATCTTCTGCCAGGTAAGTGCCGCTGACTCCTGACAGACCCGACCGACGGACACTCACAGTGACAGTGACAATTCCGATTCCAGTATACGATATATGGGAAATATCGAAAGTCAATATGGAAAGTCAGATACAGCTAATATCGGCCGATACCCGATACTTGCGGTATCGTATCGCTCAACACTACTGGTAATATGTCATATTATTCGGTCATTTTGTGGTGGTATTATGTGATCAGGTCATGGTGTGGCTGTATTTCTTCCCTCTATGTGGTATTATTGGTCTTGATTTAGTGGAGTGTGTTGTGTATTGCAGTAATTTGTTCTCTCTGATATTAATTAGGAGAAGATTATTTATTTCCATTAGAGATTAGATACTTGGAACACAGTGGCAGAGATGCACCTACAGGGGTTTTCCTGTGAAGAAAGTAATCACCTCTCTACAGGATAAGTGATATATTGATTAGTGAGGATCTGACTACTTGGACCCATTCAGCAAATGTGGAACCTTTTATCCTTATTAGCCTGGAGTGGCATGTCCAACTTCACCACTGATCCATTCATTCACTGAGTGGCTGCACTTGTTTTTTTCTGGTAGCCCTATAGAAAAATGGATGAATGGAACCGCGGGCGGTCAGACATCTCACCTGCCGCTCCATTTTACAATGTGGATAAGTGTCCTATCAATGATAAAATTTCCTCATTCTTCTGATCGGTGTAGTTTCTAATTGTCGACCTAAGCGATCACGTATCCTGTAGAGCCCATGGATCGGTCATAACTTGTTTTAACCAATGAACCCCATTAATGTAAACTACCGTTATTATACATCCCAGTTATGGGGGCGCATAGTAGATGTGCAGGAGCCACCTGTGTTTTACTATACTATAATAGGGATAACGACTGACAGATATTTACATATAACTGTTGGGTGGGCCCCTAGAGTCCATTCCCCCTGGGGGCCTCAGACACCCCAATCTGACAATGCTATTGTCTATCTATCTATCTATCTATCTATCTATCTATCTATTATCTTCTATCTATCTATCTGTCGATCGATCTATTATCTATCGATCTATCTATTATCTATCTATCGATCTATTATCTATTTATTATCTATATATCCATCTATCTATTATCTATCTATCGATCTATCTATTATGTATCTATTCTATTATCTATCATATCCATTATCTATATATCCATTATCTATCAATCAATCTATCTTTCTATCTATTATCTATCTTTATCTTTATCTATTATTATCTGTCTATCTAATGTCTATATATTATCTATCTATTTGTATCTATCTATCTATTAACTGTCTATCTATTGTCTATCTATTATCTATCTATCTATCTATCTATCTATCTATCTATCTATCTATCTATCTATCTATCTATCTATCTATCTTTCTATCTATTATTTATTTATCTATCTATCTATTGTCTATTTATTATCTATCTATTTATCTATCTATCTTATTCAGACATCCATTTTTCATGGTTAGAACACATGCCCATTAAAGTCTATGGAGCTGCTAAGGCCGGGGTCACACACAACGTCTAAAAAATTGGACCGTTTTAGTGGGACGATTATCGCACAAAAGTTTCCTGAACATTGATCCGTCTGTCATCCGATTATCCGGGGATGATGCGATTTAGTCGCATCTGAGCGTTCATTACACATCCGATTGACATCCGACTTGCAAGATTTTGTCGGTGGCTAGCAAAACCGACATATAATGGATACAAATTAATAGTTTTAAAATCACAAAAGAAAGAATAGATATATACACATAGAATACATATATATATATATATATATATATACTGTATGTCATTGAGACATATATATATACACATATATTTATAGTTCATGCACTTCTACATAGTGTAATAGCCGCTAATTCAATTGCCGGCTTTTGTGAAATTACAGACCCGACATGAAATGACACATGGTTTACATACAGTTAACCATGTCATTTCATGTAGTTTGATATATAGTTTTCACTAACAATTACATGAGTGTATGTGTGCAAAATTTCACACATGTAGGGGTTATTTAAAGGTGTAAATTCGTTGAAAAAAATGCGTGGGCTCCCGCTGTATTTTCTCAACCAGACAGACAAATCCAGCAGCGGGGGCTGCTCAGCTGTAAGCCCCCGAATGAATGAGCTTATCTCCGGGCCGACAGGAGAGGAAGTAATTAGTGTGGGAAGCTTAATTGATTGCTTCCCCCGGTAATCAGGTCACTTCAGGTCAGCCGGGACTCCCTCTGACGCTGATGCTGTGCGGTGTCCTGGCTGACCTGAAGTGAACTGATTACCGTGGGAAGCAATCAACTAAGCTTCCCACACTAATCACTTCCTCTCCTGTCGGCCCGGAGATAAGCTCATTCATTCGGGGCTTACAGCTGAGCAGCCAGCATTAGCTGCGCTGCTTGGCTGTAAGCCAGTTAACCCTTTGTGAAGGATTACAGTGTGGGGCCTGACAGAGCACCAGATAGGTAAGAATAATGTTGTTTTATTATTTTTTCTTTATTACAGGAGAGCAAGGGCTCCGCACGGATTACCTGTAAAATAAAAGATGGTCAAAAAATGTGTGTTTATTTCATTAAAATTATTTATTATTAATGTGTGTGTTTTTTTATTTCCTTCAATAGGATTAATAATTGAGAGTTGTCTAATTGACAACTCTCAATTATTAACCTGGCTTAAAGTCACCTTTCAATAGCAAGATGGCTTTAACCCATTATTAACCCATTCGCCACCGCTACAGGGCAATGGGAATAGACGGGCAAAGTGCCAGAAAGGGCGCATCTAATTATAGATTTGCCTTTTCTGGGGTGGCTGGGGGAAGATGTTGGTAGCCAGTGGGGGCACAAAATAAATGCACCCTCCCGAGGCTATTATTATCTGCCCCCACTCGCTGGCTTTGTCTGTCTGGTGGAGAAAATAGCGCGGGAGCCCACGCATTTTTTTCAACGAATTTACACCTTTAATTTAACCCCTACATGTGTGAAATTTTGCACACATACACTCATGTAATTGTTAGTGAAAACCATATATCAAACTACATGAAATGACATGGTTAACTGTATGTAAACCATGTGTCATTTCATGTCGGGTCTGTAATTTCACAAAAGCTGGCAATTGAATTAGCGGCTATTATACTATGTAGAAGTGCATGAACTATAAATATATATACAGTACAGACCAAAAGTTTGGACACACCTTCTCATTCAATGATTTTTCTGTATTTTCATGGCTATGAAAATTGTAGAAGGCATCAAAACTATGAATTAACATATGTGGAATTATACATTACGCTTAACAAAAAAGTGTGAAACAGCTGAAAATATGTCTTATATTCTAGGTTCTTCAAAGTAGCCACCTTTTGCTTTGATTACTGCTTTGCACACAGAAAAGGTGGACGGATGGACTCTACATGCCTGGTTCCCACTGTGAAGCATGGAGGAGGTGGTGTGATGGTGTGGGGGTGCTTTGCTGGTGACACTGTTGGGGATTTATTCAAAATTGAAGGCATACTTAACCAACATGGCTACCACAGCATCTTGCAGCAGCATGCTATTCCATCCGGTTTGCGTTTAGTTGGACCATCATTTATTTTTCAACAGGACAATGACCCCAAACACACCTCCAGACTGTGTAAGGGCTTTTTGACCAAGAAGGAGAGTGATGGGGTGCTACGCCAGATGACCTGGCCTCCACAGTCACCAGACCTGAACCCAATCGAGATGGTTTGGGGTGAGCTGTACCGCTCACCGCTTCAATTTTGAATAAATCCCAAACAGTGTCACCAGCAAAGCACCCCCACACCATCACACCACCTCCTCCATGCTTCACGGTGGGAACTAGGCATGTAGAGTCCATCCGTTCACCTTTTCTGCATGCAAAGCAGTAATCAAAGCAAAAGGTGGCTACTTTGAAGAACCTAGAATATTAGACATATTTTCAGTTGTTTCACACTTTTTTGTAACGTGTAATGTATAATTCCACATGTGTTAATTCATAGTTTTGATGCCTTCAGTGTGATTCTACAATTTTCATAGTCATGAAAATACAGAAGAATCTTTGAATGAGAAGGTGTGTCCAAACTTTTGGTCTGTACTGTACATATATATATATATATATATATATATATATATATATGTCACAATGACATGTATATATATATATATATATATATATGTATTCTATGTGTGTATATCTATTCTTTCTATTCTTTATTAAACCTGTCAGTGTGATTTTACAGTATAGCCGGGGATGAATTGCCGGCTTTTCTAATGGACACCGGTGCGATTTAATCGCAAGTCACACGTGCGGTCCGTTTGTAATCAGATTTTTCATCGCACCCATAAACTTGCATTGACGATAGTCGACCCACAATCGGTGACAATCGCATCATGCTGCGATTGCACTCGCACGTATAAAACGGACCACAAAAAATCTGATACTGGGAGCTGCTCCATAGATTAACATTGGTCCGACTGCAAAGCGATATTTCATCGCATTACAGTCGTCCGATTTTGTCGCCAGTGTGACCCCGGCCTAAGAATTTTAGTCTGCTAAAAAATCACGGAGACATGTCTATTTTTGATCTAAGTTACTGATCAAAATCATTCATAGATGTTTATGGGTCTGCAAGAGAAATGAGTAGTAATGAAAGGAAAAAAAAGGACACGTGAATGATGCCTAAAGATATACTGCATGCATTAATGATATTCTCATTGATATTCTGTACATGTTGGTTAAAGAGTTCATATCATCTGTGACTGGCTATCTACAAAAAGAATGGGTAACCCCATGCTAAGCAATTCTCTAAATATTTTGAATTTATTACTAATAATGATAACAAAAACTCCCCCTACATGGCCTCTGGAGGATCAAACTTCCTGATAAAGTTCTTTTGGGTTTGTTCACCTAACTTGTTATGTGGCTTCTTACAATTGTCCATGACCACATTTGGTGTCAGACTGCAAAATATGTCAGTGTATCATGAGATCTAGCTCTTCCCTCTACATGGGTGATATTTGCACTTTAAAATGACAGTTACACACCAGTAATAGTGATAATCGAGCACTGAAATACTCGAGTGCTCGGTACTTGAATAGAGCACTTGTTGAAGAGGTTTGGCTTGCACGCTGTCAAGTAGCGAAGTGCTGGTGTAACGGGCCAGATGAATAGAGCACTTCGGACGCTTAGTCGTGCTCAACCTGAGTCGCAAGCATAATGGAAGTGAATGGCAAACTCATGCATTTTTCCGGAGGATGGACTCTCTCTCTCTGTCTCTCTCTCTCTGGCTCTCTCTGTCCCTCTGTATCTGTATCTCTCCTTCAAGCAGTGGAATACCTGGCTTCAGTGCAGCGCACAGCTCAGATGGTTAAAATTAGCTTCTTGTGGGCACCTGAACAGTCCGATGCGTGACAGAGTATCGAGCAGTGCCGAGCGCGCTCTCCCACCACTAATCAATGACTGTTTTTTAAGAGTTATTTCCGGACTGGCCATGGGTTTCCTGACCTGACCTCAAGAAAGTCATAAAAATAAGAAGGCACAGAAAGTGGCTGAACAGCACAGGTGACATGTCATATAGGATTTTTTTTCCATTTCCAAACAAATAACAATTACACTTTAATAATTGTGATCTTTTGTTTACCGTATAATATTGAATTTTTGAAAATGAGTTTTGTAAATGAGACGCCCCTTGCTGTAGGGCAAATGTGATTCATTGTTGACCTGCAGCTGATTCTGGTCATTTAACCAACATACACACCAATTTTACAGATGGAGATGGAAGGTCCCAAAATGACAGCTGACATATACTGTCTGATCCAGTCATTGTCAGAGGGTGGGGAGAAACGACCGGGGACCTGCCTGTCCGACTAGTCTGCTGTATGTCTTGGCCCTGGGCCTGCTTTTATAGTATGTTTTTGTGCAAAACATTTCAGCGTTTCAGGGTCAAACTTACAGTATGTGGCTGAAATCATGATGCCAAGTGTCTGGAATGTGCTGCCCATCACTATCAAGTTCCCTTTAACAGCTATACAACTATTTAACAAAAAAGGTTAAAACCCAGAAAGAAAGGGACAGTGTGGTAAATGCCACAACGGCTAAATGTGATCAATCAGGGGGAAAATGTACTAATCAGGCAATAAGGGTACAATGCAAACTAATATACGTTATACTGGGAAACATAAGTAGGAACTCAAGACATGATTTAGAAACTGAGTAACATGAAAAATATAATTTAAAAATCCCCGATTTAATAATACACCACTCTAAGAGAGGTCTAAGCAATGTCCAATAATACAAAAGTACCCACCATAAGCTTTGGAGTACTGGGCGGTATGGTTTTTCTTTGATTCATTTGCATTTTCTATTTACTGGGTATTCTTTAAATGTCTTCTTCATTTTGCATTTACACGGTACGAAGATACACATCTTTCCTATATTCTTCATTTTGGTAATTATTATTATGGGTATTTTGTCTAGGTTTGGTGATTAATCCCTTTAGTAGGTGTATGCAGTTTAAAAATCTCCTAATGCAGTAAAAATGATTTTAAAAAGATTTGTCTAATACAATGTATGATTTCTCTTTTTTTATAGATTATTTTCATTGAGCAAATATTGTTTAACAGTTTTGTCATCCTCAAACAATAAACTTATTCAGTTCACCTAGGTGAAACTGCATTAAAACAATGTTGTCGGACCTGCTTTTTTCATACATTCCACATTGTAAAAAAAAAAAATCACATCTATTAAAATTTTCTTAAATGTCTTCTATATATGTGGGTTGTATTTTTATTATCCATTTCCAGACTGGCCATGGATATCCTAACCTCAACAGCCTGATAAATGACTATAAAGCAGTTAGTTTAGGATGGGAGACCCATAGACGGCCTGGAAATCATAGTCTGCATAGTGACCAGGAGACATAGACATATGAAACATATTCTGATTTTTTTTACAAAGTTAAGGCTGATTGAATAATGAAAAAAATAAAAAATTGCAAGAGTCCTTAGTGGGATAATTACGTATTGGTAAACACCCTAAAGTTAATCACCTTATTCCTAGTAACATTTTTCATGAATTTGTCTTTTTGAGAACTCAATGTTATATAATCATATTAGTTGGGAATAATAGAATATTATATAATTCTAAATTGCTGAAATAAGAGCTTTAATGGCAAATTGCCTCCAATGTTAAATATAAAAGGGGCACTGTATAATAATCATCATAACAAGTGATCGAAACACAAGAGGCAAAGGGACAAACAGATAAAATTACATGAATGCTCTTTGTGACATGGATAAAAGAAAGTAAAGCATGATTACTGCAATGTCAAGAGCTGTCATTGTGGTGGAGAAACCTGTTGTACCTGTCAAATTTCTCCTCCCCTACCATTCCAATAGTCCACCTTATAAAAGCTGTCACAGTGTTTCTGCCCCTGCATTCCACCTGGTTAGACTACTGCTTGGAGTTTGCTGGTTTGGTGACAGTAATGACAACTCAGTCCCAGTAACGTACAGTGGAAGGTGCAGAATTGGGATTCATCGACTCAATTTGAAGTCTACCAAGGAGTTGGCACCATGGGTGTCCTCCACATTGCGATTCTATCCACACTCTGCCTGCTTAGAGCAAGAGCTCATAATGAAGAGGGTAAATATCTTATATCTTTTTTTTACATGAGGTTATAGGATGAAATCATTTTGGGTTGGGGACCAAAATTCTAAGAATTAATTTCAATACATTAGGCAACAATGATCATTACATGAGTGGAGCCAAAATGGTTTTGTTGAAATCAATGGAAATGCTTTCGGAGGCGACGCAAGGGAGAAAAGTATGGTTTTTCATGGGAAAATATCGAAGCAAAATATTTTGCAGTCATCTGTTCTGTTTATAGAAAATTATGGGAATGTTTATATGTTTGGGTCTTAGATTATAATATTGATAATATTCAAGGAAAATGAACTAATTTGGTTCTGTACCGAGTAAATAAAGAAGAGGGCATAGTGCTCCCTAGAGCAATTAAATCACCTAATTGGTTGAGTTGGAACCAATCGGACAACCAGTCAAGCTTAGGCACTCATTTTTACTGCTTCAGAAGACACCTTTAAAGGAGTTTCCCCCTATTAACATTTATAGGTCTTAAATTTAGAATATCAATCTTCTAGGAAAGGGGTCTGGGCACTGCATTTATGGGGTCCCAGAGGTTCGATCATACGTTTATGATGTAACAAACTGATATGCTTTAAATATTTTTGTGAAAAACAACCCTCTAAGCATGGCCATCCCTAAACATATCCTTAAAGGGTATTTTCTGAGTAAAAACAAAAGATCTCCTTTCTTCCAAGAAACAGCGCCACTCTTGTCAGTGGGTCATATTTGGTATTGCAGCTCATCCTCATTCAAGAAAATGCAAAAAAAAACTCTTCTGCATCACACATAGCTTATGGACAAGATTGGTGTTATTAAGAATAAAAAATAGGAAAACCTTTTAATGTTGGACTAGGAATGTATAATGTATTGGACTATCCTTTGGATAGGCTATCAATTTTAGAAGAGTCAGAGTCCGAATTGTGACACCTATAGGGTATTTGCTTAGATAGCCTACCATGTTATATATTCAGTCAAGATAATCTGATAGATGATTTTTTTATATCCAAATGTATAACCCAAGTGGTCCGTCTATTTAGGGGACAAATGGGTTTCAAATTATACAAGAATTAAATTGTAGTTAGTAGTTTGGTCAAAGGGGCTTAGAAAAGGCCAAAATGATGGTTTCAGGGAATGAAAACCTCTTGTCATCGGTGCTCTATGTATACGTGCTCTCTAGATCTAATTATGTCCATGCCCATAAAAACATTACATGGCGTTCCTTCAAGACTTCTTCCCTGTGCGTGTTTGAGTCTCTTAGCAATCAACTAGAGATTAGTTCACTTGAGAAACCAGAGCATGCAAGATCTACAGTGAATTCTTGTATTGTCACATTATTTGTGGCCCCTTATGTGTGAGATCAAATTTTCTTTCCTTCTGCATTCTTGTTCTACTTCATTCTTGTGCTGTTAAACTAAAGGTGATCGTAGACATTTTAGTCTCTGTTCGCATCATGTTTGAGCAATCCTTGGAGGATCTTATCAGCGTACATCTTAGTTGTCATCTAGGCGATAGATATATGATTTTTGGGGGTCTGAACACTAGGACCTCCACATTTACTCAGTATCGGACTGGGGTGCCAAGGGCCCATCAGTAACCAATTCCAGGCCCCACTTTTCAGCTACATGCAAATGTGACATTATCCTCAATCATAAATTTAAATAACAATGATCTGAGTAGATTGTTAGATGTATAAGATGCCGCCTCTGTCTGTACATAGTGATTCCAGTATATAGTCCCAAGTACTGCTCATATAAGAGAGTGCTGGCCCACCGGATGATTCCCCAGTTCTCCTTTGGGCCAGTCCATGCCTGCGTTTAATAAAATCCAAACTTCCCTTTGTGTTTGAAGCATTAGTGAGCATGTGCGACCATTCAATGTTTTATGTGAGTGGTGGTCACACATGCTCACTCCATCACTCCATCCACACACATTCTTAAGATTGAAGGGCATAAGCAGCCAGCCCTACAGCGACTATTCATTTATGAACTTCCTATGGCTAGATGATATGTGTTAGTTATGGTAAATCCCCTTTAAGTAGCACAGTCAACTACAGTAGTCTATCCAGGAAAAAAAAGTTATGGCAATGCATACATTCCTGCCAAGAGGACACTCCATGGGCAGGAGTCTGGTCAGTGAGACCCCACAAATATGTTCAGCATAAGCAGAATGTCCATGTTAATGTACTTTGTAGATAAATATATATATATAAAGAAATATATATAATATTATATATTTTTTTGTTTGTAGCCTAATAATAATATTTATTCTGTACTCACTGTTCTAAAATAGTTACATTTGTCAAAGAAAAACTAAACTTTTATTTTCTTTTAATATTTTTTTACAGCATGGAAAGCTACGAAGCTGTGAAATTCACTTTATTAGAGGATTTGTCTTTATTCCTGTAAAGAAAATGTATGTAAGTGGCTTCCAAACCCCAGCTTTTCTTAGTCTATTTTCTTTCAGTTGCATTGATCTCAGAACGTACTCCTTTGGAGTACAGATGATGGCAGTGATGGGTCCACACCTGACTCCTCCTCTGAGTGTTCTGCTTATCAGAACAACCTCCTGCAGCAGCTCCTCCCCACAGTTAGTGACACACAGGAGCTGAGTTGACTCATCACTGCCATCATCTGTACTCCAAAGTAGAACGTTCTATTAATAATGCAGCAAAAGGCTGGAAAACACACTGGGGAAAAGCCGAGGTTTGGAAATATTTACATGTATTTTTTTTACCACAATTAACACAAATCCCCTAATAAAGTGATTTGTAAAGTTTAACAACTTTCCATGCTGGACTTTTAATATATGGAGCTATGAACTTATCTATTATTTTGTGGCTGGAGCTTGTAGGATTTAGCTGCATTTAGTCGCCATTTTTATTTTTTCTGCTTGCTTTCAGTAAATGGAAACATTTTTTGGACAAATATTATAGACCCAATGTTTTCCCAGCAGAGAGTCTGTTTCAATTTTATTCAGTGAGAAAAATCCTCTGTGAGCTAAATTTATTAGCGACACAATTCTTTATCCAATCCTCATAGCTTATAATGCTTTAAGGGTGCAGTCAGACAGCCATATAAATCCGATCAAAATCAGAACGCAGTACACAGACTGGCCGACAGCTCTTCCCACCAGAGCTTGACAGCTTTATGTATTTTTATACAACTGTCTCGCTTTGGTCGGGAGAGTTGCAGGCTACTCCGTGCACTGAGATCTGATCTTGATCCGATTTAAACGGCTGTCTAACCTTACTCCTTAGGCCGGGGTCACACAACGTCTAAAAAATCGGACCATTTTAGTCAGACGATTATAGCACAAAAGTTTCTCTGAACATTGATCCGTCTGTCATCCGATTGTACTGCGATGATGCGATTTAGTCGCATCTGAGCGTACGTTTCACATCCGATTGACATCTGACTTACAAGATTTTGTCGGTGGCTAGCAAAACCGACATATAATGGATCCAAATGAATAGTTTTTAAATCACAAAAGAAAGAATAGATATATACACATAGAATACATATATATATATACATGTCATTGTGACACATATATATATATATTTATAGTTCATACACTTCTACATAGTATAATAGCCGCTAATTCAATTGCCGGCTTTTGTGAAATTACAGACCCACATGAAATGAACATGGTTTACATACAGTTAACCATGTCATTTCATGTAGTTTGATATATGGTTTTCACTAACAATGACATGAGTGTATGTGTGCAAAATTTCATAAATGTAGGGGTTAATTAAAGGTGTAAATTCGTTGAAAAAAATGCGTGGGCTCCCGCGCTATTTTCTCCACCAGACAGGCAAAGCCAGTGAGTGGGGCAGATAATAATAGCCTAGGGAGGGTGCATTTATTTTGTGCCCCCCGGCTACTAACATCTGCCCCCAGCCACCCCAGAAAAGGCAAATCTATAATTAGATGCACCCTTTCTGGCACTTAGCCCGTCTATTCCCATTGCCCTGTAGAGGTGGCTAATGAGTTAATAATGGGTTAAAGCTACCTTGCTATTGAAAGGTGACTTTAAGCCAGGTTAATAATTGAGAGTTGTCAATTAGACAACTATCAATTATTAATCCTATTGTATGAAATTTAAAAAAAATACACACATTAATTAAAAATCATTTTAATTAAATAAACACACAGTTTTTAACCATCTTTTATTTTACTGGTATTCCTTCGATTCCCTTGTTCTCCTGTAATAAAAAAAAAAAATAAAACAACATTATTCGTACCTATCCGGCGCTCAGTCACATCCAACGCTGTAATCCTTCACAAAGGGTTAACTTGTTTATAGCAAGCAGCGCAGCTATTGCTGGCAGCTCAGCTGTAAGCCCCCGAGTGAATGAGCTCCTCTCCCAGCCTACAGGAAAGGAAGTGATTAGCTGGGAAGCTTAATTGATTGCTTCCCAGGCTAATCAGTTCAGGTCAGCCGGGGACTCCCTCTGACGTCACTGATGCTGTCCGGTGTCC
This sequence comes from Oophaga sylvatica, assembly GCA_033576555.1. Taxonomy (NCBI): domain Eukaryota; kingdom Metazoa; phylum Chordata; class Amphibia; order Anura; family Dendrobatidae; genus Oophaga; species Oophaga sylvatica. The sequence goes on along the minus strand of JARQOD010000003.1, from coordinate 448,396,334 downwards.
CCGGCTGACCTGAACTGAACTGAAAAATGCAACGGACTTCCAGGAGAAGTCCATGTACGGCATTTGACAATAGACACTAACTGTCCGGTATGAACCCCAAACTTTTAAGTTCAGGTTCGCTCATCTCTAGATAACATGTCTGCTAGAATTCACTCCACCCTTGTGGCATAAATTATAGTGATCCAGTCGTGCAGCGCTAAGTCACTCCTCTCCCTCTAAACTCTATTCTAAGTACAGTAGAAATTATGTAAAAACAGCTAAAGTTATAGCCAGTATTGATAAATATGCATCGTTTTTTTTTTAGCTTATAATCAACAGGAAAAATCTTTAAATGGATTCTGCCAGCACAATCCACCTCCTCCTACTCCTGTTAATATATTACTCTGTGAAAGATAATGTCATCCATATTTATACTTACGCAATCTCTTGCTCCCTGACCAGAAAAACTGCTGTTTTAATTCTTATGCAAATGAGGCTTAAGTTCTCTGGTCATATAGAGGTCTAGAGAGTCAATCCCAAGACACATATGTGTGTCTTAATAGGCCTTAAATAGGTCTAGGGAGATGTTTTCATTGATGGAGGCCAGTAAACCTGCAAAACTTGACGTGGAGCCCAATAGAGGGCAGCGGACCCAGGAGAGGGGAGTGGATACCGGAATTCCTGACTCAGATATGTAACACAGCCTCCTCGTAAGCACATTTTCAACCCAAAGAGGAAAGTGGCAAGCCTTTACAGTTTCAAAGCCTAGCAAGAAGTGATAGTGACAGTAGAATATCAGGACACATGTCACTAGTTAGTTTTATTACTAATTAAAAACATTATATTTCATACACAATAAAGACAAATAACTTTTTGCTGGACAACTCCCTTAAAGTCTTTATTGAAGTATTCATAGGCTTATTTTGACGGCGATCCTTAAAGGGACTGTCCACTTGTGGGGATATATACATTATATTATAAAAATCATTTTTGCAATTGGGTTTTTGTTAAAATTTAGGACAATTTGGCTTTTATAGGCTTTTTGTTTTCCTGCATTTAACTTCGATGCGGTCTGTGGTCATCAATCAACTGAGAGGAGCTCAGAAAAAGACAGATAAAAGAGATACAAACTGTTCAGACTGTCAAAGCGAGCTGACTTATGGCTCCCCACTTAAAACAGGCTGCAGTTGGCAATAAACACAGAGGTCAAAAATTTAATGAAGCACAATTGCATCTTTTTAATCCCAATTACATACATATATATATATATATATATATATATATATATATATATATTGTCCCCAAGGGCTGACAACCTCTTTAAGGGTTTTAAGACCTTTATGATCATCTCTCCTTCCTGATTTATGAAAAGGATCCTTAGTAAGGGAGATATGACAGACTAAAGTCCCCCATATACGATAGACTAAAGTCGGATGAATATGCCTATATTGGGGAAATGGAACAAAAATCCAATCTGCATTGGGGCATCCCAACAGATGAAATCTGATTGAGAACCATATGAACAGCTGATCTGGAGACAAGTTTGGAGAGATAGCTGTTGGCCAAATGACAGCTTCTCTTTACGCCCAAATACAATGGTAATGCTTCTCCATAGCACTCATGCAGTAGTAGTGTCCCACTTTGTGACCCAATACAGCAACAATATCCCGCTTTGTGGCTTCAATACAGTACTAATGCTTCCCATTGTGGAACCATACATTAATAATGTGCCCATTTTCTAGCCCCACACAATAATAATATCCCCCTTTGTGGCCCCCACACATTAATAATGTCCCTCATTTGTACCCCCCCACACAATAATAATATCAGTAGAGATGAGCAAATTTGTTCGGTTTTTGTCCCCCAATCTGATTTTGACATATTCGGGCCACATTTGTACACTATTCATGCCAAATGTATGTTTAATGATTGGTTCTGAACATATTTGGTAATTTCTACTCCCATTGACTCTAATGATGGTCGGTTGTGTTCGACGAATATTGCAAAAGCAATATTCAAATCCGATCGTATTTGGAACCGAATCTGAACAAATTCGCTCATCTCTAATCACCACTTGTGGCACCCATATAATATTAATGTCCCCCATTTGTAGCCCCACACAATAATAATATCCCCATTTGTGGCCCAATCCATTAATGTGCACCATTCATGACCCCCATTAATTAATAATGTAACTCAATTGTGACCCCACACAATTATATTGTCACGCATTCAAGGTCCCATACATTAATATTGGCCACATTAGTAGCCCCTTACATTAATAATATGCCATTTATGGCTCCATACATTAACAATTACCTTATTTTTGACCACATACATTAATATTATCCCCCCATTTGTAGCCCCACACTAATAATATCCCCTTTGTGGCCCCCATACATTAATAATGTTCCCCACTTGTAGCCCCCACACAATAATAATATCCCCCTTTGTGGCCTCCACACATTAATAATGTCCCCTATTTGTGATACCATATTTTGTTAATTTTCCCCATTTATGGCACCATTGTTCATAATGTCCCACATTTGTGGCCCCTATCCATTAATAATGTCCACCATGCATGGCTTCATTAATTAATAATGTAATCCAATTGTGGCCCAACACAATTATGTTTTCACGCATTCAAGGCCCCATACATTAATAATGGTGACATGTGTAGCCCCATACATTAATAATGGCGACATTTCTAGCCCCAAATATTAATAATGGCGACATTTGTAGCCCCAAACATTAATAATGGACACATTTGTGTCCTCATACATTAATAATATGCCCATTTGTGGCTACATACACTACCAATTTCCCCTATTTTTGGCCACATAGATTAATAATATCCCCCATTTGTGTTCCCATGCATTAATAATTTCCACCATTTGAGCCCCTATTAGTGTTGAGCGATAGTGCTCGATATCTAAAAATATCGTATCGAAATTGTATCGCCGATATTACTAAATATCGTCGATATCCGATTACGATACCGGAAGTCCCATGTAAGTCTATGGGAACAAAATATCGCAACTAAAAAAAACCTTTATTTCCTTGTAAACACTAAATATACACACATAGAATACATATATATATATATACATGTCATTGTGACATATATATATACATATATGTATAGTTTATACACTTCTACATAGTAAAATATCCTCTGATTCAATTGCCGGGTAAAGCCGGCTTCTGTGAAAAGACAGAAGCACCCGACATGAAATGACACTTGGGGTACATAGGGTTAACCATGTCTTTTCATGTCTTTTGCAATCTGATTTGCACAAACAATTACATCAGTCTATGTGTGCAAAATTTCACACCTGTATGGGTTAATTAAAGGTGTAAATTCGTTGTAAAAAAAACGGACTTTTTTGCTACGAATTTACACCTTTAATTAACCCCTACAGGTGTGAAATTTTGCACACTTACACTCATGTAATTGTTTGTGCAAATCAGATATCAAACTACATAAAAAGACATGGTTAACTCTATGTAAACCAAGTGTCATTTCATGTCGGGTTCTGCATTTTCACAAAAGCCGGCAATTGAATTAGCGGCTATTATACTATGTAGAAGTGTATGAACTATAAATATAAATATATATATATATATATATGTGTCACAAATTTAATGACATGTATATATATATATGAGGTGTAAAATTGCTGAAAAAAATGCGTGGGCTTTTCGCAACCAGACAGACAAAGCCAGTGAGTGGGGGCAGATAATAATAGCCCAGAGAGGGACCATTATTTTTGGCCCCCCCCGGCTACTAACATCTGCCCCCAGACACCCCAGAAAGGGCAAATCTCTAATTAGATTTGCCCTTTCTGGCACTTTGCCCGTCTATTCCCATTGCCTGTAGCGGTGGCGAATGGGTTAATAAGGGGTTAAAATGACCTTGCAATTGAAAGGTCACTTTAAGCCAGGTTAATAATTGAGAGCTGTCAATTAGACAACTATCAATTATTAATCCTATTGTATGAAAGAAAAATCAAACATACACACTTTAATAAAAAAGAAGTTTAATGAAATAATCACACAGTTTTTGACCATATTTTATTTTCCTGCTAAAACCATTTCCTGTAATAAAAATAAAATAATAAAGCAAAATTATTCTTACCAATCCGATGTACAGTCAGGTCCCACGGTGTAATCCTTCAGAAAGGGTTAATGTTTACTGCAGGGACCGCAGCTAATGCTGCAGCCTCACAGTAAACCCCCAAATGAATGAGTTCCTCTCCTGGCTGACAGGAGAGGTAGTGGAAAGCTTAATTGATTGCTTTCCACTTTCACTTCAGGTCAGCCAGGGACACAATCAGTGACGTCAGAGGGAACTGGTTAACAAAAATAGGGGATCCCTCGAAAAAAATTGGCGTGGGGTCCCCCCTATTTTTGTTAACCAGACAGATGAAGCAGACCGCTGAGGCCTGGATTTTCAGGCTGGTAAGGATCCAATATCCATGGACCTTGCAAGCCTGATAATACCAGGCCACAGCAGTCTGCTTAGCTTGGCTGGTTAACAAAAATAGGGGATCCCCTCGAAAAAAAAAACGGCGTAGGGGTCCCCCTATTTTTGTTAACCAGCCAAGTAAAATGCAGACTGCTGCGGCCTGGTATTAAAAGACTGTCAAGGCCCATGGATTTTGGCCCTCAACAGCCTGATAATACCAGGCTACAGCAGCCCCACATTTGGCGCATCAAAAGATGTGCCAATTGTGGCACTTTACCCGGCTCTTCCCACTTGCCCTGTAGCGGTGGCAAGCGGGGTAATAAGGGGTTAATGTCACCGTTGATTGCACGGTGACAATAAGCCCGGTTAATAATGGAGAGGCGTCAATAAGACACCGATCCATTATTAATCCCAAAGTTATTAAATGCATAAAAAAAAGACAAAACAAGAAAAAGTATTTTAATGAAATAAAAGAGACAACACAGTTTTCATTTCTTTTATTATACTCTCATTCTGCGACGCCATCGATCTCCTGTAAAAAAAGAAAAAAAACAAACCAACAGTATACCACCTGTCCGACGCAGTCCATAGTAACGACAGTCCCACGACGATCCAGCTCTGCTACATCGCAATGACAGGCAGAGCTGTCATCGCGACGCAGCACAGCTGATTACCTGCTTCTCCGGCGGTGACGTCATCGGACTGACTGCTTTACGGCCGGGATTACCCAGCAGTCACTGCAGTTATCGCGAGAAACTGCATGTGACCGCCGGGGAGAAGAGGATGGCGGCCATGAAGCAGTCCAGGCCGTGACCGCCGGAGATCTTCTGCCAGGTAAGTGCCGCTGACTCCTGACAGACCCGACCGACGGACACTGACAGTGACAGACCCGACCGACGGACACAGACAGTGACAGTGACAAATCCGATTCCGGTATTCGATAAGACGAAAATATCGAAACGAATTATCGAAAGGCCGATACAGCTAATATCGGCCGATAGCCGATATTTGCAGTATCGTATCGCTCAACACTAGCCCCTATACATTAATAGTGTACCAATTTCTGGCTCAGTAAATTAATAATGTCCCACTTTGTTGCCCCCCCCCATCCAGTAGTAGTACCCCTTATTGTGCCACCAGAATTATTACAAGAATTTAAATGGGGCCCATACTCACCAATCAGCTACTTTTTGATGCAAAATGAGGAGACAACATACAAAGATATAGACTATTAATTTTGCGGCTGCATCTAACCTTCTCACCCACCGTGATTTCTTTCCATAAGTGCCGTCAAATATTGCTACTGTGTCTAACAATTAGGATATCATCAACTTACTCTTCAAAAGGAGATTAGCCCTTCAGACTGCTGAGACTCGATTTTATTTTTTTCACACGGCAGCCCGTGAAGATATCTATGCTGTGACGCAAGAGGGTGTGCTGTAAACTAACACTTCTACGGATTAATGAGTAACCTTATTGTTTTCCTCTTTTTTACAACACAGTGAAGTGTTTGCCATGTTGCCATAGCTAGGAATGTTGTATTTTAAACAGTATTTCACATAAAATTGTAGGACAGAGTTATGACTGACTTTTCATGCTACGAACTAGGTTAAGGGTGGGGGACTCCCGTCAGAAATGTACCTTATGTCAACATCTCTATTTGTCACACCATCAAAAAATGACAAGAACAAAAGTAATGCATTACTGTATTTGCTTGGCATTTATGCCTTTTCATATCTGCCTTATGGTTGGAATTTTTTGAAAAATTACTCGTGTTTACATAATTTGGAGTATGGTGGGTTAACACCCAGTCAACATCTTACCGACACCGGAACTGGAGTAGTTCCATATACTGTGTAGCTGTGTCTACTGGGGATAGGAGATAGGATCGGCCATATGTGTCTTCAAGGAAGTGAGAAAGCGCCTCGCAACTATTTATCATTACCATACAAATATTTTGAGTGCCATTTTAGACCTTCAGCTAGCATCAACGCTTGAAGAGAGTCATGCAATGCTATAACTCTTTTTACCAGTAGGGTTTGACTCTGCCATATGGTCTTACCCAAATTCAGCACTTAGACCAACACAGAAAGTTTGGTGAACATCTACTTTCTATATACCAAAGTTGAGCATATTGATGCTATCGAGAGGTATTTTATTTACTTTACTTATATAGCGCCATTGTTTTCAGTAGCACTTTACAGACATTATCACCGCTGACCCCATTGGGCTCACAATCTAGAATCCCTATCAGTATGTCTTTGGAGTGTGGTAGGAAATCGGAGAACCTGAAGGAAACCCACGCAAACATGTGGAGAACATACAAACTCCCTGTAGATGTTGTTCCTACTGGGATTTTCACCCAGGATCCCAGTATTGCAAGGCTACAGTTCTAACCACGGATCCACCATGTCTATTGTTAGTCAGATCAGAGAGCCGTTATAAAGAATGGTGTTTGCTCTGGAGGATTTGAAGCAATCATGTATCATATGCCTAGCCTTCGATTAGGATGGATAAGTTGTATTTTCACAAAGGCGTGGTGATCAGTTGATTGAACTTGATATTTAATCTTATAAAAGCAATAAGGGCTCATGCAGACGTGCCCAAATTAGTAAAGCATGGGAACACAAATGGGGGACATTATTAATTCATGGGAACATAAATGAGGGATATTATTAATGCATTGGAACATAAATGGGGCATTAATGCATGGGAACACAAATAGGGGATCATAGAATCATAGAATAGTATAGTTGGAAGGGACCTCCTGGGTCATCTGGTCCAACCCCCTGCTCAAAGCAGGATTCTCTAAATCATCCCAGACAGATGTCTGTCCAGCCTCTGTTTGAAGACATCCATTGAAGGAGAACTCACCACCTCTCGTGGCAGCCTGTTCCACTCATTGATCACCCTAACTGTCAAAAAGTTTTTTCTAATATCTAATCTGTGTCTCCTCCCACTCCCATTCAGTTTCATCCCATTGCTTCTAGTCTTTCCTTATGAATGTACTGGAGCACAAATAGGGGAAATTAATGCATGGGAACACAAATTGGGGATATCAATGCATTGGGGCACAAATGGGGGATATTAATGCATTGGAACATAAATGGAGACATTAATGCATGGGAACACAAATGGGGGATATTAATACAAGGGAACACAGATGGGGTACATTAATGCATGGGAACACAAATGAGGGATATCAGTGTTGGACTGGGGTGCCAAGGGTCCACAAGTAACATTGACTTTGGGGGGCCCACTTTTCACCTGCATACAAATATTACACTACCCTCATTCACAAATTTACCTCTGTCTCTATATAATAATAAACTGGGTAGTTAGGTTAATGAATGATGAGATGCTGTTTTTTTCTGGACAGAGTAAATCAAGTGAATTATGCCAAGTACTGCCCATATCGTGGGGTTGGGGCTCAGATCTGCACAGGGGCCCACCGGGGGATTCCCCTGTTACCCTGTGGGCCAGTCCGAGCCTGGGGAAATATTATTATTATATATATTATATTATTAATGCACGGGAACATTAATGCATGTGAGCAGAAATGGGGGACATTAATGCATGAAAACACAAAAGGAGATATTATTAATGCATGGGAACATAAATTTGGGACCTTATAAATGTGCCTGCACCGCTGTACTATAAACATTTCAGAGCTTCCTATAAATCATAGTCTAATGTTGATAAAACAATGTACGGCATTTGGGGAATTTGCTTTTTAATCTATTTTTCCAATATTTTTTAATATTTTTTTTCAACAGGAACTTGCTTTTTTAACGGAAAGACATTCCAACATGGAGAGACGGTTTCTGAACTCTGTGTAGTCTGGTAAGTGGCCAAATCTGATTTATAAAAATAGACCAGGATGAAGATTTTTATCAAGGATTATATATGTTTTTGAATACCATACCTTTGGCATACAGCTAATTTTTCATCTTGTAGTACTTTTCCTTAAACATACAAAAGTATTAAGATCCATACTTCCTATATAACCTATTTCTTTATTTTCGTCCATAGTGAATGTGTCAACGGAGAACTCACTGAATGTGAGTTTATCTCGGGCTGCACTTGTAAGTTTTTTTGCTGTGTATTATTGTGTTATTTGGATATGAATGCAACTCTTAAACTATTTCTGAAAACATTACAAATATTTAGCATTTCATGTTAAAATAATAGAATTTAAACATTTATAATGAGCACTAAGGTATCACCATGTATTGTTTAAATCAGGTTTTTGTGTTATATGTATTTAATTTTTTTTTATTTCACAATCTTTATTTGGAAAAAAATAAAAGTAATCTTGCAATTTCCACATTGGCCACTGGGACTTTTCTATAGTCATACTTCCTGTCTTTTCAGGAAGAGTTTTCTTAGGGCTCTTTATTGTAGAGGCAGGATTGCTATGACTGATAACTTCTCTATACACAGCTGATAACTCCTCCATACACAGCTGATAACACAGGATCTATCAATCACAAAAGGACATGTCATAGCTCCCCCTCCAATCACAATGTCCTTATCACATGCTCATTAGATGCTTCCATAGAAAAGCTAGAGTCAGGGTCTGACCATTGTGGCTATGTACATATGTTGTTTCCTGAAACAACAGGAAGTTAGAGTCTAAAAAACTAGTGGCTGGTGTGAAAATTGAAAGATTTCTATTTTTTATTTTTAAATGTAAAATATTCTATGTAAATAGATATTGTTTATATTATAAATGCCAAAAATATCACAACTATAAATTTAAATACAAAAACCTGATTTAAACAATAGTGTGAAAATTGCAAGATTTACATGTTTTATTCTTAATACAAATCATGATATGTTAAAAAATAAACATTGCCAATTTGTAAAAAAATATACATTCAGCACAATATATGATTTAATCAATAAGTCATTTTCTGAAGATAGCTTAAGTTAAAAAACACTTGCTAGGCTATGCTATGCATTTTGCGACTGGAGGACATAGCTAGTTACGTACGTATTTGAAGATTGAAAACCCAATTTATGTTGACCTCATCTTCCTTCCCCACTGGGCACAAGGAACCTAAAACTAAGGCAAACAAACCAGTCAAGTGTCCTCCACAATTTCACATGCAAGAATTTTACCCTCGTAAACCAGTTCTAGAAATTGTCCTTTGTATGGTTAGGATCACTATATAGACTTACCAACATATAAATGGAAGACAAAGGGTTATAGAGATGTAGCAAGCAGCCTTTTTGTGCTACTCTATATAAAAACAAGAAAAAAGAATATACATCACTCTGTAAAGGTGGATGCTCATTAAGGATTACACTCCATATAAACATACAAAAAAAAATCCGGAAGTCTCAGGAGAGCAAAAAAGAAAAAAAAATTCTTTGTTTGAAATTCAATCCAAATATGTAACGTTATGGCCGAATACTCAGACCTTCATCAGACGGCTTGCTATTTTGATAATGAGATGGGAAATAGCGCTATGTGGAAGATGGGAGGACACTATTTGGTCTACTATCTGTCTTCTACATAGCCCTATTTTCTGTCTCATTATCTAAATAGTAATCCATCTGCTGAAGGTCTAAGTATTAGGCCGCAACGTTAAATAATTGGATTGCAATCTTTTTTTGCACTCCTGAGAGGGCCAGATACTGTATAAAAACCTACTCTATTTGCATGCTATGGATGCTCTCATACACGTTAAATGTGTTACTTCCTCAAATAACAATGTCACTCTACGATATTGA
>JARQOD010000003.1:448334795-448386048 GCA_033576555.1 Oophaga sylvatica | reverse complement strand
TTGTGTCTTTTTTTTCTTTAAAAAAACGGAATCTTAAAATGGTCAGGGAAAAAAAAGTTATCCCAAATTTGCAGGTGATGCTTGCTGATTTTTGCGTGCTCGTCACGGGATCCACCAGACAGCAAATGGGAAGCTTTGTCCATTTTGAAAAAATGGCACGGGTTAAAAGCCCATATTGTACTTTCTTCTCAAAGGGTTTTGATTTTAAAAAAGAAATTTGCAGTCGGAAACCCCTGAGAAGGGATGAAGTACGGGGCTGCACTTCCCCCTGCGTTCTTCTAACATGGATAAAAGTTCTTCGTCCGAGCAACATAGTAACATAGTTATTAAGGTTGAAGGAAGACTTTAAGTCCATCTAGTTCAACCCATATCCTATCCTAACCTGCCCTAACATGTTGATCCAGAGGAAGGCAAAAAAAAACCCAAGTGAGCAGTCGGACTACCACCAGTCAACAAATTATCTATGAGATCAGTGATAGCTTATTTTAACCAATCAACCTCTTAAAGTATCTAGAGGTTTGATGATGTTAATGATTTTTTTTTTCAGGTGTTACTCCACCAGTTGGGCCTCCTCCGACACCGATACCAACAAGCCCAGTTTTAACAACAATAGAGGTAAAATTAATAATATGGGTCATCACATATGAAGACTACACATGTGTATTTCTGAGCTTATAGATGTTATACATCAGATTATATGACATTATGTTTATTCTGCTCCAATGTAGGCATGTCGCAACGTTGTCTGCAAAGTAGATTCATGTGCTGATGGAGAATATCTTCAAGAAGTCCCATCATCAGACCCCTGCTGCCCAAAATATGTCTGCATTCGTAAGTATGCAATAAGGGCTGTATGTGTTATTTGTCATTGATTTATCAAATGATGTCACATTTGTACATTACATAAGCATTATAATAAAAATAAATGAGTTAATTCTCATTATGTCTTTACAGCAAGTCCTCCTCCAGTCACCACAGGACCTACTACCGAGGTAAAAACATATATTATTCATCATTTATAATATTTCTTTATTTTTTACCTTTCTTTGTCAAAAGAATATAAATAAATGTTGACATTTTAAGACAGGAAATTAAACAAAAACAATGTTTCTGACCGTTTTGACATGTTCTGTTTTTAAGAGCTCACTTTTATTGTTGATGTTTAGACTGAGTCATGGTCAGCAGAGTCAAATTCATTTGAGGGTGTGAAATTCAAGGACAGATCACAGCTCTCCTGTACTGTTGAATGTCTAGATAGGGCAAGGAAGTAACATTATATACTTGGAAAAACCTAATCAGGCAAGGTCCCTTGTCACCAGTAGCATGCAGGGGTTGCAGTCAACCTGAGACCATGATTCTAGGGAGTCCTATAATGACCATCTATCGCATCAGAAAAGGCTGATGCTATTATAAACTTGTGATAGTAGGGTACCCACATGATGATTCTCCATTGGGTGCCAAGAGCTTTAAAATGTGCCAATGCTTTTATACTTTCCAGTCTCCAGATTTTCAAGACAGGGAATCTCATACATGAGAAGATTTGATTTTTGCATCTGTTCTCCTTTCATTACCTTTATACAAAATACTCTATGTATATCCAAATTACAAAAGCATTCCTCAGTAATTATGCTTTTATGTTGATGGCCTATCATTCTGAGTCAGTCTCTCAGCATCTGATTGGTGGGGGTGCAACATCCGGCACCACCGTCAATTAGCTGTACCCGATAAAGTCAGCAACTGGAAATGCGTAGTTGTGGAGCTGCACAGCACACCTCTGTGAACTGTTTGATTGGCGTGGCCGAGTACTGCACATCTACCCCTGATTGGGTTGAATAGAGGCCAGATATGCAGTACCCAGCCTCGGCTACTACACATTTGATACTAACCAGCCCAGTTTCAACAATAATAGAGGTAAAATTAATAATATGGGTCACTCATCACATGTGGAGACTACACGTTTCTTTCTGAGCTTATAGATGTTATACATCGGATTATCTGACATTATGTTCATTCTGCTCCAATGAAGCCATGTAGCAACGTTGTCTGCAGCATAGAACCATGTGCCGATGGAGAATATCTTCAACAAGTCGATTCATCAGACCCCTGCTGCCCAAAATATGAATGTTTCCGTAAGTATACTATAAGGGCTGTATGCTGTTTGTAATTGATTTGACAAATGACTTCAGATTTGTACATTACATAATAATTGTAATACAAATTAATGAACAATGAGTTAATTATGGTTTTGTCTTTACAGCAATTCCTCCTCCAGTCACCACAGGACCTACTACCGAGGTAAAAACAAATATTATGTTTATTAAAATTCATCATTTATAATATTTCTTTATTTTTTTAACCTTTTTTTAGAAAAGAAAATAAATAAATGTTGAAATTTTCCCACAAGGCATTAAACAAAAAATATTATTGACATTTTTGACATTTTCTATTTTTAGCAGCTCACTTTTGTTGTTGCTGTTTAGACTGGGTCATGGTCAGCAGAGTCATTTCGAATTAATTTTAGGGTGTGAAATTCAATGACAGATCACAGCTCTCCTGTACTGTGGGAGGTCTAGATAGAGCAAGGAAGTAACACTATCTACATGGAAAAAGCTCATCAGGCAAGGTCCCTTGTCACCAGGAGCATGCAGGGGTTGCAGTCAACCTGGAGACTATGACTCCAGGGAATCACAAAATGACCATCTATCCCATCGGAAAAGACTGATGCTATTATAAACCTGTGATGGTTGGGCACACATATGGTGATTCTCCTTTGGGTGACAAGAGCTTCAAATTGTGCCACTGCTTGTATACTTTCCAGTCTCCAGATTTTCTAGGCAGAGAATCTCATACATGAGAAGATTTAATGTTTGCATCTGTTCTCCTTTTATTACTTTTATACAAAATACTCTATGTATATCTAAATTACAAAAGCATTCCTCAGTAATTATGCTTTTTATGTTGATTTTGCTCCAATGTAGGCATGTAGTAACGTTGTCTGCAACATAGAACCATGTGCCGATGGAGAATACCTTCAACAAGTCGATTCATCAGACCCCTGCTGCCCAAAATATCAATGTTTCCGTAAGTATACTATAAGGCCTGTATATTGTTTGTCATTGATTTGACAAATAACTTCAGATTTGTACATTACATAAGCATTGTAATACAAATTAATGAACAATGAGTTAATTATGATTGTCATTACAGCAATTCTTCCTCCAATCACCACAGGACCTCCTACTGAGGTAAAAACATATATTATGTTTATTAAAATTCATCATTTATAATATTTATTTTTTTACCTTTCTTTGTCAAAAGAATATAAATAAATATTGACATTTTGTAACAGGGCATTACACAAAAAAATGCTATTGACATTTTTGTCATTTTCTGTTTTTAACAGCTCACTTTTATTTTTGCTGTTTAGACTGAGTCATGGTCAGCAGAGTGATTTCAAGTTAATTTTAGGGTGTGAAATTCAATGACAGATCACAGCTCTCCTGTACTGTTGGAGGTTTAGATAGGACAAGGAAGTAACACTATATACCATGGAAAAAGCTCATTAGGCGAGGTCCCGTATTACCAGGGGTGTGCAGGGGTTGTAGTCAACCTGGAGGTACAATGGTTGATGCAGCTCACGGACAGCCGCCCTACTTATATAATATCTTACAATCACAAATCTATTCTCTTCCTCAATTTTTCAACCACAATTTAATTTTTCTCTTTAAAGGGAATCTGTCACCCTAAATTGGCGGGATATTTAAATGATGGCAGTCAGGTCAGATGGGCGGTGTTTTGGGTACTTGCCTTAACATGTTGTTCGCCGCTGTCTCCATTATTTCTGGGAATTGTAGTCGTTGCCCTCCATATAACGCGCCTGCGCATTGCAATCTGCGGGCAAAGCATACTGCGCGTTCGCAATTCAAGATTGCAATGCGCAGGTGCGTTATATGGAGGGCAACGACTACAATTCCCAGAAATAATGGAGACAGCGGCGAACAACATGTTAAGGCAAGTACCCAAAACACCGCCCATCTGACCTGACTGCCATCATTTAAATATCCGCCAATTTAGGGTGACAGATTCCCTTTAAGTTAGAATATACATATACCAGATACAAAATTACTAGTTTACTTATATCTGGTGGACGGAGATACCGATTTGTGTTTTGGAGATCTTTTGTAAGGTCCACAGATTCTAAGTGATATATAAAATACATACCTCAACATCGAAATGCCTCAACACCAAGAAGGAAAAGTGATGGGTTTATGGAAATCACAGAATGGATAGACGTGTTAATGATATGGAAATGATTCAATTGTTTATCTTTGAGTAGTCAACATTCTTTTATGTAATATTATGTTTGTATGAATTTTAGGAGCCATGCAAAAATGTCCTCTGTGAGCCACCAGTCAAATGTTTTAAGAATGGTGCTGACCTAGTAGAAATACCATGGGAAAACATATGCTGCCCACGCTATGAGTGTCGTAAGTCTTTCTATACTTTAGATATGCGTCTTCTACCTCACACTGACCCCTTGTACTGTGCTAACTAATCAATGCATTGTCTTTTCAGAATGCCAGGTAACCTGCGACCCTCCACCTATTTGTCAAGATTCAAGTCCACCATTTAGAATTGGAGACCCCGATGTTGATTGTTGCCCAGCGTATGAGTGTGAGTACCTATGGAAACAGTCATCGACTGGGTTGTTATAAATTGTAATGATGCATGAGGAGTCTTATTGCAAAATTTCAGCTCAGTTGTTTAGACTGGAAATATTCTTTAATGAACTATGTTTGGTTCTTTGACAGGCATCGTGACACCTATCACAACTCCACCCACCAAATGTGCCGGTGTCACCTGTCCCACGATAATCTGTACAGGAGATGGCAACTTAGTGGAAGTGGCCTCAGAAGATCCATGCTGCCAGAGATTCGAGTGCAGTACGTTTTTTTTATCTATCTATCTATTTATCTATCTATCTATCTATCTATCTATCTATCTATCAATCTATCTATCAATCTATCAATCTATCTATCAATCTATTATTTATCTATCTATTATATATCTATCTATTATCTATTATCTATCTATTATCTATCTATTATCATATATTTATTATCTATCTATTATCTATCTTCTATTATCTATTATCTATCTATTATCTATCAATTATCTATCTATCTATCTATCTATCTATCTATCAATCTATCAATCTATCTATCAATCTATTATTTATCTATCTATTATATATCTATCTATTATCTATTATCTATCTATTATCTATCTATTATCATATATTTATTATCTATCTATTATCTATCTTCTATTATCTATTATCTATCTATTATCTATCAATTATCTATCTATCTATCTATCTATCTAGCGATCTATTATTTATCTATCTATTATCTATCTATTATCATCTATTTATTATCTATCTACTATCTATCTTCTATTATCTATCTATATACTATCTATCTATCTATCAATTGTCTATCTATCTATCTATTATCTATCTATCTACTATCTATCTATCTATCATCTATTATCTATCTATTATCTATCAATTGTCTATCTATCTATTATCTATCTATCTACTATCTATCTATCATCTATTATCTATCAATTGTCTATCTACTGCATCTATCTATCTATCTATCTATCTATCTATCTATCTATCTATCTATCTATCTATTATCTACCATCTATCTTTTATCTATCTATCTATCTATCTATCTATCTATCTATCTATCTATCTATCTATCTATCTATCTATCTATCTATCATCTATCAATTGTCTATCTATCTATCCATCTATCTATCTATCTATCTATCTACTATCTATTATCTACCATCTATCTTTATATCTATCTATCTATCTATCTATCTATCTATCTATCTATCTATCTATCTATTATCTACCATCTATCTTTTATCTATCTATCTATCTATCTATTATCTATCTATCTATCTATCTATCTATTATCTATGTATCATTATTTATCTATCATCTATCTAGCTATCTACCTACAAAATACATATAACTTAAAAGGAACCTGATTCCTGATTCATGCAGCCCAAACCATGGACATCATGAATGGCAGCCTGGTTAAATAATTGCAGCCAAGTTCATTACTCTCTGAAATGCTCCGGTGTTTCAGAAAAAATATACGGTACTTTAAAAATCGGACCAGTGACCATAGTCAGAGACCAGACTAGTCCAGCACCGCCCTTGGCCGCCTCTTCCCAGCATCACTGCAGGTGATTGGCAGGTCTCTCTGTGTGCACATGTGGCAGAGACCTGTCAATTAGCTGCAGCTGCGCTTGTTCCACAACCATCCAGTTATATGGTCTCTGGCTGGATGTGCATAACGCTGCAGCATTTCATAGAATGGTATACAATACCTGGCTGCCATCGTGCAGTCATGATCTTATTCATGCTTCCTCCGGTTTGGACAGCATGAATTGCCTGACAGGTCCCTTTTAAATGATCCAAAAAGATATAAAGAGGAAGGTCACTGTCCTATAGTTTTGCATCCTCAAAACATCTTGAAAAGTGAAATTACTGTATTATACTTCTACTTTTCTTTTTAAAAAAGTTTTTCTTTCTTTTTTTTCCAGTTTACCCTGAACCTGTAAGTAAATGACTAAATATGTGAAATATTGCATGGTTAAATCACAAGGCACAAAATCCTTAAAAATATGTTTAGAAATACAATTATTTTAAGTTTAAGTCATTTTTTTAGGGCTTTGCTTACCGATACTTTGGAAAGTGTAAAAAAAAAAAGTAGTAAACAGGGTGTTGTAAAATGCGGCACATTTATTTAAGGGATTGTCTAGTTCTATACCAATTTATATATTTTTTCAGAGATTTATGTGCTAAAGGAGAGAGGTCTCTGTTCTGGAAACTAATTTCTTGGGGAGCGTCTCTCACTTTGGAGGACCTGGCACATCCTACATTACATACAAGATGGGCAATGTGTAATACCCAGTTTCCCCTTTGGGGGTGCTGAAGAGAAATTACACACTGCAGATTACAGCTTAAAGTGTGAGCAAAGGTGACAATTTGGGGTTATTAAAAGACCCTTCTAACAAATACGGGAATGGTCTGAAGTTTATATTTTTTGGTGCAAACATTATTGCCTGCCAACCTCCAAAAACGACCTAACATGACTAGTGATATGCGCCAGTATGTGCACATAAGTTGACTATTGACGAATCTCTTTCCTTCATTGTGGATTGATGCTTTTTTTTGTTAATGCTTTTGATATATTGTGGTTGATTTACGATTTTTTTAATATATTTTTTTTCATATTTATACAGACCCCAACGCCCAATGTAAGTAACATTATATTTAAGTTTATCAGAGTCTATGAGTCATAAACTGAACATATAAATGGCAAAAAATGCTTTAGTTCTTGTTCAGAAGAATAATATGAATACTTATTTTTCTAATTTTGACAGGTATGCGAAGGAGTTACATGTGAAGAACACCAATGCTCTGCCGGCGAAAACCTCCTTGTGAAACAAACTTCCGATGATCCCTGCTGTCCAGCCTATGAATGTGGTAGGTTGAGAGCATTTCCCCACACTTTGAAGCACTGCACCCGTCTCGTCGACTGAAATCTCTGTCATTACTCATGGCTTTCAGTGTGTGCAGAGATTCTGAGCAGTTACAGTGTATTATGGATTAATAAGTTGGGAAATATCTAATTTTCACAAATTATATTACAAACCTTATTATTTTTGAATGTACTATTAATTTGTGCAAAAATATAGACAATAAATATGTTTTTGGTTTGTTCATGTTACTGGTTAACCCTTGTCTGGTGCCATGGAGACAATGTGACCCCAAGCAGATTGCAAATCTAATGATTTTTGTTTTCATGGTACCAGACAAAGGCTAAAAAACAATGAATGGTAAAAAAAAAATAGGTAAAACAGAAAGAGCTAAAAATCTATTCTATTTTACAGTGCCTACAAAAACGACACCTCCTCCTGTATGGACCCCAACACCTGGTGTGAGTATACCTAAATATTTACAGTAAATTAAATCAGTTTAATCCAGCAACTCATACAACAGAAAGCAAAACCAAAAGAAATGAGCCGGAGTATAAGTTGACATGCTTGCAATGTGCAGCAGCGTGTTCACACTGGCCATTAAACACACAAAACCTAAGATCGAAACAAAATGAACATATGCACTGTGGTAAATAAAAAGTAATAGTGCCTATAATTAATGTAGGATACTTAGTAAACACTGTTTTTACTTAAATAAAAGAGTAAAAGCCATCCCACCACAACAAGGTACACCCTTCGGGATGGTCCTAGCCTCTAGTATTAAAACCTTACCATGTGTCGAAGTGACGTCAATGTGACTAAGGGCCGAGCAGGTTCGGGACACCCAGGAATGGGAAACTACAAATGTAATGACCAGCTCATATAAAGTGAGTGCAAAAAATAAATGGATGCTGAATGGCAGTTTGACTCATTTTTGACACATAGTAAGGTTTTAATACTAGAGGTTAGGACTTTCCAGACTGGATACACCTTGTCGCTGTGGGATTGCTTTTAATCTTGTTTTTTTTTTTTTTTTATCAAAAATAGTGTTTACTAAATACCCAATGTTGTTTACATGTACTATTACTGTTTTCTTACTTACTGTATAGCAGGGTATATGTTCATTTTGTTTCTATCTAAAGTTTTGTTTGTACCCCGGAAACTCTGATAATCACTTTTTTTTAAAAAAAAACAGAATTGCAATGAAAATTATATATGCAAATTGGCTCTTAAGAGAAAAAGAGGACTTGAACTCTATAGCGCCATCTATTGGAAGTAGCGATCCTACAAGTCACAATCAACTCTTTAACAAGTCTTGTAATATGACTTAGGATAAAAGCCAAATCAGTATCTCAATTTGCAGGCACGGTGTTTCTGACTATTGTTCCTCGTCAGTGCAAAGTATGAGTATGAGAATGAAAATTATAGTATCTCTTTAAACTTACAAATCAAGATGTAGCACTTCACCAGGTCTCACAATCCAAACCGGATACAATACTAAATAGATATGCTAGACCTGATGAGGCATGTGTACTTACTTTGAAAATCCACATCAAAAGTACCACATATTAAGCATATTATGAGTCATTTTTCATATCAGGTAGGAAAACAGTCAAAAAGGATTATGCGGTGATTCTAGCATGAGGTTTCAAAGTAAGTACATCAGCCAAATCAGGTCGAAGATAACTATTTAATAATTTATGCATTTTAGATTTCCAACTCTTGTCAAATAATCTCACAATCTAGATCTAGTTTCAAGATTAAATACTTTATGGTATATGGATATTTGCAGTTGTTTGGGCTTAAGGCTGGGTTCACATTGCATTATGGCAGTCCATCTAATGGATTGCGTTACAACGTGGCATTAACGCAATGTAACACATCTGTTAACGCACATATAGACTGCCATAATGTAGCACAACGCTAAAGCATGTCATAATCGGCATGCGTTAGCGATGTGCCGTCATGCTGTGACGGACCCTCGGACATGGTCTGCAGCGTTCGAGGGTCCGTCACTGCTAGCGCGATCGCATCGCATAACGTGATGAAAAAAAGGCAGCTGCGTTAGCGCAGTCAGTTTAATGCATGCGTTGAACGGACTGCCCTAACGCAATGTGAACCTAGCCTTATACATGTTCATTTTCAGATGGCACTCATCATTATTTTATTTGTAGAAATGTGACAATGTGAATTGCCAGACAGTCAATTGTTTCATGACGGGTTCCAAAAAAGTTCTGATATCAGCGGATGATTGCTGCCCTATATATGATTGTGGTAAGTCACCCCATAATTTGCCATATTTCACATTGGTATAAAAAAGATAGTCACATATTATATTTGTATTGTAGAATTCTTATTGACAGATATGCATTTTATTTTGTTTTTTTTACAGAATGCGATCCTTGCAGCCCTGCCCCTGTTTGTAATGGAAACAAACCAATCATGACAATTGACCCAGAAATGGATTGTTGTCCAAAATACAAATGCCGTCAGTATTCATTCATTCGTTATTATTATTTCTTAATGTTGATGAATTTTCTTGAAAATGCCAGGTCCACGAAGAAAGAAGAATATAATTTATATGAAACACAAACTTTCAATATGCCTTAATCATGCTTCTAAAAAGTGCTGTAGGACACTGCCTTAAAAACACCCCTAATTTCATCAATGATTTCGTTCAGATTTTCATCCGCGTTTAATCCGAGTTTCATCAGTTTTTCTCTAATGTGAAACAAATAATCAAAAAAGTTTTTCTGCTTTCTCCGATACTGTGAAGAATGGACAGCACTCCGATGGCATAATTTCTGTAACCCATAGACTAGCATTGCCGAATTTGATTTGACACTTGGATCAATGATGGACATGTATTCTGCGATTTTGCGCAGATGTCTGATCCGCCAAAAATCGGACATGTGAACCGTCTTATAGGTACAAGTGCTATCCGTCAAAAACATGGATAAAACTTGAATGTGAAAAATGGACATAACCAAAAAAAGATTGTTAGGCTAAGTTCACATGACCGTAAAGAAATCATCTGATTTTCATCCAGAAAAAATGACTATTTTTCATCTATATTGTCATTTGTACAACATCTGCTTTTATACATCAGAAGTAAATACAATTTACAAGCCCAAATATAGTTTTCTATGTTAAAAACTGCAATCTATTCATAAAAATTGGATGCTATATTTTTGATCCATATGAGATCCGATTTTTTGGGAACACTCGTGGACTTGAAAGAAGTGAATGGAGCATTCTGCATTTTTTTCATGCACCCCTGTGGGCGTGATAACATAATATACAGGAGCCGATGTCATCGTCAGCTCATTCAAATCTCGCGCATGCACGCACCTATATTCACTGAGGTGGTGATATCATGGAAAGAGCGCTAAGTAGTCTGGGCAAACTGACGCCCCATTGATTAGTCAAAACCCTAATTAGCCCTGGTGTGAGTGCTGGATAACATTGGTCCCTTTATTGCGCAGTCAACACTTGGTCACTTAGCCAGCCTACAGAGGACAATGCCTGAGATCGGACCCCTCTAAAGACATGTTGTGTGTCCACAACAGGAGAGAATGAATTCAATTAAAATTCAGTTTGAATCATTTCATTTTCAGGATATCAAAAAAGAGTCATTGAAGGTTTCTTTCAGACAGAATCCCTTTTGGCGTATTTTTGGGGTTTGTAAAAAGCGCTAGAAATTTGAGGTGTTTTTTTACAAGCCATTTTTTTTTCCTTTTCAATTCAAACATTTTTTTGCTCCCTTCTAATGGAAGTTTATAGGCAAATGACTAGAAATATTCGATATTTAGATCCTGTTGTAATCTGAAAAGATTGCAAAAGACCCAAAAAATGCCAAAATAAGCAGACTGAAGTGTGCAAATATTTAGTTTTTGACTTAGAGCTCTAAAAAAAGCAGTAAAAATGCTGTAAAAATAAAAATAAAAAAAAAAAAAAAAAATATATATATATATATTACATCAATTATGTAAGTGGTGCAATATAAAAAATAGAGAATGCATTTATCTGGGGATATTCTATGAATAGCTTTGAATAAGGATACTTCATTCACTTTTATGGGTCTATGTGAGAGGTAGGGCACGTGTGACCATTGATCTCATAGACAGTGAAGTAGACCGTTGGGGTCATGTATGAGCACTACTACTCCTTTGATACAGGGGACACAAAATTCCTGTCTTTTAGGATCAAAGGGTGTAGGTAATAAATGTGTATTGATGGGATAACCCCTTTAACTTAGAAAATAATGTCTTTAATATGTTCACGGCTTCTTTTTTTTTATAGCTGATGAAGCAACACCTCCTCCAAGACCTGTAAGTAAAAACAATTACCTTCTTCTAAGTAATTTTGGAGACCAAGTTCTTTTTTCAAAACCTCTTGCGTAGACATAGAGTTATGTGTTGAAATTATGCCTGTTTGCAGTCACCACTAGGGGGAGCCTGCCGCATACATCAATAAAGTATTAGTCATCAATGTAGTATTTCATTGTGCAGCAATGTCTATAGATCTAACAATGCCATGGTGTATATTGTCACGGTCGAAAGCGGAAAAATGGCAACTTATGTTTCTTTTATGTTACTACAATAAGCAAATGCTTTTGCTGGTATCTAAAAAGGGGTCTACATTTAATTTTATTTTTGTCCAATTATATCGTCTTTGCTGATAGTAGTAGTTTAACATCCTACTGGACTATGAAGTCTATGTTCTAACCATTGCATTTATTATTTTATTTTACAGATACCAACTACTCCGGTAAGACATGTATACAGAAATATATATATATTTATACCATGACTTTAGTGGGCTTATCCCTTTACGTTGCTGCAAATAGTTTCGCAGTTATATAGTTTTTAAGGCCAAATGTAGACAAAAAACCTATAGCAAAACCAAAGAAATAAATCGGGGCATATGTTGGTATAGGTGCAGGGTGTAGGTGTATGTTCACACTGTGGCAATTTAACAAACAAAACCTAAGATAAAATATAAAAATGAGAAAATATGATGCTGTAAGAAAATAATAATTGTACATGTAAATAACATAGGGCACTTAGTTGACACTATTTTGATTAAAAAAAAAGCGTAAAAATATTCCCACTGCGACAAGGTGAACTCAATCGGAATGGTACCTAACTTTTGTAGGTGTACCTCTCTGTGTGCTAGGCCTCAATAGAAGGAGGCAGACCAGGACACAGGCCTGACAGTTTTGCATCTGCCTATGGGAAGCTATAAAGGCAAAATGCACATCTCAAAAAGGTGGAGCCACAACCCTTGTATGTACAAAGTACAAAAAACTAACATAAAACTAAAGAAATGAGCCGGAACACATGTTGTTATAAGTGCAATGTGTAGGAGCACGTTCACACTGTGGCGATTTAACAGACAAAACCGAAGATAAAAATAAAGTGAAAAAAACCCTGCTGTAACTAACTAAATAAACAGCAATAGTACATTTAAATAACAGGTTATTTGGATAAAAAAAATACATCTGGTATCTAAATGGGGTCTACACTTCATTTTTTTTTTGTCCAATTCTAGCCGCTTTGCTGCTAGTAGTAGTTTACTATCCTACTGGACTATGGAATCTATGTTCTGACCATTACATTTATTTTTTTTTTTTACAGGCACCAACTACTCCGGTAAGATATGCATACAGTTATATATTTATACCATGACATACGTGCGCTTGTCCACTTCTGGACATCCCGTTAAAGGGAATCTGTCACCCTAAATTGGCGGGATATTTAAATGATGGCAGTCAGGTCAGATGGGCGGTGTTTTGGGTACTTGCCTTAACATGTTGTTCGCCGCTGTCTCCATTATTTCTGGGAATTGTAGTCGTTGCCCTCCATATAACGCGCCTGCACATTGCAATCTTGAATTGCGCACGCGCAGTATGCTTTGCCCGCAGATTGCAATGTGCAGGCGCGTTATATGGAGGGCAACGACTACAATTCCCAGAAATAATGGAGACAGCGGCGAACAACATGTTAAGGCAAGTACCCAAAACACCGCCCATCTGACCTGACTGCCATCATTTAAATATCCCGCCAATTTAGGGTGACAGATTCCCTTTAAATTGCTACATATAGTTTAGTAGTTTAAGGTTGAAGGTAGACAAAAACCTATAACCTTACATATTGATCAAAAGGAAGTCAAAAATCCCATGAGGCAGATGTTAATTCCTTCACATTAGGGGGAAAAATCCTTTTAATATGGAGAATCAGAACAGTTCCCTTATCAATGTCCCATCACAGAATCTAGTAGGCATAACCTGTCATATCATATTTTTCAAGAAAGACATCCAGACATTCCTTGAACTTTTTTTAGTGAATCAACCATTACAACATCGTATGGTAGAGAGTTTCATAATCTTAATGCTCTTACAGTAAAAAATCTATAATCTCACTGCTCCAACAGTAAAGAATTTGCATTTGTGATTATCATTAAATTGTATTAAAAAGAGTCTATATTTACCTTCTGGACTACCGCTGCTCCTCTACTTTCAACCCTGTGTCCCTCGTTGATCTTCTGCTGCAGCTGAGCAGCACTCTCTGATGAGGGACTGGTGGTGAGGTGATCCATGAGGGACACAAGGAAGAGGCACTGGTCTGGGGGTTAACTATAGATTTTAAAATTCATGCAGCACCCTATGGCCATTAGTTAGGAGTTGTCACGTAGTGGACTACCCTTTTAATAATTTTTTACCATCTGCCATCCCAACTGTGAGTAGACTGAAGAGTCATTGTTCCTACCTAACTGCTGGACTTAAGCTAAGAGTGTTTCTGTTAACTTACAGCAAGTAGAGAGACCTTGATAGTGATGCAAAATTAAACCATAAGGCATATGAAAGACTGCGCAAGCTAAATATGTTTCGTACTCCTTATTTGTTATAGGAGCCCTGTAAAGATGTCCTCTGTGACCCTATAACCTGTGACAAAAAGGGCTCGACCCTCGATATCATCCCTTGGGTTGAAAGCTGCTGTCCACACTTTGTCTGCAGTAAGTTGCCTAATAAAACGAGTCACTTACTGAAGTAGTTCTGGAAACAGTGTATGGAAAAAGCTGCAGCTCTACCATGAGAACCAATAACTCCAAAAAATTTTATCATTTTTATGTTATTGCCAGTATGCAAGGCCGAGTGTGACCCTATTCCGATCTGTGATGATGGAAGACCTCCAGTAAGAGTTGGAGATCCGGACACAGAATGCTGCCCAGAATACAAGTGTGGTAAGTGCCTGCTCGGAGGAGTGACTTTTTTGGTTGAGATTACATAAATCCTAAACAATGTTTAACTTCTATTTCTTTCTGTTTTTTCTTAACAGAACCACCGCTTCCCCCGGTAAAGATCTACGACCTCAAAAATAAGATATGTGACAGGATAGATTTAAAGAAGTGACTACTTTCAAAACAAGCACTTTAACTGAAACTAAACATGGGTTTATACCTTGTGACATTTGGGTAGAATCGTTTGCCCTCGCATCCTTTTTAGAGATATGTACCAGACTGGACTTTGATTCCAATTGTTTGCTGTGGGCCTTTTGTTTGCTGTAGGCATTACCTTCAGAGTCACAGCAGAAACAGTGATGACTTGAAAAGTGTTTTTTCTGTTGTTGATGTCTAGCCACCAGTAAACTTTCTGGACAAGGGATTAATCTCTTATAGCTAGGTTATGATGTAAGATAATGCATATATGATGTATTCTAACTGCATGTGTCTTGTGTGCCGTAGTGCGCGGATGTGATTTGCCCTGATATACAGTGTGCCGCAGGTGAAATCCCAATTGAATATGAAGGTGATAATCCTTGCTGTAGACAAACAGATTGTGGTAAGTATAAGCTCAACATTAAGTTTATCTTTTTACCATTTCTGACCTATCACAGAGTTGTAAACTGCATATGTTCTTTTTTTTCCAGTACCAGTAACTCCAGTACCGGTATGTCAAAAGTTTTATATATTATATCTTTTTTTACAGTGTTTATGGTATCAGCCCTATGTATTCAAATTAGCAGTTAATTAATTGCCATGTAATTTCTATATAGGGAGAGAGATAATTAAGAAACCACCCAAATAGATGTTTGACAGCTTGACATTAGGATGCCCATGATGGCTTGTAATGGGCATATGATAATCATGTAGCCAGATTACTGGCCAACAGCCCTTTTACAGCTAAATTCCCGCATAGCATTGGGGACTGAGACCCTGATTCCAGCAATGTATCACTTAGTTTACTGGATGCATCAGTTTTCACTGCAGATCTAGCAGAGCTTGGAATGTTGAGCTGTGTATAACCTCACCCACATCACTGATTGGCTGCTTCCTGTGTACACTGTATGTTGACAGAAAACTGCTAATCAGTGGTGTGGGCATGGCTAGACTAGGAAGCACGAGACGCCTAGTCATATAGTGATAATTTCCTGCTGATAAAACACTGATTTTGTAGAAACAGCAAAACACACCCTAATAAGTGACACATTAATGGAATCAGGGTCTCAGCCGCTATATCATGATGTTTTCAGATTACATGACACTCCTGCTGACATATTCCCTTTAAGATTAGTATTTTCTGTGCTTTGAGGACAATGCAGCTCTGCTACGCCCGGTTCCTGTACCTTTCACTTCTTCATGGATTCAAGTGTCTTCTTAACATTAACATTAATCAGTAGCTTTAGGCAATAGTTTTACTATCAAGACTTTATGATTAACATCATTGTTGTGTTCTTTTGTCTTATAGACTGTTCCTCCCACTCCTCCTTCGGTAAGTTCATTGAACTCGGCTAAGGCAGTATTCGCACACAGTGTCTTGCATTTTTTTTCAAATTGTTTCGATGGCATTTATTACTGTGGAGTTATTTTTCAGGTCAACAATACTGTGATGTTTGATATTCTTCTCTGCCATTTTCCAATATGCTTCTCTAAAGGACTTGGGGGAAAAAGACTGTGCAAAATCCCCATTTTCAGGGTTGATGGGAATCTTAGCTCTTGTAACCCCAGTAATCAGTAAATTATCCCCTATTTTTTGGATATTGGATAACTTGCATTTTGGTTAAAACCTCTTTCAGGAACAGTTGTTTCAGTTTTTATAGTCTTCCGTGTTTTAAAAGGGTTGTCCCATCTTTGTCGTTTATGGACATCATTAGGATAGATCAGTGGGTCCCAATTTTTCTTACCCTAAGAGCCACATTCAGCTCTAACAGATGGACATGAGCCACATCCAGAGCGCTCCAGGTAGTGACATCTAGACCCCTAACTCTTCCAGAGTAGTTACAGCAAGAGCCCCTATTATCGGGTGATGTCCAAAGCTGCCAACCAGAAATCACACCAAGACCTTGTGCAGCCCTGCCTTATACCAAGCATACGTACATCCAGGTGTTCTCATCTTACTCCAGTCCCAGTCCATATTCTCATATCAAACACTCCAAACCACTCTATTACTTCTAGCCTCAAGCGCCCCTATTTGGCGCCACCATCCTATCTCCAGTTAACCATATTTATCTCTCCACCCCCGTGGCCAGTGAATGTCCATCCAGATCTCCACTCCACTGTAAGGGCCAACTCAGAAAAGTGAAAATCTGGAGACCTTCTCTTCTTAGATGTTTGCTAATGCACCAAGCCGGCAGACAGCTGTATGCCATACAACATGAGCCCATGAGCCACATGTGTCTCCCAAGTCCCAGATTGGGGACCTCTGGGGTCAATAGGATGTCTGATAGATGTAGTCCTGCCATGAGAACAACATCTATCTTGAGAAGAAGAGATGGCCGTACACGCAGGACTTCCTCCATTAGCTTTCACAGGAAAGCTGGAGCTCCCAACTCAATGAATAAAGGGAGAGGTGCGCATTCACGGCCAACTCTCCATTCTATAAGAGTCCATGATGAGCCCCTTTATTAAGACTGGCACCCATCAGACATTTTCTATTAATTAATATCCTACCATTATTTTTCTAATTGTAAAATTGCAGGATATCAAAATGTTCCACTGGATAACACCAAAGTAGCAGTTGACAAGAAACTGAGACAACACGTAACCACATAGTTTATTCCAACTTTTCTCTGTTCCTTCAGCCATGTGATAGTGTTACATGCATCATACCTGAGTGCCGTGAAAATGAGAAGCGAATTGTGAAAATTAACTCCAATGATCCCTGCTGCCCCTTGTATGAATGTGGTAAGTTTTCTTTTTATTTCAATGTAATGCAAAAGAAGTCATTTTTATTGTTGACCCAAAGTAGAAGTAAAGATGTGTTTTTGATAGACTGTTAAGGCTATGTTCACACGTAGCAATTTTGGATGCATTTTTTTCTGCAGCCAAAACTTGTTCTATTGGGGTTTTTTTACTGTGTTTTTGATGCTTTTTTATGCTGATTAGATTTGGGTTTTGTCTACAGTCAGGAGAAAAAACAAGTATGCGCATTCGATTTCTGAAATCGCATAGCTTTTGTTGTTACTGTAAAAAGCTGCCTTTAATTTGCATTCAAAATAGCTGTAAAAATGTAATGAGTGAACATAGCCTATTTGTTTGGATAATTTATGTTGGAAAGTGTCCTGTAAATAGGTTGATCACAGACTGTCCTGTTATTTGGACTTTCAACTATTTGCTTTATTCTGTTGAGGAAACTGGAGGCAAGTGTTTACTTTTCCTATAGCAAACCCGGAGGGCAAAGAGAGTATTACAGGTTACCCAAATAAATAAATGGACCATCAATTCAATGTGTGTACAACCTAGGTACTCCAAAAAGACTATCCTTGTTGTGACTCTCTGTTCTGGACAACCATAACTGCCAAGAGAACTTGCAGTATTATGTCCATGTAGCTCCTCCCCTCTCCATAGAACTTTATGAGCACCAACTATAAACTCCAATCTCAGATATGGAAACGTCTGGCGTCTGTATTTTACAGATTTTACCCATGAACTGAGAATTTTGAGAATGGAAGATCAGTCAACAATAACATATCTTACAAAGTTTCTTATTTTCATTTGTTCTATTCATTTATGGAAAAAAATAATTAAAATGACGGATATTCTTTAAAGTTTCCTTATGATTTCCTAATTTATCTGTTAAAACTGTTGGCTGTCTGTGATTTTTGGAGAAGCTGCCAAGTGAAAAAGAAAAAAATAAAGTCAGAAATCCTTTTTTTCCCATGTACTATTAATGCAACTATGCAAATGAATAAAAACCAGGTGGTGGTCACTTTGACTGGTGAAATGTGAAGTGTGTAATCAATTTTCGATAAGGCTACATAGATTCAATTCACCTACTAATACTTCTCATGGGTAATACCATGCATAATAAAATAACGTAGCTGTGAGAATTAAATGTAGCATTACTATATTATTATAGAAATACTATAGAAATTCTTGTTATTTCCAGCACCACCACCAACACCACCCTCAACCACTCCTACGATACCAGATGTAAGTATGATCCCACACCATAACCAGATACTATCATTCGTGGACACAACCAATTTTTGCTCATTTTTAAATATTTTCTGTTGTTTCAGAACTGTGCTGAGGAGTGCCCAGTGATTGATTGCTTCAGAATTAGGCTCCATCCAAGTGTTAGTTGGAGGAAATGACCCATGTTGTCCACAGTATAAATGTGGTAAGTTGCAACTGGTGGGAAGGCAATCAGTGAATTAGGGTGAGTTTCCACGGTCAGGAAACGCTGCGTGTTTGGCGCTGTGCGCTGGCGCAGCGCCAAACACGCAGCGTCCAGATGTTACAGCATAGTGGAGGGGATTTCAAGAAATCCCGTCTCCACTATGCGTAACAATACGCAGGTGGCAAACCTGCGTAAACGGACATGCGGCGCGTCTTTTCAGACCGCAGCATGTCCTCGCGTATTGCGGCGACGGTGCGTCGCCGCAACATAATTAACACAGGGCTATGTAGCCCTGCGCTCTTTCCGGAGGTGTTCCGGAGGTGTCCTGAACACCTCCGGAAAGATCGCGCGTCATAAAGGGGGCGGGGCTTAGACGGAGCGGAATTTCCGCTCCGTCAAAAGCGCTATGGTTCCGGACCGTGGAACCATAGCCTCAGGCTAAACAAGTCCTGGGATCCACACACATCTCCTAAAACGAACTTAGGCTTCAGGAAGAAGTATTATTGTATGGACAAAATATTCAAAATCTGCTTTAAAAGGAAAGTGTCATCAGGAAAAGTTTAAATCAGGTTTTTTTGTTTTTTTTTTCATATCATGAGCTGTTTTTAAAAATAAAACTAGATATGTTGCAATTTTCACACCGGCCATTGGGGCTATTTTAAATTTACACTTCCTGTTCGCTCAAGAATGCGCATGTATAGACTGTCTCAGATCTTTTCTATTGAAGCTTCTGAGAGGGCGCAAAGGTCATTGTGAAGGGAGGTAGAACTGTGATATCACCTAAAGGGACTGACTAAGCAATCCCGCTCTAGCGATCCATAACAGGCATACTAAATGCGACGCTAGGGGATTGTTTCTATATCCGCTAAAAGTTGGGTACAATTTTAGCGTATATAGTTAACGACAATAATGCCGATAGCGTCTTTCTTAAACGGACTTTAGCGTACAAACATAGTCTTTAATCGCTAAAAAAGGTGCCACACAGCGATAAGATACTTTCCCATAGAGCGCCGACAGAAAATAGGGTCCGAGCGATTCGCGACGAGCGAGATTCACAAGAAAGCTCGTCGCTGGCAGTCGCACTGAACACTCGCTAACGGGATCGCTTAAATAGTGACTTTGTTTTTTAGCGATCCCAGTTGCGAATATTCAAAGTTGCATACTTTTCTTCTAAGCTGTTAATCCTGCCCTCTAATGATAAAAACTGATTGAAAAGGCTTCTAAATACAGGAAAGTGAAGTTAAAAGCCAGTGGCCAGTGTGAAAATTGGAAGATTACTAATTTTTATTTATAAGATTGTGATATGAAAAAAAACTTGCCAAAACTTTTTTTAAAGGTATATGTAACAGAAAAACCTGATTTTAACAATAGGTCATTTTTTATGGTAAAAAACAGACAGTCCTTAAAAAAGACTGCCCATAATTTTGACCACACAAAACTATTTACAGCTCTACATTGGAGACATGTGGTGATGTTAAAATATACTTTCTGTTTTTTCAGGGATTCACATGTACAGTGGGTACGGAAAGTATTCAGACCCCTTTAAATTTTTCACACTTTGTTTCATTGCAGCCATTTGGTAAATTCAAAAAAGTTCATTTTTCTCATTAATGTACACACTGCACTCCATCTTGACTGAAAAAAACTGAAATGTAGAAATTTTTGCAAATTTATTAAACAAGAAAAACTGAAATATCACATGGTCATAAGTATTCAGACCCTTTGCTCAGTATTGAGTAGAAGCACCCTTTTGAGCTAGTACAGCCACGAGTCTTCTTGGGAACGATGCAACGAGTTCTTCACACCTTGATTTCAATTTTTCTTTTTTAATAAATTTGCAAAAATGTTTACATTTGTTTTTTTCAGTCAAGATGGGGTGCAGAATGTACATTAATGAGAAAAAATGAACTTTTTTGAATTTAGCAAATGGCTGTAATGAAACGAAGAGTGAAAAATTTAAAGGGGTCTGAATACTTTCCGTACCCACTGTACATTAGAAGCAATAGACTGACTCAGATCTTTTCTCTTGAATCA
Organism: Oophaga sylvatica; assembly: GCA_033576555.1. Taxonomy (NCBI): domain Eukaryota; kingdom Metazoa; phylum Chordata; class Amphibia; order Anura; family Dendrobatidae; genus Oophaga; species Oophaga sylvatica. The sequence continues at coordinate 448,364,828 of JARQOD010000003.1, read as the reverse complement.
TCTAATGAGCATGTGCAAAGGTCATATTGTGAAGGGAGACATTGTTATTTGAGTTTTTAATTTACCATGCTCACTATATGGTAAAACTGACCCGCCAATATGATTCTCCAGGTCAGTACTTGTACGCAGATATGAAACTTGCAGTATATTTTGTTTAAGTAGTGAAGAAAAATTGGGAAATTTGCATGGAAAAAATATTGGTTTTGTCATCATTTTCCAAGACCTGTAACGTTTTCATTTTTTGAAATCTGGGGCTAGGTGAGGGCTTATTATTTTGTGCCCTGAGCTGATGTTTTTATTGATACCATTTTGGGATAGATATGACATTTTGATTGACTGTTGTTGCATTTTATTACAATGTTGTGCAGACCAAAAAATGTAATGGAAAATACAAAAATCAAAGACATGATGCATTACCTGTGGCCATCTTAGAGGAAATGTCTGGACACTAAACCCCCTATATTTATTTTGTTACAGAATGTCAGCCCTGTGACCCTGCTCCAAACTGTGGAGAAAACAGCAGAACAGTGATTACAGAGTTTAACACAGATTTAGAATGCTGTCCAAGCTATGATTGCCGTAAGTATTAGTTAATATTATCAGCAGTGTTTGGAGTTTCCAAAAGATTCAATTTTTTAAAAAGTCACAAAACTTTTGTGCAAATCTTTCTGATGACCTCCCCTTAGTAATTTTATGCACTCCAAATATTTTGTGCAAATTTTTCACCATTTAGCGGAATGTGAGACTTTTTGTTAAAAAAAAATAGCAAAACAGTTTAAAGACAAAAGTAAAGAGCATGGGATCATTATTGCCTTTGCAACTATATTTTATCTAGTTTCTGGTGATTTGCACCTGGTTTTTGTTTGCGCAATATTTATATCATTCATTCATTTCTCATTCATTTGCACCTTGTTTAAAGTCACTTTTTTATATTATTTTTCTTAGTTTGACAATTTGGGTGGGATTTGGCGTTTCCAAATTATCATTTGTGATATTTTGAAAATGTGATTTCTTTTTTTGTGCAAATGTAATCCAGACCCCCGCCAGAATTTTTGCGCAATTTTGTAAAATGTGTGACTTTTTGCATTGAAAAGTTTACAAACCAAAAATAAAGACCATGTTTTACTTTGAACATAATAGATGATCCACATGCGTCATTTTGAAGAATTTGGCGCAAAAAATATCAATACCAAAAGACAAAAAGAAAAAAAATGTAACTTGAAAAATCGCAAATGATGAATCAAGCTCATAGAACTGCACTCCATATGTAATCCAATGCAGCCAATGAAGAAAATTTAATTTGAAATGAAAAGCATTTCAGAATTATTTTTTTCTTTTATTTACGTGAGCTGAAAGTTTTTGGAATTAAACATATTCATGTTTTTTCTTTATTATAGAGGTTACAATCGAAACAACAGTAAGTATATTATTGTTTGTATAAATTCCTTTTTAAATTTTTAAAGAGTAACTGCAGTCACTATTGGTAGCTTGGGGATCTGGCTTTGTAGCACAGGAACAAAAAAATGATCAAACCGAGATAAGTGTATACAATTAAGTCTAATTATTATCCCCTCTCAAATTGCCAATCATGGGGTTCAAAATAATAAGACGATTAGATTCATCATATAACAGCTGTCCTGAATTTGTTTGAAATGTTCCAATTTTTCAGACAGTTTTGGCAAATTTGCATTGCAATGGACCAACACGGGATGGGGTTTACATAAATCCAGCCCTCAAATTAGTGTTTTTGGGCTGAGTTGACCAGAAAGGGCTAAAATATTCCTACATTACTAAAACAAATTGCACCCATTTCTTAGCAAATTTGTTTCATTTTGGACTACCTGAAGATCATAAAATTTGGGGTCAAATTTATCAAATAAATGAGATAAATAAAAAAAAATGAGGCAAAACTGGTTGAAATGTTGCAAAATTATTTTATTCCCAAAATCCTTATTGTGACAACGGCCATAAGTCACTTCAATTTACATAGCACACAAAATCAGTTATGGAAAAAGCCATAAGAGATGTGAAGTGAAAGGAAACAAGAATAGTATTAAAAATAATATTTTTATTCGTCAATATTAAAATAAAAAAGAACAAGTTAAAAAACAGGACAAAAATGGACCTCCAAAAGAGAGGAAAAAGGGGGGGGGAGGGGAGATAAACACCAGCCCCAACCCTCGATGGAATAAGCAATTAAATAGTCATAAAAAGTGAATCAATAATGTGCAAAGTTGCATCATACACAGTAAATCATGAATAATACATAAAGTGCAAAGTGCAAGATTGCATCATACAGAATAATTAATGAATAAGTAATTGCCTGAAACAAGGATGGGTTGTATGCAGGTATAAAGTGCACTAAAGATGTCAGTAAAAAGGAAAATTAACCCCTGCTAAACTGTTGGTGCCAAGGAGTCAAAAATAGGTGCTTGGCCAAAGGTGCTGCACATAAGATATATTAGCAACGTATAAATTGCAAAAGCGGTGGTAAGGCAATATTAATTTGCTGAATAATCTGCCAAGTGCAAGAGCACTAAAATATATGTAAAGAGAACTAGAGAATTATTTTACAACTAATAGTTGTGTAAAAATGTACCTATTTTGTGGCAGCTCCAGCAATTTTTAAAAAAATTGGGCAGAGCTTAGCGTGAGAGATGTGGTTGAGTGTGACCCGACAAATTCATCATAATAATGACGCCACACTTTCGGAATACATTTCTACTAAAAAATTTGATTGACACATTTTACACTCTGCACCAACAACTCCTCAGGTAAGTTATAACCAAACTGTATGAGTTAAAAGAGAACCTATTGCCAGTTCATTGGAAAGTTATGAGCTGTTATTTTATTCCCTCTCCTCCGCTGAGTATTCTGATTTTTTTTTAAATCTACCATATCATTACACAGATATGGGCTTTTTTATTTAAAGATAATTTGTATGGTATTTAACAAGGGGGAGTGGCTCAAAAATGTATAATATCAAGCAGCCTAAGGACACGCCCTAGAGGATCCCATGAGCAGCTCTCCTTTAGTAAGGATCATAAAATTTAGTATTCAATATAAAAGATCCTGCTCTCTGGAACCGTTTGGCAGATTATTAAAAAAAAGAAAAAATAGAATATTCAGGGGAGCGGTGAGAATAAATAAGAAAAAAGTGACCAGTTTTGATCAAGTGATAGGTCGTCTTTGTGTCCATTCCTTGAAAATCCATTCCTCAACAAATATGATGTGAAATCATAGATGAGGAATAAATGGACTATTGATTGGGTTGTGGAAGGTGTATCTCTGAAACATGCAAATATTTCAGTTACATTTTGAGGTTTTGTGCTTTTTTTACAGACTCCCATCATCATCACTACTCCAGTACCAACCCCTGTAAGTTATAACTAGATTATCTGAAATATCATATATACTAAGAACCTTTTTTATGCATTGCTCAATATATTCATTAATAAAGTGTATAGTACACAGACTATTGATGGCGTAGTACAGCTATGCAATATTCTGAAGGCATGCACTCAAAAAAAGCTAGCAAGACCGTAACTATAGGGTGAACCCAGGTCATGGAGCCTTTGGGGCTATGAAAGGTCCCTTTGGTCTATATTAGCAGATTATCAGTATAAATATGTATGATAGCTGGTGATACCCCGTTACAAACTTTGAATTGGTGCCCAGGAGCTTCAAGGTTCACTGGATAGAAAAGCATATTTTCGTTTTGCATTGTTTTCTTTGCCCATATTCACATTTGACTCAGTAATGGTATATCTGTTTTGGTTGTGGAATAGTCACGAAAATGCACACCCAAACAACCTTGACTCTTCCATGAATTTCCCGGTATAATATCGACATAATGTCGTGACGTGAAGGATGAAACTCACATCCCAATGACTAGGTGGCCACATATAGACACATATAGCATAAATAACACCCAACAGGTTATGGCAAAATCATATTTCTTTCTATAGCCGGTCATCTTCGAATACGTTGAACTACAAGAAAAAGTTCAGGAAGGGTAAAAACTCATGCATAAGAAATATTTTTAATATGGAAATCAATAGTTTGGATATCTGAACAAAGGCCTCTTATCTTTGGTCTTGATAACGATAGAAATACCCTATAATAATAAAAAAAATCAATGATACGGAAAAAATGACCTTGTCACTGCTCATGTATTACAGGATCGCTGTTTGAATATACTTTGTGAGCCCTTAACATGCACTAAACAGGGAGCTATTGTCAAAACATATCCCTGGGCGGATGAGTGTTGTCCTCACTACGTGTGCGGTAAGTATCATGATCCACAATGTAAGCAATGGATATAGAATAAGAATGGTTTGGATTGATAATTGTTGTATATATTGGGAGAACCACCAGAAGATCTCCATACACAGAATATAGTCTGCCATAAACCCTACAGACTATATATAAAGGTGTACATTGTCTTTCATTGCAGAGTGCACACAGGAATGCAGTCCCATTCCTCAATGTCAAGATGGCACACCACCAATCAGAACTCAAGACCCTGAAAATTACTGCTGCCCAGAATACATATGCCGTAAGTGAGCAATGGAAGTCTGAACATGTGGGTCTCTCCCGTTTATATAATTATATACTATTATATACTATACTCCCATTGAGAATGGAAGGGGCAAAAGTGCACATGCTTGACCACTTCTTCATTCACACTCGTTTCATGATTATCTTGTAGTGTAGCCAGGCTAAACCAAAAAAATGAGTTTGTCTAAAAGATGTATGCATGCAAAGTGTAAGGGCACGTCCACACTGTGTACATTTCATGGACGAAATCCAAGCAAAAAGCAAAATTGAGCATGTACCCTACATCTAGGAGATAAGTAAATAGTAATAGTGCATGTATATAACTTAGGATACTTAGTTATCGTTAATTTGAGCAAAAAAAACATCTTAACCATCCCACCCTGACAAGGTGTACCCATCGGAATGGTCCTAGCCTGTCTCTCGGTTTAAAACTTACCATGTGTCAAGTGACTATAATATGAATAAGGACAGAGTAGGACTGGGTCCCGAATGAGACACCAATCCATGGAAAGCTATACACATTAAATACTCAGCTCTGAATGGTATGCCATGCCCCTGTTTGTATAAAGCACAGGAATTTACAGCAAAACCAAAGAAATGAGTCTGACTATAAGCTGATATACGTGCAAAGTATAAGTGTTCCAGTGTAGACAGGCTGCTAATCACCCAATGAGTGAGCAAAACACTCGCTCATAGAGTGAAATCATCTTTTACATAGCGCAAAAAAATCATGGTTCTTTAGCGATGTATTGTTTGCTATTGTTTGCATAAACAGGCAATTAAATGACTGCCAACCGGTAAAGGTTTCCCGATAGGCAATCATATCGTGCCACCAGTCAGTCCATGTAAATGACCGTTTTCAAGATCGATGGGGTCCCAGTGGTTAGCTTAGCTCCCCAAAGTTCAGAACATTATTTTCTATACTATTGATCGGCTTTAAATATGTTGCTGTCATCATTCAACAAAATCATCAAGAACTGACAAAAGGGGAAATGCAAAAACCTGGAACTTTAGGAAAGCTGATTTCAACAAATTAAGGGAAGAACTTAATCGAGTAGACTGGGAACATCTCATCGTAACTGGTGATACCGACCATAAATGGGGCATGTTTAAGGATATACTACTGGAATCCTGTAGAAAACTTATACCCGCTGGTAATAAAATGTCCAGGAATAAAAAGAAGCCATTATGGATAAATAAGGCAGTACAAAGTATAATAAGACTAAAACAAAGAGCATTCAAAATCCTGAAGGCCGAGAATACTGAAATGGCATTTCAGGAGTATAGAGATCTAAATAAGAAATGTAAAAAAGAAATCAAGCTGCAAAGTTATCTACAGAGAAACAAATCGCCAGTGACATTAAAATAAATACCCCAAAATTTTATAAATACATCAATGCCAAAAAGGAAAAAAAGATGGTATCGGCCCATGAAAAGACAATAATAACAAAATAATAATAGAGGACAAAGAAAAGGCTGAGATATTAAACAGCCACTTGTCATCCGTGTTCACCAATGAACTAACCCTTCCAGGGATCATTCAACAAGACAAAAATTAAAGTTCACCCCTGATATAATTAGTTTAACACAAGAAGAAGTACGCCTGCGTCTGAGCAAATTAAACATTGACAAATTCCCCGGCCCAGATGGCATTCATCCATGGATACTGAGGGAATTGAGCTCAGTAATTGAAAGACCGCTGTATCTCATATTCTTAGACTCTCCTGTAACAGGGGTGATGCCACAGAATTGGAGGATGGCCGATGTGGCACAGATATTTATGAAAGGTAAGAAGGTGGAGCCAGGCAACTGCTGTCCGGTAAGCCTGACATCAGTAGTGTGCAAAATTTTTGAGGGAATTATAAGAGATGACCTGCAGAAATATATTACAGAGAATAATATAATAATTGACAACCAGCACGGAATTATGAAAGAAAAGTAGTATGTAACTAACAAGTTGGGTTTCTATGAGGTTGTAAGTACAAATCTGGATGTTGTTAATACAGTTGATGTGATTTATCTGGACCTTGCAAAAGCATTTGATACTGTTCCACATAACAGCCTTATACCAAAGCTAAAAAAGCAGGAACTGGGGTAAACTATATGCAGATGGGTAAGGAATTGGCTAAATGACAGGAAACAAAGAGTCGTGATAAATGGTACGGGCTCTAAATGGAATTTAGTTATCAGTGGGGACCACAGGGATCTGTGCTAGGACTGATTATTTTTAACCTGTTTATTAATGGCCTTGTGTATGGGATTAAGATTAAAGTGTCAGTCTTTGCTGACAACAACAAATAAATGTAAATAAATGTAGAATACTGCACCTGGGACGGAGTAATCGTATAGCTGCATATACATCAAATGGGACCATATTTGGGACTACAGAACAGGGGAAGGACTTGGGTATTCTGGTTACAAGTAAGCTGGGCAGTAGTACTCAATGTCAAGCAGCAGCCACAAAAGCAAACAAGATTTTAGGGAACATAAAAAGAGAGATAAAATCTTGCGATCCCAACATATTGTTACCAATTTATAAATCACTTCTGAGGCCACGTTTAAAATATGGGATCCAGTTTTGGGCTCCACATTTAAAAAAGGATATTCAGAAATTAGAGTCAGTTCAAAAGTGGCAACTAGATTATTACAAGGGATGGAGGCCTCTCATATGATGAAAGGTTGGAAAAGTCAGAATGTGGAATGCCCCACAACAGGTAGTAATGGCCGACACTATAACAGCTTTTAAAAAAGGGCTGGATGATTTCATTGGTACACATTAGATTGCGGGTATAGTTAATTTAGTGACAAAATGAACAATTGGTGGAGAAAGGTTGAACTTGATGGACCTAGATCTTTTTTCAACCTATATAACTATGTAACTAGTATATAGTGAAACATTCATGGTATATTTCTGATAATATTTTTATGAGACAACCACCCTCATAGAAGACCATTTTACAAAGCAATTTTGAGCAGTTATCTCAAAGAGATTTCACTTCTATAATAATTAATATAAACAATCTTTTGTTCCAGAGACCCCAACTCCACAACCCACAACTCCAGAGGTAAGACTTCCCACCATCATTAATATCTGATCCAGTACCATGTCCTTTTCCAAAACTGTGTTGGATCATTTTGCATGTTCCATTAGTAGCAGCCAGTGGTGTAACTAGAATCCGATGGGCCCCTGTGCATAATTTGGACCAGGGCCCCCCTTGCATGTTGGTTAGGTATATGGAACCTTGTAGAGTTCTAAATCCTATAAGGACATATAAGGTGCCTCCCTCATTATGTAGTAATGTCCTGGGCGCCTTCCTGGTATATATGTCTCTCAACATGGGCTCATCCTTGTATATATGGCCCCCATTCTGGTATACATGTCCCTCATTCTGGCCCCATCTTGGTATACAGTTAGGTTTATAAATATTTGGACAGAGACAACATTTATCTAATTTTGGTTCTAGACATTACCACAATGAATTTGAAACAAAACAAATCAGATGCAGTTGAAGTTCAGACTTTCAGCTTTCATTTGAGGGTATCCACATTAAAATTGGATGAAGGGTTTAGGAGTTTCAGCTCCTTAACATGTGCCACCCTGTTTTTAAAGGGACCAAAAGTAATTGGACAGATTAAATAATTGTAAATAAAATGTTCATTTCTAGTACTTGGTTGAAAACCCTTTGTTAGCAATGACTGCCTGAAGTCTTGAACTCATGGACATCACCAGACACTGTGTTTCCTTCTTTTTGATGCTCTGCCAGGCCTTCACCGCGGTGGTTTTCAGTTGTTGTTTGTTTGTGGGCCTTTCTGTCTGAAGTTTAGTCTTTAACAAGTGAAATGCATGTTCAATTGGGTTGAGATCAGGTGACTGACTTGGCCATTCAGGAATATTCCACTTCTTTGCTTTAATAAACTCCTGGGTTGCTTTGGCTTTATGTTTTGGGTCATTGTCCATCTGTAGTATGAAACGACGACCAGTTTGGCTGCATTTGGCTGGATCTGAGCACACAGTATGGCTCTGAATACCTCAGAATTCATTCGGCTGTTTCTGTCCTGTGTCACATCATCAATAAACACTAGTGACCCAGTGCCACTGGCAGCCATGCATGCCCAAGCCATCACACTGCTTCCGCCATGTTTTACAGATGATGTGGTATGCTTTGGATCATGAGCTGTACCACGCCTTCGCCATACTTTTCTCTTTCCATCATTCTAGTAGAGGTTGATCTTGGTTTCATCTGTCCAAAGAATGTTCTTCCAGAACTGTGCTGGCTTTTTTAGATGTTTTTTAGCAAAGTCCAGCCTAGCCTTGATTCTTATGAGTGGCTTGCACCGTGCAGTGAACCCTCTGTATTTAATTTCATGCAGTCTTCTCTTTATGGTAGATTTGGATATTGATACGCCTACCTCCTGGAGAGTGTTGTTCACTTGGTTGGCTGTTGTGAAGGGGTTTCTCTTCACCATGGAGAGTATTCTGCGATCATCCACCACTGTTGTCTTCCGTGGGCGCCCAGGTCTTTTTGCATTGATGAGTTCACCAGTGCTTTCTTTCTTTCTCAGAATGTACCAAACTGTAGATTTTGCCACTCCTAAAGTTGTAGCAATTTCTCGGATGGGTTTTTTCTGTTTTTTGCAGCTTAAGGATAGCTTGTTTCACCTGCATGGAGAGCTCCTTTGACCGCATGTTTCCTTCACAGCTAAACCTTCCAAATGCAAACACCACACCTCAAATCAACACCAGCCTTTTTATCTGCTTAATTGAGAATGGACACCTGTCCATGAAATAGCCTTGGAGTCAATTGTCCAATTACTTTTGGTCCCTTTAAAAACAGGGTGGCACATGTTAAGGAGCTGAAACTCCTAAACCCTTCATCCAATTTTAATGTGGATACCCTCAAATGAAAGCTGAAAGTCTGAACTTCAACTGCATCTGATTTGTTTTGTTTCAAATTCATTGTGGTAATGTCTAGAACCAAAATTAGATAAATGTTGTCTCTGTCCAAATATTTATGGACCTAACTGTATATGTCCCTCATTATTCATTATGGCCCCATCCTTATATACTGTATATATTATATATATATATATATATATATATATATATATTATATATATACAGTGGGTTCGGAAAGTATTCAGACCCCTTTAAATTTTTCACTCTTTGTTTCATTGCAGCCATTTGGCAAATGCAAAAAAGTTCATTTTTTTCTCATTAATGTACACTTTGCACCCCATCTTTACTGAAAAAAAACAGAAATGTAGACATTTTTGCAAATTTATTAAAAAAGAAAACTTAAAATATCACATGGTCATAAGTATTCAGACCTTTTGCTCAGTATTGAGTAGAAGCACCCTTTTGAGCTAGTACAGCCATGAGTCTTCTTGGGAATGATGCAACAAGTTTTTCACAACTGGATTTTGGGAACCTCTGCCATTTTTCCTTGCAGATCCTCCAGTTTCGTCAGGTTGGATGGTGAATGTTGGTGGACAGCCATTTTCACGTCTCTCCAGAGATGCTCAATTGGGTATAGGCAGGTTTCTGGCTGGGCCAGTAAAGAATCATCACAGAGTTGTTCTGAAGCCACTCCTTTGTTATTTTAGCTGTGAGCTTAGTATCATTGTCTTGTTGGAAGGTGAACCTTTGGCCAAGTCTGAAGTCCAGAGCACTCTGGAAGTGGTTTTCATCCAGGATATCTTTGTACTTGGCCGCATTCATGTTTACTAACATTGCAACTAGTCGTCCTGTTCCTGCAGCTGAAAAACACCCCCATAGCATGATGCTGCCTCCACCATGTTTCACTGTTGGGATTGTATTGGGCAGGTGATGAGCAGTGCCTGGTTTTCTCCACACATACAGCTTAGAATTATGATCAAAAAGTTCTATCTTTGTCTCATCAGACCAGAGAATCTTATTTCTCATAGTCTGGGAGTCCTTCATGTGTGTTTTAGCAAACTCTATGCAGGCTTTCATATGTCTGGCCCTGAGGAGAGGCTTTCGTCGGGACATACTGCCATAAAGGCCCAACTGGTAGAGGGCTGCAGTGATAGTTGACTTTGTTGAACTTTCTCCCATCTCCCTATTGCATCTGTGGAGCTCAGTCACAGTGATCTTGAGGTTCTTCTCTTCCTCTCTCACTAAGACTCTTCTCCCATGATTGCTTAATTTGGCTGGACGGCCAGGTATAGGAAGACTTTTGATGGTCCCAAACTTCTTCCATTTAAGTATTATGGAGGCCACTGTGCTCTTAGGAACCTTGAGTACTGCAGAAATTATTTTGTAACCTTGGCCAGATCTGTGCTTTGCCACAATTCTGTCTCTGTGCTCCTTGGCTAGTTCCTCTGACGTCATGATTCTCCTTTGGTCTGACAAGCACTGTGAGCTGTGAGGTCTTATATAGACAGGTGTGTGCCTTTGCAAATCAAGTCCTATCAGTTTAATTAAACACAGCTGGACTCCAATGAAGGAGTAGAACCATCTCAAGGATGATCACAAGGAAATGGACAGCATGTGACTTAAATATGAGTGTCTGAGCAAAGGGTCTGCATACTTATGACCATGTGATATTTCAGTTTTTCTTTTTTAATAAATTTGCAAAAATTTCTACATTTCTGGTTTTTGTCAGTCAAGGTGGGGTGCAGAGTGTACATTAATGAGAAAAAAATGAACTTTTTTGCATTTACCAAATGGCTGCAATAAAACAAAGAGTGAAAAATTTAAAGGGGTCTGAATACTTTCCGAACCCACTGTATCTATCTATCTATCTATCTATCTATCTATCTATCTATCTATCTATCTAGATAGATATATACATCTGTATATATATACATATATATATATAGATATATATATATATATCTATATATAATATATGTCCTATATCCTGGTATATACAGTATGTATATGCTACCCATTCTGGTATATATATGTTCCTCATCCAGGTGTATATGTCCCCCCATCCTGGCCCCATCCTGGTATATATGTCACCCATTCTGCTATATTCATATCCCCCATCTTGGTATATATGTCCCTTATCTTGGGCTCCATCCTGGTATATGCAGTATATGTTACCCATTCTGGTATATATATGTTCCACATCCTGGTATGTGTGTCCTCCCATCTTGGCCCCATCCTGGTATATATGTCCTCCCCATCCTGGTATATATTTCCCCCATCTTGGTATACATGTCACCCATTCTGGTATATACATATCCTCATCTTGGTTTATATGTCCCTTATCTTGGGTTCTATCCTGGCATATACGTTCCCCATCTTGGTATTTATGTCCATTATCCTGGGCCCCATCCTGGTATACATATCCCCCATCTGGTACATGTCTCTAGCTTTGCAGTTGTTCTTTAATGTATTGAAAAAAAAAATTATTATACTCACCTCCATCCAATCTCCTGCCACACGACTTCCTCTTCTGAAGCTGGCAACTGTTTCCAGCATGCAAGCGATGGGAGCGCATGACTTCACTGCAATGTGCCCCCTGTCCCATGCACACCGACGTTAGCTGCTGGCCTCTGATTGGCCGTCAGCGTGTATTGCAGTGCACGGGCAAGGCTGGTCTCTTCACCGCAATACACTTCAGCTGAATGCATATTCACGGACGCGCATCCACTTGAGGATTGTTTTGGCATAGACAGGCCCCTCAACTGCATGGGCCCAGTTGTGACATCTGTGACCGCGATCATTACACCCCTGGTAGCATCTTATATACTCTAAATTGATCCTAGACCTCAGACTCTCTTAAAAACCCATTCAGGCTGTGTCACTTAAAAAAAATATATAAAACAGCCATCAATAGATTCAAATTCCCCCAAGGTCACCCCTCTTTATTATTAGAATGGACTTAGAAAAATCTGAAAAATAATAAAACCAATATATTCAATATCTGTCTGTCTCTGTTACAGCCATGTACCGGTGTTAACTGCTTTGTCCCACCTTGTGATATACCGGCTGTTCTAGTTGAAGTTCCTGGAGATGACCATTGCTGCAAAAACTATGAATGCGGTAAGTCAACAACCCATCTTTTCTTCATGTGAATAGTGAATCAAATCCATTTTGAGGTGGGGAGGGTGTTTTTAAAGCATAGTTTAAATGTCTATGCAATTAAAAGTGAACATTTTAAAGAGAATCTGTCAGTAGGATCAATCATCCTAAGGCCTCTTTCACGCTTCAGTCATACGACGTCAGTTAAAATCCGCCAAAGGGTGAAAAAAGCGGATCCGTCGTAAAATGGAAAAAACGGATGCAAACGGATCAGTTTTCAGACGGATCCGTCATGAACTTTTGAACCAGGAAAATACATTTTGTCTGGAACGGAGGGAGAGAGAGAGAGAGAGACACTCCGGACTGTGCTCTCAGCATTTTCTATAGAAGGAATGGATTCCGCTGGCGGATTCCGTCAAAAGCGTCCGTTCTACAAAACGGCGGACGCGGCGGATCTGTCATGGTCTGCCTTTTTGACGAACACAATAAACGTCCCAGTGGACATTTTTAAAAACCAACGGACGCCAAAATTATGACGGATCCGTCATTTGACGGATCAAACAGACGGCCATCCGTCAAAATCCGGCACTAATGCAAGTCAATGGGAAAAAAACGGATCCGCCAAAAAAAAAGGGCGGATCCGTTTTTTTCACACTTTGGCGAATTTTGACTGACGTCGCACGACTGAAGTGTGAAAGAGGCCTAAGCTGTCTATATGGGCATGTGGGTCATAGGAAGCTGATTAAAATGACACCTTGATATCTGCAATCGATGCTTTATTCCCATAGATCAGGAGAGCAGACTGTCAGTCATTACATGTCTCACACTAGTAACACCCCTTTCCATGTTAAATGAGTTCTGGAGGTAGATTCTCCTGGAGATCTATGTCCCGCCCATAGATCTTAACAGCTCATTTGCATGAAGGAAAAGAAAAATGTGGATTTCTTCTCAGTAACACATCGGATTGCAAATATCAAGGCAGTTTAGAAGAATAGATCCTACTGACAGATTCCTTTTAAGGAGAATCTTTGAGATGTTTTGTTTGCCTCCATACCACCCCCACTATCATACAGAGCTGTTATAGTCCTTTTTATAGTGATCATTTCTTAGGTTCAGCAGTGGAGTAATTCTGCAGGCAGTGTGCGCCACATTCAAATTAGTCAACGAAGTAGGGATCCTCTGCCCAGAGGTTTGGCGTTCTCTAATCCCTCCTTCTATGAATTGACTGACATTCACATTACCGAAGCCTTTCTGAAATCCCAAGCCTGCACTGCTGACATCTACATTCAGCGCATACAGCAGAACGTCCTTGCCTTACTTGCACAGTGCGATCCAGTAGAGCTTAAAATGCATTAAATTGTACACTAAATGAATAGAAATGGTCATGAACTAATGTAACTTTGCTTTGTATCCTTTCACAGTACCTCCTGTGACTCCGGTAAGTACCTAAAATATGCTTTTTATATACGCCTTTTATATTGTATTGTTCCTTCCCTCTGTTCTGCTTCATAAATGAAATTGTTATTTTTCTTCCCCATTATATTTTTTATTGCTCACAATTTACTTTTATGGAGTTACTTAATCTTTTTTTTAATTAACCATTAAAATAAATATAATGTTTGTTTGTTTTTTACAATATATAGTTTCTATAGTTGGGTTTAGTATTTGTATGTATTTATATAGGAAATTAAAATGTCATTATAATTTAAGTTTTCTTTTTTCTGGTCATTTATATTTATTGTACTTTATAAATTCTAGCAGATTTAAAAAAGTTATATATATATTATGAGATGTTTGAATTGCAGTTACATATATACATATATATTTATTCATATGTATATATTATGTATATATACCGTACATACGGTATATATATAGTGTATATACATAAATATACTGTATGTATATATTTTTTATTGTTAATATTATTATTTTAAATATATAGTTATGCTGCTTTTTGGAAAGTTTTGAGTAATGCTCTTTAAATAAAAACTAATATAAATGACTCAATATGAAAGCATACATACAAAGCCTAGGAAGTTTCCAGCAAGGTTAGGGTCACACAACCGTTTTCTCCGCGTCTGAGAAAAAATGATCTGATTACGCTGATCAGAGTTTGACCAGATTCACATCAATTCTACTCAGATGTGGAGAGAAAAAAAAAGTTTCTCCACCTTCTCCATTCTGACAGTCTTGTGAAAATAAGACTGCACTCGGATGTCATTTGAGTTCAGTCAGATTTTTTTTTGCACCCACACATAGACTTGCATTGCTGATTTTGATCCTACACATGTCGCAAATTTTTTTTCCGTGGACCACTGGGTACAAGTAAAAAATCGGACGTGTGCAAAACCCCATAGAATATAATCGGTACGAGAGCTGTCCGTGAAAACCACAGATAACACTCATATGACCAAATCGGTCAAGTGCACGAGCCCTAACAGTACCTCTTGGAGAAAATGTTAGCTGTAAGGCAAATGTTTCCAGAACTTGCTACATCTTACTTGATTTAATGGTAAAAATTTGTCATTTATTTTTCAGCCTCCACAAACGACACAGGTAAGTTCCCTTCAATTATAAATCATCAATGACTCATTCATTCTTCATTGCAATATTTTGAGTTTTCCGTAAGAGCGAGCGTTAGCGCGTGTCCCGTTTTTTCTTATGAAAATATACAGCAAGAGGCAGCACTCCAAAAAAGATGAGTGTAGAAAGTGAGGGCTTTTATTTATTATTATAAAGGTTTTTCTTACAAATTTTTGTTATTTCTTTCCCTAGAAAATTTGTGATGTGTCCTTATGCAAACCCAACAATTGTGATGTACGTGATACAGTGTTGGTGAAAGCTGACCCAGAAGACGGCTGCTGTCCCATCTATCAATGCAGTGAGTATTTTTCACGTGTCCATCACAATTTGGTTCTATTTACAAATAACGGAATTATTTTAATGGATGCGACTTATTCCATAACGTTACACTTTTCTATACTCTTCTGATATTTTCTGCTATGTGTTGTCGCATGATATTTTACGTCACTTTGGATTGGTATAAAACTATATAATATCGTTTAGGTAAAAAAAAAAAACTTCAACTTCTCACAATTCCCAGATAATTTTCCCTCTTTGCTGATCGTCTCTGTTCAGCTGTTTGCATCGATAAAATGTAGGATTTTGCTGACATCTTATTTTATTTTGATCGATTTCGATTAGACAATTATGAATTTTTTGCAAAAAAAATTTTTTTACGTTTTTCAGTCCCACCAACGACGCCACCTCCTGAAACCACCCCAACTTCTGTAAGTATAATCCGCGACTACCCTCTGATTGATTTCTCATACATAAAAGCTTTTCCTGCTGATAGTCGATGGCTATAATCATGTTATTTTACAGCACGTGTGCGACGGCGTTGTGTGTCAAGTGAAAGAGTGCACCAAGGAAGGGTCTTACCCTGTGTCTGTCGGCAGGGACGAATGCTGCGAAACCTATGCATGCGGTAAGCTATGGTTTTACAACAAGTCATATTTAGGATATTTGACTATGTGAGGGATTTTGGACCCTTGCCCAAAATGTTGTTCAATCCCGGAATCTGAGTTTGGGGATGTTCAGGAAAAGAGCATGTAAGTGGTGTATCAGAGTTCATCTACTCTCCGGGTGGGTGAGAGAGTACCACATGGACTGTAGAAGCAATCCATAACACTCTGTAACTCAAGGTTGTCGGTGGCTGTCCACCGGCAGCTTGGAGAATCTTCTAATTTACCCTATACCCAATGGATGTCGCTGGCGAATGTTTCCTCTTTAGGCACATGGTTATAATTCTAATTACTGTACATTTTGGCCAATGACATGAGATAGGTTCCTAATCCTAAACTGTAAAATTAAAAATTGTTTATGAGATAGGTTCCTAAATCATAACATTAAAAATTGTTTAACCTGTTGATTTTTACAGTGTGTCAACCATGCAGTCCATCTCCTATTTGCGAAAACCTATCTGTGACTATCAATGCAGAGACCCAGTGTTGCCCAATCTACGAATGCCGTAAGTACTTACCGTTTCATTAAAAGCGTTGTCCATCTTTGGAGATGATTTTTTTTTCTATGCATTTGAGGCTAATAATAAATTTTGCCATTGGGTTTCATGAAAAATGTTGCATTCTGTAGACTCTTTGATGCACTGTCTATGGCTGGATGTAGAAGGAATGACAATCTGTCAGTCAGCACACAATATCTACATTTGTCTTTTTCTGATCTCCTTTCAGCTGATTTATGACCACAGACCACATCAAAGTTGAATGTGCCAGGGAACAAAAAGTGCCCGTAAAACCCAAATGATGCAAATTTTTTATGGATGCCCAATTGCAAAAAATTTTTGTAGCCCCCAAATACATACATTTAAGTAAAAAAATTGTGCCCAAAATGGACAGCACCTATAGTTCACTACAATGCTACATTCCCAGCAGGCTGGGATGGAGCTTTGGTTAGATATATGTCTTAGGTAATGGTTAAAAGGTGTGAACAAGCTGCTCTACTTTGGTAAAAAATGTGGGGTTTAAGGTTTCGGCAATGAACTAAATCTTCAAGTTGCTTTGACCCTTAAAATTGCATGAAAATTATTAATGCTATCTTTCATGATAATTTCCCTCTTTTTTCAGCCCCACCTCCTCCAACACCGGTAAGTGAATCCATAGAATCAAAAAACACTGTTTCCAATTTAATATGACTTTTTTAATATACTTGAAGATATTTGCAGGAATTTTTATTTAGATTTTTTTTCATCTCTCACTTTGCAATTTTAATGCAGAATTTACAAAAATGCTAAATCTCATCCTCGAAAGCATAAAACTTAAAAGAATCAAAGGAAGCATTTTTTTTTTGGAACTAAATATTTTTTACAGAATAAGTAAAATGTAGCCACGAAGATTACGACTGTCATGTACCTCCCACAGTGCTTGTATTCACTGTGGTCATATCATGACCCAATAGATGACAAGTGACTTGCGGGAATTTACTGAGGGGGTCCAATGGGGGTATGTAATAGTAAGTGACTGCATTGTGCAAATATATTTATTGACCTAACATTTTTACTGCATTTTTTTCAGACTGTTCCCATCACAGCCCCTCCGGTAAGTTCTAGCTACATAATACATGTAATAAAATGTAAAAATCTATATAGCATCAAGTAAACTTGGGTTAATACCGAGCACTATTGAGTTTAGGGAGCCCATTAGAATCTTAGGGCATACTTGACAAAAATAGGATGGGATAATCAGGGGCTTGCCATTACTTTCCTTGGCCGACCCTGTTCACAAGGTTTAGGAGTCCACACATGTTGAACAAACGGCCGGCCTATATTCTTACATCTGATATTTCATTATGTACATGCCATATATTAAATTGATGATTATAACCTGATCTCCACCTTGCTGGTGTATTACAGAACCCATGTGAGAATAGGGTTTGTGAGGCCGTGACTTGTACCAAGCAAGGTGCCACAGCCGAACGCAGAGAATGGGCAGTTCCATGTTGTCCACTCTTCGTCTGCGGTAAGCATTGCCAATATTATCTTTATTTTAATAGCTCAAAAATGAAATTTTATTAAAACTGATTTGGATACAGAGCTGGATTATAGGGAGGTTACATGAGACACATATCCACAGTCCTCCACCCATCTTGTCTGTTTATTTACTTGGAAGTCACTATTTCTAGTGACACCTCTTGGATTCCTCATTTTCTAAAAAAAAAATACTTGGGTGCTTGGTCCTTTCTAAAGAGGTAATTTTGCATGCGTGTGTCTCTCAGAAAGGCTTGGCTGTTTCTACTCTTTCCATAGACTTGAGTGGAGAAGACCATGCCCATGTGCTGCCCCTTTCCAAAAATGTACAAAAATAGGTCAGGTGGTGTCCAGGTGCCAAAGGCGAGATGCTGGTCTCCACCAACCTAAATCTTGTTCTGCATGGACTCTTCATCTGTTTTCCTTTTACCTCTTAGTTTGGGGTGAGAGAAGTTTCCTTTACAGTCTGTATAGAGAAAACTTTACATGGTCTTCTATTACAGAATGCACAGAAGCATGCAATCCTCCTCCTGAATGTCAAGATGGCCGACCACCATTCAGAACTCAAGACCCCGAACTTTACTGCTGCCCAGAATATGCATGCCGTAAGTGAGCCTACTAAACCTCAAATGATTGACCAACCCTGTCCATATTATTGAGTCGTGTATAATTATTACTAATCTCAAAATGATCCAAGAACTAATATAAGAATTGTGCACACATTGTGTAATAATTAGCATAAAACTGTCTTGTGTTTTGTTGGCAGTGCCCCCGACATCGGAGCCTCTTGTAACCCCTGAACAGGTATGGCCACCCTCGATTATCAGTAACAGGGCAATTCTCATCACAACTATTTCTTGTATTGTCACATATAGTCTCCATATATAATAATTCTAAGCAACAAAGTCGGTTAGTAAGTTTTGGGGTTTTTCTGTAGGGAGCGCCATCCTTCTTATTGCCATGTACACGCCCATGTAAAAATGCAGCTCCTTATATAACAGCTTCATTTACACCTCATGGGTAATATGGATTGGTAAGACTCTCTACTGACCTGTACGTCTATTACAGTGCCAAGGCGTTACCTGCGTTATTCCAACATGTGGCCAAGATTATTCCCTGATTGAAGTCTCCTCCAATGACCCATGCTGCAGGAGCTACCAGTGCAGTAAGTCAATGTCCAGTCTTTTTGGGGGGCCTATTAAAGCTAAAAAAAAGAAGATCCCTTCAGCATCCAATTATATTTTTTTTAGTTTTTATTATCCCCCCAATAGACTCCTATTATACTATATTATGGCCGTAATAATACTTTGAACAAGTGACAAGAAATATTTAATATCTCCTTACATTGGGAGATCTTAGCACGATCCTCCCTCCCATCAGGACAATCATATCTCATTCTTTATGCTTTACATGTGGAAATGTATTCTACATATTATAAAAAGAATGCATTCCATAAATTGTAATATATATAAGAGTTTGCATAAATTAGAATATTGCTATTGTTTATGATATTTGTGCTGTAAGTGTCACCAGATATTTTGTCCTCATATTATACTATTTACTTGGGCTTATTCTGTTATCATATAGATTTCTTTATGAACTAATTCCATTTCTATTTTTTTATTTCACAGACCCCCCTCCAACAACTGTAAGTTCCCAAAAGTTTGACTATTTATTTTAATTAATTAATTAATGTACTTATTTATTAAGCTTCTCTCTTTTTGTAATATATTTCTCTATGTATTCTTTCTATTTTATTAGACAGTTTTATATCTTCCCTTAGTGTTTTCACAAATAAATATATCATAAATTCCAAATTTATGGGGGTTAATGTTTGGGATTAGTGATTTCCACTAGGCAGAGACCGACTCACGGGAGAAGGTCGGGCTGGTGATAGACATTACTATACAGTAGGAATAGAGCATATAATGACTGGCTTGGTGTTCCCATTGCTTTATTGCTCCTGGCACCGATTCCTTGCATGGATCCAAGGGTGGACCTGTTAATAAAATTATGTGCATGATACGGTTTTTAGACAAGGATTTTCTGTTTACATCATCCCTTGTAAATTATTAGGATGTGTATACCATCGGAGTTTGTCTTGCTGCTTTTTGGCGTTTTCCGCCTGTTATGGAAGCTCCGCCAAAATGAGATGATGTCTAGCTATTCAAGCCTATCAAATTCTTCAAAGGTGGCAGCATTTCCTACTCCAGAATTGTTACTCCAGTCATTGACTGGCAAGGCTGACGGAGGCACACTCCACTGATAAGACGTGCCAAGTTAATTAAGTGGCATGTGCTTCTTAATTAACGCATTTTAGGTTTGGGTCACACGACGGTATTTTATGCTATTCAAACCAACTGTGCTAATCAGACTCTGATCAGAGTTTGATCAGAGTGTGATCATAGTGTAATTCAATTTTCTTGGATGAGGAAAAGATGGAATAAAGAAATTTTTAAAAAAAAGTCTCCATTTTTTCCGTTCTGTCATTCTATGAAAATTGAACTGCACTCAGATATCATCCGAGTGCAGTCCGATGTTTTCCACTGACTCATTGAGTGCAATCCGAATAGCGGATGCTGCGTCTTTTTCCTCGGACAGACTTGATTCATATAAAATGTTGGACATGTGCACAGCCCCATTGAATAACATTGGTCCGAGTGCGATTCGATGTTTTGTCAGATCACACTCAGACCAAAACTACGGTCGTCTGCACCTGCCTTTATCCACATGGTCTTGTCGGCAAGGAACATCTAGTCTGTCTATTGAGTGAAATGTTATTTATTGTCTTCAACAAATATTTTTCATTTTTTTTACAGGCTCCACCAACACCAGTGGTAAGTTCCCATCACTGTATCATTAATTTAATGTGGATCTGTCACCAGATTTCACAATCCGAACTGTATATGTCAATAAATAGATCTCTTAGATCCGATAAAACTTATAGACTTATTCTGAAGTTTCAGGCTAGAATGCCTAAATAAGCTTGATATTGGGATGAATCTGTAAAAAAAATAATAATTAAAAAGGATTTTACAGCCATTGTGACATGTATCTTCCAAATATGAACAAAAGGCACATCAGGTCTAAAAGATCTATTCAATACTGCATTCTCTGCATTGAGAAATCTGGTGACAAATCCTTTCAAAAGTAATCTGTCAGCAGAGACCCTGATTCCAGCAATGTATTACTTAGTTTACTGGGTGCAGTTGGATAGAATCACAGATTTGTCTACTGCAGATCTAGCAGAGCTCAGAATACTGAGCCCTGTATAACCCCACCCACACCACTGATTGGATGCTTTCTGTGTGCACTGTATGTTGACAGAAAACTGCCAGCCAATGGTTGGGGATGTGTACTGATAATCTCCTGCTGATAAAACACTGATTGCATTGAAACAGAAAAACACAGCCCAGTAAGTGAAACATCGCTGGAATCAGGGTCTCAGCCCCTATATCATGCTGCTCTCGGTTTAAATAGCAAAAACCTGCTGACAGATTCCTTTTAAATATTTTGTCAGTGACTAATTTAAACCTAACACTTCTTCTCCAGTTACTTACCTGACTATTTGGTTTTCTTTATTTAGCCACCTTGTGATTTCTCCGGATGTTCAGACACCGATTGTGATGACGGTTATACCTTGATGGTGAAATATAACCCAGAAGATGTCTGCTGCCCCATCTATGAATGCAGTGCGTTTACTACTCTATTATTTATAAATCAATATTTACGTTATATTTTGGACCAAAATATGAATTTACAATGAATGGAATTTTAACCGAACCCACTTATTATATTCCACTTTACTATGATTTACACTTTTCAATGCCCTATTCTTTTATTCTATAACATGTTGCAGTGACTTGATATTGTAAGTTACATTTTATATGTCTTTATTAGCTGACAAAATTACATGTATCTTCTTGACTTCTGATTTTCTGCTGCCATTAATGTATGCAACGACTTAATGAAGGATTTTATCTTAAAGATATTACTTCTTTTTTTACATGATCAATTAGATGGTTGTGACATTTATGAATAAAACAATATTTTTTACTATCTTTATACAATATTTTACAGTCCCACCCCCAACATTACCTCCTCCACCCCCAACACCTGTAAGTATGGGCCACGGCCACCTACTGAATGATTTCTCATACATAAAAGCTTTTTCTGCTGATAGTCGATGACTATTATCATATTCTATTACAGCATGGGTGTGAAGGAGTTGTGTGCAGTAGTAGCGTGGAAGAGTGCACCAAGGAAGGGGCTGTCTCCGTCGTTGTTGACTGGGAGAACAAATGCTGTCCTATCTATCAATGCCGTAAGCTACATTATTACAAGTCATATTTAGCATATTTTACCTAGCTTTTGTTCAGGGGTCCTCAGCTATTTGAGAGATTTTGGACCCTTACCCTTTAAAAAATGTGTATGGTTTGTAGCTGCATTACTCCCCAATTCATTTCCCTTATCATCTGGCATGGTGGAAGCCCAATGTTGGATCTTGGTATTACTAAATAAGGCATTTATGGTGCTGTCCAACCCCAGAATCTCTGGTTTTATAGGAGAAGGCATATAAGTGGTGTATAGGGAGGTGATCCTCGGCGGTAAATATCTCCCGGCTAATGAGGATTGATAAGAGAGAAGCAGATGGACTTTAGAGCATCACATGGCACCCGCTCACTACAGAGTGTGTGACTGTCCACCGATAGCTCAGAGAATTGGATTGTATCAGCAGTGGCACGTAACATATGTTCCTTACTTACGTCTACTTTCTCAGCACACGGCTTCATTTCTAGATAAAATACGTTTTGCCTAATAAGAAGAGGTAGGTTCACAAGCAATAAAATAAAAATTGTTTGTTGATCTTACAGAGTGTCAGCCATGCAGTCCTGCTCCCGTTTGCGAAAACCCATTAGTAATTTTTGATCCAAATACCCAGTGCTGTCCGAGCTTCGCCTGCCGTAAGTACAGTAACTACTGTGGGATAGTCAAAAAGAGGAAAAAGTCAGATCATCTGAAAGAAAAAAGGTCAATGCAGCATGAGCGTGGAATCCTGGTAGCATGCCAAGTCCAATAGTGCAAAGAAAAGTGAAATCCACTAAAATGGATCCTTAAAAAACGTTTATTGAAAAGCCATAAATATCCAATACAACACCATGTAGAACTACCGATGCTTTTCAGACACCGGATTGGCGTTTTATGCCTTTTCAATAAAAGTTATTTTTTAAGGATTTATTTTGCTGAATTTCACTTTTCTTTGTACTCCAACTACTGTTTCCTTAATTTTCTGCAATGTTATATTTCCGGGTGCCAAACGGCTGTGGGGGAGCATTGGTGGGAACATGTGCTCAGGGAAAGAGATGCTTACAAGATACTCTTTGATGGTCAAGATATTTGGATTTGAGGCCTCGGTTATCACTTATTTCACTTATTATGATGGAGAAAAAAATAATGCCTATATCACTGATGAAAAATTTCCTTTACTTTTCAGCCCCACCAACTCCTCCTCCAACACCGGTAAGTTGCTAAATATCAAAAAAAAACACTATGTTCTATTTAATTTAAAGGCATTTTAACAATATTTTGGAGGATATTTGTAGGAATTTTGTTTTGATTTTTTCATCTACCTTATATTCTTGCAATTTCAATTTCGAATTTATAAAATAAGATAAAGCACAATGTCGAGAAGTTCAAGGGATCTTCTGGGAAGTTTTAGGAATTGTGCATAACTGTACACAACATGACAAATGCAGCCAAAAATTCCCTCCTGACAAAAATGGCTTATAAGAATTACAGCCAAGGTTTATGTGACCTGACCACCATGATGACGTCACCTAGCAGTCGTGACCCCTTTTATCCATTTCTTCTAGAGGAAAGACAGATGGCTACAACTCGCGCTTATATTGACATAGCTCTCAACATTTTCTTTTTCATATCTAAAGAATACTTGTTTCTCCTGCTGCCAAATTTGAAGAGCATGGCCACCGGGAAGCCCTTCCTGATAACCCCTTTGGCCGACACTATATTTTTTAACTAAATTCATAAATATACTGTATGTACGAACCTTTATAAGGTTTAGGAGTTCACACGTTTGAGACCGTACATTTTTACATATGACTTATCATATTGCATATTCACTCCTCAGTCCATGGTTGTAGAATCATGGAAATCATAGGATAAACAGACATGTTAATGATATGTAGTTGATGGAAAAAATGGAAATAAAATATTAAAACTTTCTCGATTTACTCAGTCTGAAGTATGAGCGCCTCATTCAGAAATCCCAGCACTTATAACCTTGGCTGCTATCAGTATGATTATTAATGGTTGTCTGAGGAATGTTCTGCTGAGCTGAATGCAGTTGAGAAATCATCAAGATCCGCTGCTGGCAGTTCCTTTATAATTGCTGACCAATGATGTCCCAGATGTGCTTGATGGGAGACAAGTCTGGTGACGCTGCGCCCGTGGTAGAGCGTTGAGGACTCACAGGCTGCTCATAGTAGCCCAAGTAACATTTGGCCTGAAATCATTGTGGTGAAAAATGGCTCCTGGGACACTTTGTAGAAATGGTTCCTCCACCCAATCAATGTAACACTAAGCTCATTAGTCAGTGATTACACAGGAGCTGCCAGCAGCAGATCCTGATGATTTGCCTGAGTACATTCAGAATTTTTATCAAATGACCATTAATGACCTCTCTGAAACCAGCCAAGGCTGTAAGTGTGGGAATTTCTAAATGTGGGGCTCATACTGTACATGATACTAAATAAATTGAGATGTTTTGAATATTTTGTTCCATTTTTTCATCTTTTTCATATTATTGACTATCCATGACATTTTCGCCTTGAAGTTGGAATTTCAATGTTGAGGAGTGTATTATGGGAATTGTAGCTACTGTATATTCAGACTTCTAACCTGATGTCGACTCTGATGATGTATTGCAGGTAGAGCCATGTAGTAATAGGGTTTGTGAACCTATCATCTGTACCAAGCAAGGCGCCACTGCCGAACCCAGAGAATGGGCAGATCCGTGTTGTCCACTCTACGTCTGTGGTAAGTGGTACCATCATTATCTTTAGGTGTGTGCAGAACAGGATTATAGAAAGGACACATTGGGCACCAACACTGAGTCCTCCATTACGGATCATTGGCTTAGATCACCTATTTTACTCAGCATTTTCTAGCTACTCACTTGGCAGTCATTATTTACAAAGAGTAGTATATAATCTGCTCACATCAGGGACTATAACTTTTTTACCATCCTGGAAGAGGGAAAAAAACATGAATGTGGCTGTCTGAGCTCCATGGCTCAGCTATCTACACTGTCTCCATAGACTTCACTAGAGAAGACCATGCCCCTTTCCTAAACCATGCGATAAGAGGACAGGTGGTATCAAGGTGCTAAAGGCAAGCTGCTGGTCCCCACCAACCTTAATGTGGTCATGACTGCATTGACTCTTCACGCTTATTCCCTTTATCTTTTACGTATTAGTTTGGTGGTGAGAGAAGTTCACTCTCGTTACTTTACAGTCTGTATAGAGAAAACTTTACATGGTCTTCCATTACAGAATGCACAGAACAATGCAATCCTCCTCCTGAATGTCAAGATGGCAGACCACCATTCAGAACTCAAGACCCCGATCTTCACTGCTGCCCAGAATATGCATGCCGTAAGTGAACGATTAAATCTCAAGATGATTGACTTCTGTACATGGTGTTGAGTCATGTATAATTATTACCAATCTCAAAAACATCCAAGAGCTAGTGTAAGAATTGTGCACACAGTGCGTAAAAATTAACGTCAAACTGTCTTGTTTTTTGTTGGCAGTGCCCCCAACATTGGAGCCTCCTGTAACCCCCGGAGAGGTATGACCACCCTCTATTATCAGTAACAGGGCAATTCTCATCACAACAATTTCTTACAATTTCACATATAGTCTCTATATACAGGGTGGCCCAAACGTAGGTGGACGGTATGTGTAATAGGGTTATGAAGGGGAAGATTTATCAAACATGGTGTAAAGTGAAACTGACTCAGTTGCCTTAGCAACCAATCAGATTCCACTTTTCTTTCTTCACAGACTCTTTAGAAAATGAAAGATGGAATCTGATTGGTTGCTAAAGGCAACTGAGTCAGTTTCACTTTACACCATGTTTGATAAATCTCCCCCTTCATAACCCTATTACACATACTGTCCACCTACTTTTGGACCACCCTGTATAAATGATTCTAAGCAATAAAATCCTTTTGTCAGTATTGTGTTTTTTCTGTAGGGAGCGCTATCCTTCTTAGCGCCATGTACACGCCCATGTATAAATACAGCTCCTTATATGACAGCTTAATTTACACCTCATGGGTTTGGACTCCAGTATAATACAGACTGATAAGACTCAATACTGACCTGCATGTCTATTACAGTGCCAAGGCGTTACCTGCGTTGTACCACCATGTTATAGAGGTTCTTCCCTGGTTGAAGTCACCTCCAATGACCCATGCTGCAAGAGCTACCAGTGCAGTAAGTCAATGTCCAGGTTTTAGGGGTTTATTAGGGCTACATAAAAAGGATGCCCGAGGAATACACACATATTTTATAATCCTCCATAAACTCCTGTTTTACTATATCATGGCTGTAAAACAAGTGACTGTATGGTTCCCATTTAACATCTCCTGGTAATTTTGGATGAGAGCATCAAGATCCTCCCTACTATTGGCAACTAACAGTCATAGCTGGGGTGGGCTATCCTTATATTATATTATAAATACAGATATATATTTTATTTATAGTATATATAATATAAAATATTACAGTATGTATATGGTAGTATTTGCATAAATTAGCATATCGCTATTGTTTATTACATTTGCGCTATAGTTGGCACCAGTAAGTGAATATATCCTCTTTATGTTGATTTTATATCTCAAAGATTTTTTTTATGAACTAATGTATGTTTGTTTTGGTTTATTTCCCAGTTCCCCCTCCAGTACCTGTAAGTTCCCAAAAGTTTTACTTATTATTTAACTAATTAGTTAATTTATTTAATCATTAGAGCTGTATTCTCAAGTTGTCTTTTGAGCAACCCATAACTCTGCAGTCTCCTTACTTCCTGGTTTCCGGCAGGGTGTAATCTCCTCCTTGAATGACAGTTCTTGTGAACAGAAGAACTATAAAATTAGTTGAACTATAAAGCTGAGCTTACGTTCTGCGCCAATAAATTCAGCTATCAGTAGTTTGTTCTGGAGTGAATGCTGTTATCACTGTAATTACACTTAGAGATAACAGGGCATTTGAACAAGAACACAGTTCCAGAGAGTGAGAGCAGTGATGAGTAGAATTGCTCTGGGGAAAGCAGATGCTGAGGGACTCGTGATTTTGTAAGATTAATAACAGCATCATATTAGGAGCTAAGAGGGATGGAGAGGGAGTTCAGCAGAAAACTGATGTATGAAAATCAATAGACTGGAGAAAGCTGGCTGGTGTATTAGGAGTTAACTCCTTTCCTAGAATGTAACAGGATCTAGCCAGACACTAGTGGCCAAGCTCCATGAAAACTAGCTGTACACAATGAAAGATAAAAGCTTTCATTGCAGGAGAATGACAGCAGATAGAAAAAGTAAAACTGACTGTCTGATCATGCACAGAAGTAGGAATATATTATAAAATGCCACGCAGGGTCTTTTCATTAACTATTTGCTCCCTTTTCTGGTTCCTTGCGGAAATCTAAGTGAGGGCTTATTTTTATGAAGTTATGTGCATGATAAAGTTTTCTGACAAGGGATTGTCTATGTAAGTCAAACCATGTAAATCATTAAAAGGATGTATATACTGTCTGGGTTTGACTTGCATATAAGAAGGCGCCTAGCATGCCCAGATTGTGGTTTTGTAGACAAGGAACATCTAGTCTTTTATTTATTGAGTGACGTGTTATTTATATTCTTTATCACATTTTTATTTTATTTTTTTACAGCCTACACCAACACCATCAGTGGTAAGTTCCCATCATTGTAACTTTAACTAACGTGGATCTGTCATGAGATTTCACAATCCAAGCTGTATGTACTTAAATAGATCTATTAGACCAGATGAGTCCGTTGTACTTATTTTCAAATTCCAAGTTAAAATGACTTTGTAATCTCTATATCAGGATGAGCCAGGAAAAAAATAAAATAAGAAAAGGATTATACAGAGATTGTGACATGGATCTTCAAATAAGTACACCAGGATTATCAGCTCTAAAAGATCAATTCAATAATGTATACACTCTGTATGATGAAATCTTGGGACAGATCCTTTGAAACACTTTTCAGTGACTAATTTTTACCTAACAGGCCTTCTCTTATTACTTACCTACGTTTTTTTCTTAGTCACCTTGTGATGGCTCCGGATGTTCAGAAACCAATTGTGATGACGGTTATACCGTGATGGTGAAATATAACCCAGAAGATGTCTGCTGCCCCATCTATGAATGCAGTACGTTTACTAGTCTATTATTTATAAATCGATATTTGCATTATATTTATGAAACAAGCAATATTTTACAATATTTTACATTTTGCAGTCCCACCCCAACA
Organism: Oophaga sylvatica; assembly: GCA_033576555.1. Classification (NCBI taxonomy): domain Eukaryota; kingdom Metazoa; phylum Chordata; class Amphibia; order Anura; family Dendrobatidae; genus Oophaga; species Oophaga sylvatica. The sequence goes on along the minus strand of JARQOD010000003.1, from coordinate 448,336,154 downwards.
TCACCTCCTCCACCCCCAACACCTGTAAGTATTGGCCACGGCCACCTACTGAATGATTTCTCATACATAAAAGCTTTTTCTGCTGATAGTCGATGACTATTATCATATTCTATTACAGCATGGGTGTGAAGGAGTTGTGTGCAGTAGTAGCGTGGAAGAGTGCACCAAGGAAGGGGCTGTCTCCGTCGTTGTTGACTGGGAGAACGACTGCTGTCCTATCTATCAATGCCGTAAGCTACATTATTACAAGTCATATTTAGCATATTTTACCTAGCTTTTGTTCAGGGGTCCCCAGTATTTGAGAGATTTTGGACCCTTACTCTTTAAAAAATGTGTATGGTTTGTAGCTGCATTACTCCCCAATTCGTTTCCCTTATCATCTGGCATGGTGGAAGCCCAATGTTGGGATCTTGGTATTACTAAATAAGGCATTTATGGTGCTGTCCAACCCTAGAATCTCTGGTTTTATAGGAGAAGGCATATAAGTGGTGTATAGGGAGGTGATCCTCGGCGGTAAATATCTCCCGGCTAATGAGGATTGATAAGAGAGAAGCAGATGGACTTTAGAGCATCACATGGCACCCGCTCACTACAGAGTGTGTGACTGTCCACCGATAGCTCAGAGAATTGGATTGTATCAGCAGTGGCGCGTAAATATGTTCCTTACTTACGTCTACTTTCTCAGCACACGGCTTCATTTCTAGATAAAATACGTTTTTGCCTAATAAGAAGAGGTAGGTTCACAAGCAATAAAATAAAAATTGTTTGTTGATCTTACAGAGTGTCAGCCATGCAGTCCTGCTCCCGTTTGCGAAAACCCATTAGTAATTTTTGATCCAAATACCCAGTGCTGTCCGAGCTTCGCCTGCCGTAAGTACAGTAACTACTGTGGGATAGTCAAAAAGAGGAAAAAGTCAGATCATCTGAAAGAAAAAAGGTCAATGCAGCAGGAGCGTGGAATCCTGGTAGCATGCCAAGTCCAATAGTGCAAAGAAAAGCGAAATCCACTAAAATGGATTCTTAAAAAAACGTTTATTGAAAAGCCATAAATATCCAATACATCACCATGTAGAACTGCCGATGCGTTTCAGACACCGGATTGGAGTTTTATGGCTTTTCAATAAAAGTTATTTTTTAAGGATCTATTTTGCTGAATTTCACTTTTCTTTGTACTCCAACTACTGTTTCCTTAATTTTCTGCAATGTTATATTTCCGGGTGCCAAACGGCTGTGGGGGAGCATTGGTGGGAACATGTGCTCAGGGAAAGAGATGCTTACAAGATACTCTTTGATGGTCAAGATATTTGGATTTGAGGCCTCGGTTATCACTTATTTCACTTATTATTATGGAGAAAAAAA
>JARQOD010000003.1:448300067-448334695 GCA_033576555.1 Oophaga sylvatica | reverse complement strand
GGGAATTTCTGAATGTGGGGCTCATACATGATACTGAATAAATTGAGATGTTTTGAATATTTTGTTCCATTTTTTCATCTTTTTCATATCATTGACTATCCATGACATTTTCGCCTTGAAGTTGGAATTTCAATGTTGAGGAGTGTATTATGGGAATTGTAGCTACTGTATATTCAGACTTCTAACCTGATGTCGACTCTGATGATGTATTGCAGGTAGAGCCATGTAGTAATAGGGTTTGTGAACCTATCATCTGTACCAAGCAAGGCGCCACTGCCGAACCCAGAGAATGGGCAGATCCGTGTTGTCCACTCTACGTCTGTGGTAAGTGGTACCATCATTATCTTTAGGTGTGTGCAGAACAGGATTATAGAAAGGACACATTGGGCACCAACACTGGGTCCTCCATTACGGATCATTGGCTTAGATCACCTATTTTACTCAGCATTTTCTAGCTACTCACTTGGCAGTCATTATTTACAAAGAGTATTATATAATCTGCTCACATCAGGGACTATAACTTTTTTACCATCCTGGAAGAGGGAAAAAACATGAATGTGGCTGTCTGAGCTCCATGGCTCAGCTATCTACACTGTCTCCATAGACTTCACTAGAGAAGACCATGCCCCTTTCCTAAACTGTGCGATAAGAGGTCAGGTGGTATCAAGGTGCTAAAGGCAAGCTGCTGGTCCCCACCAACCTTAATGTAGTCATGACTGCATTGACTCTTCATGCTTATTCCCTTTATCTTTTACGTATTAGTTTGGTGGTGAGAGAAGTTCACTCTCGTTACTTTACAGTCTGTATAGAGAAAACTTTACATGGTCTTCCATTACAGAATGCACAGAACAATGCAATCCTCCTCCTGAATGTCAAGATGGCAGACCACCATTCAGAACTCAAGACCCCGATCTTCACTGCTGCCCAGAATATGCATGCCGTAAGTGAGCGATTAAATCTCAAGATGATTGACTTCTATACATGGTGTTGAGTCATGTATAATTATTACCAATCTCAAAAACATCCAAGAGCTAGTGTAAGAATTGTGCACACAGTGCGTAAAAATTAACGTCAAACTGTCTTGTGTTTTGTTGGCAGTGCCCCCAACATTGGAGCCTCCTGTAACCCCCGGAGAGGTATGACCACCCTCTATTATCAGTAACAGGGCAATTCTCATCACAACAATTTCTTACAATGTCACATATAGTCTCTATATACAGGGTGGCCCAAACGTAGGTGGACGGTATGTGTAATAGGGTTATGAAGGGGAAGATTTATCAAATATGGTGTAAAGTGAAACTGACTCAGTTGGTCTTAGCAACCAATCAGATTCCACTTTTCTTTCTTCACAGACCCTTTAGAAAATGAAAGATGGAATCTGATTGGTTGCTAAAGGCAACTGAGTCAGTTTCACTTTACACCATGTTTGATAAATCTCCCCTTTCATAACCCTATTACACATACTGTCCACCTACTTTTGGACCACCCTGTATAAATGATTCTAAGCAATAAAATCCTTTTGTCAGTATTGTGTTTTTTCTGTAGGGACGCTATCCTTCTTAGCGCCATGTACACGCCCATGTATAAATACAGCTCCTTATATGACAGCTTAATTTACACCTCATGGGTTTGGACTCCAGTATAATACAGACTGATAAGACTCAATACTGACCTGCATGTCTATTACAGTGCCAAGGCGTTACCTGCGTTGTACCACCATGTTATGGAGGTTCTTCCCTGGTTGAAGTCACCTCCAATGACCCATGCTGCAAGAGCTACCAGTGCAGTAAGTCAATGTCCAGGTTTTAGGGGTTTATTAGGGCTACATAAAAAGGATGCCCGAGGAATACACATATATTTTATAATCCTCCATAAACTCCTGTTTTACTATATCATGGCTGTAAAACAAGTGACTGTATGGTTCCCATTTAACATCTCCTGGCAATTTTGGATGAGAGCATCAAGATCCTCCCTACTATTGGCAACTAACTGTCATAGCTGGGGTGGGCTATCCTTATATTATATTATAAATACAGATATATATTTTATTTATAGTATATATAATATAAAATATTACAGTATGTATATGGTAGTATTTGCATAAATTAGCATATCGCTATTGTTTATTACATTTGCGCTATAGTTGGCACCAGTAAGTGAATATATCCTCTTTATGTTGATTTTATATCTCAAAGATTTTTTTATGAACTAATGTATGTTTGTTTTGGTTTATTTCCCAGTTCCCCCTCCAGAACCTGTAAGTTCCCAAAAGTTTTACTTATTATTTAACTAATTAGTTAATTTATTTAATCATTAGAGCTGTATTTTCAAGTTGTCTCTTGAGCAACCCATAACTCTGCAGTCTCCTTACTTCCTGGTTTCCGGCAGGGTGTAATCTCCTCCTTGAATGACAGTTCTTGTGAACAGAAGAACTATAAAATTAGTTGAACTATAAAGCTGAGCTTACGTTCTGCGCCAATAAATTCAGCTATCAGTAGTTTGTTCTGGAGTGAATGCTGTTATCACTGTAATTACACTTAGAGATAACAGGGCATTTGAACAAGAACACAGTTCCAGAGAGTGAGAGCAGTGATGAGTAGAATTGCTCTGGGGAAAGCAGATGCTGAGGGACTCGTGATTTTGTAAGATTAATAACAGCATCATATTAGGAGCTAAGAGGGATGGAGAGGGAGTTCAGCAGAAAACTGATGTATGAAAATCAATAGACTGGAGAAAGCTGGCTGGTGTATTAGGAGTTAACTCCTTTCCTAGAATGTAACAGGATCTAGCCAGACACTAGTGGCCAAGCTCCATGAAAACTAGCTGTACACAATGAAAGATAAAAGCTTTCATTGCAGGAGAATGACAGCAGATAGAAAAAGTAAAACTGACTGTCTGATCATGCACAGAAGTAGGAATATATTATAAAATGCCACGCAGGGTCTTTTCATTAACTATTTGCTCCCTTTTCTGGTTCCTTGCGGAAATCTAAGTGAGGCTTATTTTTATGAAGTTATGTGCATGATAAAGTTTTCTGACAAGGGATTGTCTATGTAAGTCAAACCATGTAAATCATTAAAAGGATGTATATACTGTCTGGGTTTGACTTGCATATAAGAAGGCGCCTAGCATGCCCAGATTGTGGTTTTGTAGACAAGGAACATCTAGTCTTTTATTTATTGAGTGACGTGTTATTTATATTCTTTATCACATTTTTATTTTATTTTTTTACAGCCTACACCAACACCATCAGTGGTAAGTTCCCATCATTGTAACTTTAACTAACGTGGATCTGTCATGAGATTTCACAATCCAAGCTGTATGTACTTAAATAGATCTATTAGACCAGATGAGTCCGTTGTACTTATTTTCAAATTCCAAGTTAAAATGACTTTGTAATCTCTATATCAGGATGAGCCAGGAAAAAAATAAAATAAGAAAAGGATTATACAGAGATTGTGACATGGATCTTCAAATAAGTACACCAGGATTATCAGCTCTAAAAGATCAATTCAATAATGTATACACTCTGTATGATGAAATCTTGGGACAGATCCTTTGAAACACTTTTCAGTGACTAATTTTTACCTAACAGGCCTTCTCTTATTACTTACCTACGTTTTTTTCTTAGTCACCTTGTGATGGCTCCGGATGTTCAGAAACCAATTGTGATGACGGTTATACCGTGATGGTGAAATATAACCCAGAAGATGTCTGCTGCCCCATCTATGAATGCAGTACGTTTACTAGTCTATTATTTATAAATCGATATTTGCATTATATTTATGAAACAAGCAATATTTTACAATATTTTACATTTTGCAGTCCCACCCCCAACGTCACCTCCTCCACCCCCAACACCTGTAAGTATTGGCCACGGCCACCTACTGAATGATTTCTCATACATAAAAGCTTTTTCTGCTGATAGTCGATGACTATTATCATATTCTATTACAGCATGGGTGTGAAGGAGTTGTGTGCAGTAGTAGCGTGGAAGAGTGCACCAAGGAAGGGGCTGTCTCCGTCGTTGTTGACTGGGAGAACGACTGCTGTCCTATCTATCAATGCCGTAAGCTACATTATTACAAGTCATATTTAGCATATTTTACCTAGCTTTTGTTCAGGGTCCCCAGCTATTTGAGAGATTTTGGACCCTTACTCTTTAAAAAATGTGTATGGTTTGTAGCTGCATTACTCCCCAATTTGTTTCCCTTATCATCTGGCATGGTGGAAGCCCAATGTTGGGATCTTGGTATTACTAATAAGGCATTTATGGTGCTGTCCAACCCTAGAATCTCTGGTTTTATAGGAGAAGGCATATAAGTGGTGTATAGGGAGGTGATCCTCGGCGGTAAATATCTCCCGGCTAATGAGGATTGATAAGAGAGAAGCAGATGGACTTTAGAGCATCACATGGCACCCGCTCACTACAGAGTGTGTGACTGTCCACCGATAGCTCAGAGAATTGGATTGTATCAGCAGTGGCGCGTAATATATGTTCCTTACTTACGTCTACTTTCTCAGCACACGGCTTCATTTCTAGATAAAATACGTTTTTGCCTAATAAGAAGAGGTAGGTTCACAAGCAATAAAATAAAAATTGTTTGTTGATCTTACAGAGTGTCAGCCATGCAGTCCTGCTCCCGTTTGCGAAAACCCATTAGTAATTTTTGATCCAAATACCCAGTGCTGTCTGAGCTTCGCCTGCCGTAAGTACTGCAACTACTGTGGGATAGTCAAAAAGAGGAAAAAGTCAGATCATCTGAAAGAAAAAAGGTCAATGCAGCATGAGCGTGGAATCCTGGTAGCATGCCAAGTCCAATAGTGCAAAGAAAAGCGAAATCCACTAAAATGGATCCTTAAAAAAACGTTTATTGAAAAGCCATAAATATCCAATACAACACCATGTAGAACTGCCGATGCGTTTCAGACACCGGATTGGAGTTTTATGGCTTTTCAATAAAAGTTATTTTTTAAGGATCTATTTTGCTGAATTTCACTTTTCTTTGTTCTCCAACTACTGTTTCCTTAATTTTCTGCAATCTTATATTTCCGGTGCCAAACGGCTGTGGGGGAGCATTGGTGGGAACATGTGCTCAGGGAAAGAGATGCTTACAAGATACTCTTTGATGGTCAAGATATTTGGATTTGAGGCCTCGGTTATCACTTATTTCACTTATTATGATGGAGAAAAAAATAATGCCTATATCACTGATGAAAAATTTCCTTTTCTTTTCAGCCCCACCAACTCCTCCTCCAACACCAGTAAGTTGCTAAATATCAAGAAAAAAACCCACTATGTTCTATTTAATTTAAAGGCATTTTAACAATATTTTGGAGGATATTTGTAGGAATTTTAATTTGATTTTTTTCACCTACCTTATATTCTTCCAATTTCAATTTCGAATTTATAAAATAAGATAAAGCACAATGTCGAGAAGTTCAAGGATCTTCTGGGAAGTTTTAGGAATTGTGCATAACTGTACACAACATGACAAATGCAGCCAAAAGTTCCCTCCTGACAAAAATGGCTTATAAGAATTACAGCCAAGGTTTATGTGACCTGACCACCATGATGACGTCACCTAGCAGTCGTGACCCCTTTTATCCATTTCTTCTAGAGGAAAGACAGATGGCTACAACTCGCGCTTATATTGACATAGCTCTCAACATTTTCTTTTTCATATCTAAAGAATACTTGTTTCTCCTGCTGCCAAATTTGAAGAGCATGGCCACCGGGAAGCCCTTCCTGATAACCCCTTTGGCCGACACTATATTTTTTAACTAAATTCATAAATATACTGTATGTACGAACCTTTATAAGGTTTAGGAGTTCACACGTTTGAGACCGTACATTTTTACATATGACTTATCATATTGCATATTCACTCCTCAGTCCATGGTTGTAGAATCATGGAAATCATAGGATAAATAGACATGTTAATGATATGTAGTTGATGGAAAAAATGGAAATAAAATATTAAAACTTTCTCGATTTACTTAGTCTGGAGTATGAGCGCCTCATGCAGAAATCCCTGCACTTACAGCCTTGGCTGCTATCAGTATGATTATTAATGGTTGTCTGAGGAATGTTCTGCTGAGCTGAATGCAGTTGGGAAATCATCAAGATCCGCTGCTGGCAGTTCCTTTACAATTGCTGACCAATGATGCCCCAGATGTGCTTGATGGGAGACAAGTCTGGTGATGCTGCGCCCGTGGTAGAACATTGAGGACACACAGGCTGCTCATAGTAGCCCAAGTGACATGTGGCCTGAAATCGTTGTGCTGAAAAATGGCTCCTGGGACACTTTGGAGAAATGGTTCCTCCACCCAATCAATGTAACACTAAGCTCATTAGTCAGTGATTACACAGGAGCTGCCAGCAGCAGATCCTGATGATTTGCCCGAGTACATTCAGAATTTTTCTCAAATGACCATTAATGACCTCTCTGAAATCAGCCGAGGCTGTAAGTGTGGGAATTTCTGAATGTGGGGCTCATACATGATACTGAATAAATTGAGATGTTTTGAATATTTTGTTCCATTTTTTCATCTTTTTCATATCATTGACTATCCATGACATTTTCGCCTTGAAGTTGGAATTTCAATGTTGAGGAGTGTATTATGGGAATTGTAGCTACTGTATATTCAGACTTCTAACCTGATGTCGACTCTGATGATGTATTGCAGGTAGAGCCATGTAGTAATAGGGTTTGTGAACCTATCATCTGTACCAAGCAAGGCGCCACTGCCGAACCCAGAGAATGGGCAGATCCGTGTTGTCCACTCTACGTCTGTGGTAAGTGGTACCATCATTATCTTTAGGTGTGTGCAGAACAGGATTATAGAAAGGACACATTGGACACCAAAATTGGGTCCTCCATTGCGGATCATTGGCTTAGATCACCTATTTTACTCAGCATTTTCTAGCTACTCACTTGGCAGTCATTATTTACAAAGAGTAGTATATAATCTGCTCACATCAGGGACTATAACTTTTTTACCATCCTGGAAGAGGGAAAAAACATGAATGTGGCTGTCTGAGCTCCATGGCTCAGCTATCTACACTGTCTCCATAGACTTCACTAGAGAAGACCATGCCCCTTTCCTAAACTGTGCGATAAGAGGTCAGGTGGTATCAAGGTGCTAAAGGCAAGCTGCTGGTCCCCACCAACCTTAATGTAGTCATGACTGCATTGACTCTTCACGCTTATTCCCTTTATCTTTTACTTATTAGTTTGGTGGTGAGAGAAGTTCACTCTTGATACTTTACAGTCTGTATAGAGAAAACTTTACATGGTCTTCCATTACAGAATGCACAGAACAATGCAATCCTCCTCCTGAATGTCAAGATGGCAGACCACCATTCAGAACTCAAGACCCCGATCTTCACTGCTGCCCAGAATATGCATGCCGTAAGTGAGCGATTAAATCTCAAGATGATTGACTTCTATACATGGTGTTGAGTCGTGTATAATTATTACCAATCTCAGAAACATCCAAGAGCTAATATAAGAATTGTGCACACAGTGCGTAAAAATGAACGTCAAACTTTCTTGTGTTTTGTTGGCAGTGCCCCCAACATTGGAGCCTCCTGTAACCCCCGGAGAGGTATGACCACCCTCTATTATCAGTAACAGGGCAATTCTCATCACAACAATTTCTTACAATGTCACGTATAGTCTCTATATACAGGGTGGTCCAAACGTAGGTGGACGGTATGTGTAATAGGGTTATGAAGGGGAAGATTTATCAACCATGGTGTAAAGTGAAACTGACTCAGTTGCCCTTAGCAACCAATCAGATTCCACTTTTCATTCTTCACAGACTCTTTAGAAAATGAAAGGTGGAATCTGATTGGTTGCTAAAGGCAACTGAGTCAGTTTCACTTTACACCCTGTTTGATAAATCTCCCTCTTCATAACCCAATTACACGTACTGTCCACCTACTTTTGGACCACCCTGTATAAATAATTCTAAGCAATAAAATCCTTTTGTCAGTATTGTGTTTTTTCTGTAGGGAGCGCCATCCTTCTTAGCGCCATGTACACGCCCATATATAAATACAGCTCCTTATATAACAGCTTAATTTACACCTCATGGGTTTGGACTCCAGTATAATACAGACTGATAAGACTCAATATTGACCTGTATGTCTATTACAGTGCCAAGGCGTTACCTGCGTTGTGCCACCATGTTATGGAGGTTCTTCCCTGGTTGAAGTCGCCTCCAATGACCCATGCTGCAAGAGCTACCAGTGCAGTAAGTCAATGTCCAGGTTTTTAGGGGTTTATTAGGGCTACATAAAAAGGATCCCCAAGGAATACACATATATTTTATAATCCTCCATAAACTCCTGTTTTACTATATCATGGCTGTAAAACAAGTGACTGTATGGTTCCCATTTAATATCTCCTGGCAATTTTCGATGAGAGCATCAAGATCCTCCCGATTATTGGCAACCAACAGTCATAGCTGGGGTGGGCTATCCTTATATTATATTATAAATACAGATATATATTTTATTTATAGTGTATATAATATAAAATATTATAGTATGTATATGGTAGTATTTGCATAAATTAGCATATCGCTATTGTTTATTACATTTGCGCTATAGTTGGCACCAGTAAGTGAATATATCCTCTTTATGTTGATTTTATATCTCAAAGATTTTTTTATGAACTAATGTATGTTTGTTTTGGTTTATTTCCCAGTTCCCCCTCCAGAACCTGTAAGTTCCCAAAAGTTTTACTTATTATTTAATTAATTAGTTAATTTATTTATTCATTAGAGCTGTATTCTCAAGTTGTCTCTTGAGCAACCCATAACTCTGCAGTCTCCTTACCTCCTGGTTTCTGGCAGGGTGTACTCTCCTCCTTGAATGACAGTTCTTGTGAACAGAAGAACTATAAAATTAGTTGAACTATAAAGCTGAGCTTACGTTCTGCGCCAATAAATTCAGCTATCAGTAGTTTGTTCTGGAGTGAATGCTGTTATCACTGTAATTACACTTAGAGATAACAGGGCATTTGAACAAGAACACAGTTCCAGAGAGTGAGAGCAGTGATGAGTAGAATTGCTCTGGGGAAAGCAGATGCTGAGGGACTCGTGATTTTGTAAGATTAATAACAGCATCATATTAGGAGCTAAGAGGGATGGAGAGGGAGTTCAGCAGAAAACTGATGTATAAAAATCAATAGACTGGAGAAAGCTGGTTGATGTGTTAGGAGTTAACTCCTTTCCTAGAATGTAACAGGATCTAGCCAGACACTAGTGGCCAAGCTCCATGAAAACTAGCTGTACACAATGAAAGATAAAAGCTTTCATTGCAGGAGAATAACAGCAGATAGAAAAAGCAAAACTGACTGTCTGATCATGCACAGAAGTAGGAATATATTGTAAAATGCCATGCAGGGTCTTCTCATTAATTATTTGCTCCCTTTTCTGGCTCCTTGCGGAAATCTAAGTGAGGGCTTATTTTTATGAAGTTATGTGCATGATAAAGTTTTCTGACAAGGGATTGTCTATGTAAGTCAAACCATGTAAATCATTAAAAGGATGTACAGTTAGGTCCATAAATATTTGGACAGAGACATTTATCTAATTTTGGTTCTAGACATTACCACAATGAATTTGAAACAAAACAAATCAGATGCAGTTGAAGTTCAGACTTTCAGCTTTCATTTGAAGGTATCCACATTAAAATTGGATGAAGGGTTTAGGAGTTTCAGCTCCTTAACATGTGCCACCCTGTTTTTAAAGGGACCAAAAGTAATTGGACAGATTAAATAATTGTAAATAAAATTTTCATTTCTAGTACTTGGTTGAAAACCCTTTGTTAGCAATGACTGCCTGAAGTCTTGAACTCATGGACATCACCAGACACTGTGTTTCCTTCTTTTTGATGCTCTGCCAGGCCTTCACCGCGTGTTTGTGGGCCTTTCTGTCTGAAGTTTAGTCTTTAACAAGTGAAATGCATGTTCAATTGGGTTGAGATCAGGTGACTGACTTGGCCATTCAAGAATATTCCACTTCTTTGCTTTAATAAACTCCTGGGTTGCTTTGGCTTTATGTTTTGGGTCATTGTCCATCTGTAGTATGAAACGACGACCAATCAGTTTGGCTGCATTTGGCTGGATCTGAGCACACAGTATGGCTCTGAATACCTCAGAATTCATTCGGCTGTTTCTGTCCTGTGTCACATCATCAATAAACACTAGTGACCCAGTGCCACTGGCAGCCATGCATGCCCAAGCCATCACACTGCTTCCGCCATGTTTTACAGATGATGTGGTATGCTTTGGATCATGAGCTGTACCACGCCTTCGCCATACTTTTCTCTTTCCATCATTCTAGTAGAGGTTGATCTTGGTTTCATCTGTCCAAAGAATGTTCTTCCAGAACTGTGCTGGCTTTTTTAGATGTTTTTTAGCAAAGTCCAGCCTAGCCTTTTTATTCTTGATTCTTATGAGTGGCTTGCACCGTGCAGTGAACCCTCTGTATTTAATTTCATGCAGTCTTTTCTTTATGGTAGATTTGGATATTGATACGCCTACCTCCTGGAGAGTGTTGTTCACTTGGTTGGCTGTTGTGAAGGGGTTTCTCTTCACCATGGAGAGTATTCTGCGATCATCCACCACTGTTGTCTTCCGTGGGCGCCCAGGTCTTTTTGCATTGATGAGTTCACCAGTGCTTTCTTTCTTTCTCAGAATGTACCAAACTGTATATTTTGCCACTCCTAAAGTTGTAGCAATTTCTCGGATGGGTTTTTTTCTGTTTTTTGCAGCTTAAGGATAGCTTGTTTCACCTGCATGGAGAGCTCCTTTGACCGCATGTTTCCTTCACAGCTAAACCTTCCAAATGCAAACACCACACCTCAAATCAACACCAGCCCTTTTATCTGCTTAATTGAGAATGATATAATGAAGGGATTGCCCACACCTGTCCATGAAATAGCCTTGGAGTCAATTGTCCAATTACTTTTGGTCCCTTTAAAAACAGGGTGGCACATGTTAAGGAGCTGAAACTCCTAAACCCTTCATCCAATTTTAATGTGGATACCCTCAAATGAAAGCTGAAAGTCTGAACTTCAACTGTATCTGAATTGTTTTGTTTACAATTCATTGTGGTAATGTCTAGAACCAAAATTAGATAAATGTTGTCTCTGTCCAAATATTTATGGACCTAACTGTATATATTATCTGGGTTTGACTTGCATATAAGAAGGCACCTAGCATGCCCAGATTGTGGTTTTGTAGACAAGGAACACCTAGTCTTTTATTTATTGAGTGACATGTTATTTATATTCTTTATCACATTTTTATTTTATTTTTTTTACAGCCTACACCAACACCATCAGTGGTAAGTTCCCATCATCGTAACATTAACTAATGTGGATCTATCATGAGATTTCACAATCCAAGCTGTATGTACTTAAATAGATCTATTAGACCAGATGAGACTGGTGTACTTATTTTCAAATTCCAAGTTAGAATGACTTCATAATCTCTATATCAGGATGAGCCAGGAAAAAAATAAAATAAGAAAAAATTATACAGAGATTGTGACTGGATCTTCAAAGTAAGTACACCAGGATTATTAGCTCTAAAAGATCAATTCAATAATGTATACACTCTGTATGATGAAATCTTGGGACAGATCCTTTGAAACACTTTTCAGTGACTAATTTTTACCTAACAGGCCTTCTCTTATTACTTACCTACGTTTTTTCTTAGTCACCTTGTGATGGCTCCGGGTGTTCAGAAACCAATTGTGATGACGGTTATACCGTGATGGTGAAATATAACCCAGAAGATGTCTGCTGCCCCATCTATGAATGCAGTACGTTTACTAGTCTATTATTTATAAATCTATATTTGCATTATATTTGTGAAACAAGCAATATTTTACAATATTTTACATTTTGCAGTCCCACCCCCAACATTACCTCCTCCACCCCCAACACCTGTAAGTATTGGCCACGGCCACCTACTGAATGATTTCTCATACCTAAAAGCTTTTTCTGCTGATAGTCGATGGCTATAATCATATTCTATTACAGCATGGGTGTGAAGGAGTTGTGTGCAGTAGTAGCGTGGAAGAGTGCACCAAGGAAGGGGCTGTCTCCGTCGTTGTTGACTGGGAGAACAAATGCTGTCCTATCTATCAATGCCGTAAGCTACATTATTACAAGTCATATTTAGCATATTTTAAAAATGTGTATGGTTTGTAGCTGCATTACTCCCCAATTCATTTCCCTTATCATCTGGCATGGTGGAAGCCCAATGTTGGGATCTTGGTATTACTAAATAAGGCATTTATGGTGCTGTCCAACCCCAGAATCTCTGATTTTATAGGAGAAGGCATATAAGTGGTGTATAGGGAGGTGATCCTCGGCAAGTAAATATCACCCGGCTAATGAGGATTGATAAGAGAGAAGCAGATGGACTTTAAAGCATCACATGGCACCCGCTCACTACAGAGTGTGTGACTGTCCACCGATAGCTCAGAGAATTGGATTGTATCGGCAGTGGCACGTAATATATGTTCCTTACAAAAGTCTACTTTCTCAGCACACGGCTTCATTTCTAGATAAAATACGTTTTGCCTAATAAGAAGAGGTAGGTTCACAAGCAATAAAATAAAAATTGTTTGTTGATCTTACAGAGTGTCAGCCATGCAGTCCAGCTCCCGTTTGCGAAAACCCATTTGTAATTTTTGATCCAAATACCCAGTGCTGTCCGAGCTTTGCCTGCCGTAAGTACTGCAACTACTGTGGGATAGTCAAAAAGAGGAAAAAGTCAGATCATCTGAAAGAAAAAAGGTCAATGCAGCATGAGCGTGGAATCCTGGTAGCATGCCAAGTCCAATAGTGCAAAGAAAAGTGAAATCCACTAAAATGGATCCTTAAAAAAACGTTTATTGAAAAGCCATAAATATCCAATACAACACCATGTAGAACTACCGATGCGTTTCAGACACCAGATTGGAGTTTTATGCTATTTCAATAAAAGTTATTTTTTAAGGATCTATTTTGCTGAATTTCACTTTTATTTGTACTCCAACTACTGTTTCCTTAATTTTCTGCAATGTTATATTTCCGGGTGCCAAACGGCTGTGGGGGAGCATTGGTGGGAACATGTGCTCGGGGAAAGAGGTGCTTACAAGATACTCTTTGATGGTCAAGATATTTGGATTTGAGGCCTCGGTTATCACTTATTTCACTTATTACTATGGGGAGAAAAAAATAATGCCTATATCACTGATGAAAAATTTCCTTTTCTTTTCAGCCCCACCAACTCCTCCTCCAACACCGGTAAGTTGATAAATGTCAAGAATAAAAACCACTATGTTCTATTTAATTTAAAGGCATTTTAAGGATATTTTGGAGGATATTTGTAGGAATTTTAATTTGATTTTTTTCACCTACCCCATATTCTTGCAATTTCAATTTCGAATTTATAAAATAAGATAAAGCACAATGTCGAGAAGTTCAAGGGATCTTCTGGGAAGGTTTTAGGAATTGTGCATAACTGTACACAACATGACAAATGCAGCCAAAAATTCCCTCCTGACAAAAATGGCTTATAAGAATTACAGCCAAGGTTTATGTGACCTGACCACCATAATGATGTCACCTAGCAGTCGTGACCCCTTTTATCCATTTCTTCTAGAGGAAAGACAGATGGCTACAACTCGCGCTTATATTGACATAGCTCTCAACATTTTCTTTTTCATATCTAAAGAATACTTGTTTCTCCTGCTGCCAAATTTGAAGAGCATGGCCACCGGGAAGCCCTTCCTGATAACCCCTTTGGCCGACACTATATTTTTTAACTAAATTCATAAATATACTGTATGTCGGAACCTTTATAAGGTTTAGGAGTTCACACGTTTGAGACAGTACATTTTTACATATGACTTATCATATTGCATATTCACTCCTCAGTCCATGGTTGTAGAATCATGGAAATCATAGGATAAATAGACATGTTAATGATATGGAGTTGATGGAAAAAATGGATATAAAATATTAAAACTTTCTCGATTTACTTAGTCTGGAGTATGAGCGCCTCATGCAGAAATCCCTGCACTTACAGCCTTGGCTGCTATCAGTATGATTATTAATGGTTGTCTGAGGAATGTTCTGCTGAGCTGAATGCAGTTGGGAAATCATCAAGATCCGCTGCTGGCAGTTCCTTTACAATTGCTGACCAATGATGCCCCAGATGTGCTTGATGGGAGACAAGTCTGGTGATGCTGCGCCCGTGGTAGAACATTGAGGACACACAGGCTGCTCATAGTAGCCCAAGTGACATGTGGCCTGAAATCGTTGTGCTGAAAAATGGCTCCTGGGACACTTTGGAGAAATGGTTCCTCCACCGAATCAATTTAACACTAAGCTCATAAGTCAGTGATTACACAGGAGCTGCCAGCAGCAGATCCTGATGATTTGCCCGAGTACATTCAGAATTTTTCTGAAATGACCATTAATGACCTCTCTGAAATCAGCCAAGGCTGTAAGTGTGGGAATTTCTGAATGTGGGGCTCATCCATGATACTGAATAAATTGAGACGTTTTGAATATTTTGTTCCATTTTTTCATCTTTTTCATATTATTGACTATCCATGACATTTTCGCCTTGAAGTTGGAATTTCAATGTTGAGGAGTGTATTATGGGAATTGTAGCTACTGTATATTCAGACTTCTAACCTGATGTCGACTCTGATGATGTATTGCAGGTAGAGCCATGTAGTAATAGGGTTTGTGAACCTATTATCTGTACCAAGCAAGGCGCCACTGCCGAACGCAGAGAATGGGCAGATCCGTGTTGTCCACTCTACGTCTGTGGTAAGTGGTACCATCATTATCTTTAGGTGTGTGTAGAACAGGATTATAGGAAGGACACATTGGACACCAACACTGGGTCCTCCATTACGGATCATTGGTTTAGATCCCCTATTTTACTCAGCATTTTCAAGCTACTCACTTGGCAGTCATTATTTACAAAGAGTAGTATATAATCTGCTCACATCAGGGACTATAACTTTTTTACCATCCTGGAAGAGGGAAAAAACATGAATGTGGCTGTCTGAGCTCCATGGCTCAGCTATCTACACTGTCTCCATAGACTTCACTAGAGAAGACCATGCCCCTTTCCTAAACCGTGCGATAAGAGGTCAGGTGGTATCAAGGTGCTAAAGGCAAGCTGCTGGTCCCCCCAAACCTTAATGTGGTCATGACTGCATTGACTCTTCATGCTTATTCCCTTTATCTTTTACGTATTAGTTTGGTGGTGAGAGAAGTTCACTCTCGTTACTTTACAGTCTGTATAGAGAAAACTTTACATGGTCTTCCATTACAGAATGCACAGAACAATGCAATCCTCCTCCTGAATGTCAATATGGCCGACCACCATTCAGAACTCAAGACCCCGAACTTCACTGCTGCCCAGAATATGCATGCCGTAAGTGAGCCGATTTAATCTCAAGATGATTGACTTCTGTACATGGTGTTGAGTCATGTATAATTATAACCAATCTCAAAAACATCCAAGAGCTAATATAAGAATTGTGCACACATTGCGTAAAAATTAACATCAAACTGTCTTGTTTTTTGTTGGCAGTGCCCCCAACATTGGAGCCTCCTGTAACCCCCGGAGAGGTATGACCGCCCTCTATTATCAGTAACAGGGCAATTCTCATCACAACAATTTCTTACAATGTCACGTATAGTCTCTATATACAGGGTGGCCCAAACGTAGGTGGACAGTATGTGTAATAGGGTTATGAAGGGGAAGATTTATCAAACATGGTGTAAAGTGAAACTGACTCAGTTGCCCTTAGCAACCAATCAGATTCCACTTTTCATTCTTCACAGACTCTTTAGAAAATGAAAGGTGGAATCTGATTGGTTGCTAAAGGCAACTGAGTCAGTTTCACTTTACACTCTGTTTGATAAATCTCCCTCTTCATAACCCTATTACACATACTGTCCACCTACTTTTGGACCACCCTGTATAAATAATTCTAAGCAATAAAATCCTTTTGTCAGTATTGTGTTTTTTTGTAGGGAGCGCTATCCTTCTTAGCACCATGTACACGCCCATGTATAAATACAGCTCCTTATATAACAGCTTAATTTACACCTCATGGGTTTGGACTCCAGTATAATACAGACTGATAAGACTCAATATTGACCTGTATGTCTATTACAGTGCCAAGGCGTTACCTGCGTTGTGCCACCATGTTATGGAGGTTCTTCCCTGGTTGAAGTCGCCTCCAATGACCCATGCTGCAAGAGCTACCAGTGCAGTAAGTCAATGTCCAGGTTTTTAGGGGTTTATTAGGGCTACATAAAAAGGATCCCGAGGAATACACATATATTTTATAATCCTCCATAAACTCCTGTTTTACTATGTCTCATGGCTGTAAAGCAAGTGACTGTATGGTTCCCATTTAATATCTCCTGGCAATTTTGGATGAGAGCATCAAGATCCTCCCTACTATTGGCAACCAACAGTCATAGCTGGGGTGGCTATCCTTATATTATATTATAAATACAGATATATATTTTATTTATAGTATATATAATATAAAATATTACAGTATGTATATGGTAGTATTTGCATAAATTAGCATATCACTATTGTTTATTACATTTGCGCCATAATTGGCACCAGTAAGTGAATATATCCTCTTTATGTTGATTTTATATCTCAAAGATTTTTTATGAACTAATGTTTGTTTGTTTTGGTTTATTTCCCAGTTCCCCCTCCAGAACCTGTAAGTTCCCAAAAGTTTTACTTATTATTTAATTAATTAGTTAATTTATTCATTCATTAGAGCTGTATTCTCAAGTTGTCTCTTGAGCAACCCATAACTCTGCAGTCTCCTTACTTCCTGGTTTCTGGCAGGGTGTACTCTCCTCCTTGAATGACAGTTCTTGTGAACAGAAGAACTATAAAATTAGTTGAACTATAAAGCTGAGCTTACATTCTGCACCAATAAATTCAGCTATCAGTAGTTTGTTCTGGAGTGAATGCTGTTATCACTGTAATTACACTTAGAGATAACAGGGCACTTGAACAAGAACACAGTTCCAGAGAGTGAGAGCAGTGATGAGTAGAATTGCTCTGGGGAAAGCAGATGCTGAGGGACTCGTGATTTTGTAAGATTAATAACAGCATCATATTAGGAGCTAAGAGGGATGGAGAGGGAGTTCAGCAGAAAACTGATGTATAAAAATCAATAGACTGGAGAAAGCTGGCTGGTGTGTTAGGAGTTAACTCCTTTCCTAGAATGTAACAGGATCTAGCCAGACACTAGTGGGCCAAGCTCAATGAAAACTAGCTGTACAAAATGAAAGATAAAAGCTTTCATTGCAGGAGAATAACAGCAGATAGAAAAAGCAAAACTGACTGTCTGATCATGCACAGAAGTAGGAATATATTATAAAATGCCACGCACGGTCTTTTCATTAACTATTTGCTCCCTTTTCTGGCTCCTTGCGGAAATCTAAGTGAGGGCTTTTTTATGAAGTTATGTGCATGATAAAGTTTTCTGACAAGGGATTGTCTATGTAAGTCAAACCATGTAAATCATTTAAAGATGTATATATTATCTGGGTTTGACTTGCATATAAGAAGGCACCTAGCATGCCCAGATTATGGTTTTGTAGACAAGGAACATCTAGTCTTTTATTTATTGAGTGACATGTTATTTATATTCTTTATCACATTTTTATTTTATTTTGTTTACAGCCTACACCAACACCATCAGTGGTAAGTTCCCATCATCGTAACATTAACTAACGCGGATCTGTCATGAGATTTCACAATCCAAGCTGTATGTACTGAAATAGATCTATTAGACCAGATGAGACTGGTGTACTTATTTTCAAATTCCTAGTTAGAATGACTTTATAATCTCTATGTCAGGGTGAGCCAGGAAAAAAATAAAATAAGAAAAGGGTTATGCAGAGATTGTGACATGGATCTTCAAATTAAGTACACCAGGATTATTAGCTCTAAAAGATCAATTCAATAATGTATACACTCTGTATGATGAAATCTTGGGACAGATCCTTTGAAACACTTTTCAGTGACTAATTTGTACCTAACAGGCCTTCTCTTATTACTTACCTACGTTTTTTTCTTAGTCACCTTGTGATGGCTCCGGATGTTCAGACACCAATTGTGATGACGGTTATACCGTGATGGTGAAATATAACCCAGAAGATGTCTGCTGCCCCATCTATGAATGCAGTATGTTTACTAGTCTATTATTTATAAATCAATATTTGCATTATATTTGTGAAACAAGCAATATTTTACAATATTTTTCATTTTGCAGTCCCACCCCCAACGTCACCTCCTCCACCCCCAACACCTGTAAGTATTGGCCACGGCCACCTACTGAATAATTTGCATACATAAAAGCTTTTTCTGCTGATAGTCAATGCCTACAATCATATTATATTACAGCCCGGGTGTGAAGGAGTTGTGTGTAACGTGGAAGAGTGCACCAAGGAAGGGGCTGTCTCCGTGGCTGTCGACTGGAAGAACGACTGCTGTCCTGTCTATCAATGCCGTAAGTTGCGCTATTACAAGCCATATTTAGAATATTTCACCTAGTTCTAGTTCAGTAATCCTCAGCTATTTGAGAGATTTTGGACCATTAACCATATAAAAATTGATTGGGGTCATAACTGCATTACTGCCCACTTCATATTCCTGACCATGGGGTATGGTGGAGGCTCAATGTCAGGATCTTGGTGTTTCCTCAAGACTGATTTGAGTCCTACAAGCTTCAATTCTCAATATATTACTAAATTTAAAGTGCCAGGATACAAATGCTGTTTTAACATTTTCACTACGATTAAATCAGCCATCAAGTGAGGACAAAGTTGCGGTCTCGGCGTGCAAGCCCACTTCAAAGGCAGGGACACTATGTTTGACGTATATGTAGGCCAAAGATGGTGAATGGGTTGAATATGGGCATTTATGGTGATGTACAATCCCAGAATCTGAAATTAGACATTTTGTGAAGTCCTATAGAAAAAGACATACAAGTGGTGTATCAGGAGGTAGCCTCAGCAGTAAGTATCTCCTGTCCACTGACGGACATAGACCCAATATATGGGTCCATTGCAGCCAATGATCTCATCATAATGCACAGTTCCACCTGCTTTGGAGGTACAAATGGCCCTCTTACCTCTTGGGCCCCTGAGCTTCCTCACAGGTTGCACCAATGATATGTCCTCCCCTGCTTCTGTCTAATAAGGATTGATGAAAGCGAGGCAGATGAACTGTAGAGCAACATATAGCACTCGATAATCCAGTGTGTGAGTTGCTGTCCGCGATAGCTTGGAGGATTGGATAATTAATCTCTTTATCGGCATGTAATAGATGTTCCCCCGCTAAAGTTTCGCCTTTCGGCACATGGCTACAATTCATTTTGGCTAATAAGAAGAACGTTCTCAAGCAATAAAATGAAACATTGTTTGATCTGTCAATCTTTCAGAGTGTCAGCCATGCAGTCCACCTATTAATTGTGGTGCTGAAAACCTTGCTGTACATTTTGATCCAAACATCCAATGTTGTCCGATCTACGAATGTGGTAAGTACATCAACTGCTGTTTAGTTAAGTCTCTGAAATGTTACATTTTTCAGTGGCAAACGGCTGGTGGGAACATGAGTCTTGGGTGTTGGGCTTCTGCATATAAAGGATGTCCACCACACCACCTACTCTTCGTTGGTCAAGATATTTGGGCAGCACAATGAATCGTTGCTGCAAATAAACTGCATGAATCAAAAAAATATCATGATATAACTTATTCACTGATGACAATTTTCTTTTTTTTTTCAGTCCCCCCTACTATTGCTCCTACTACTACTCCAAAACCAGTAAGTTAATCGATACCATAAAAAACATAGCATTAGATTTATTATGGACTTTTTTTTATATATATTTTTTAATTATATTTGCTGGAATTTTTATTTTGATTTTTTTTCTATTACTCATATTGTGAATTTAATTTAGAATTTATAGCATAAAAAAGATCACTTAAATTGCTCGGTTACTTGGATTTTAGGAATTGTGCATATCTGTGCAGAATATGTAGAATATAGCCAAAAATTTTACCCTTCTGACTGCATGTATTGATAACAGCCATATGTGACCTCAATAATGCTGTTACCTACCTGTTCATATGCAAGTTGCTTCTTCAGGGAGAAAGAGGACAAAAACTCAGGATAGGATGCCAAGCTAGATACTCAATTTGCATTGCAATCATGTTTTGGCATCATTGCCCCTTTTTAGTGCAAAGCAGAGCACTGATATGGCTGAGATAGAGGTGTCTGCTTGTCAATAACGTTGTTACCCTCTTGCCCTCTTTCTCTCTAAATAGACAATTTGCATATTTATATTCACAGGGAGCATTGCATGGCCTATAAATTTCTCTATGCCGACTTGTCACTTTAGACAAGGAGAAACTTTATCTTTTACGTCCCTGACCCACTATCAGAGCTCTCTCACCCACCCAAAACAGTATTCCTGTTTTGCACTGATGAGGGGCAACCATGCCGAAACAAGTCTTCAAATGGAGTGTCTGGTTTTGCTTTTTATCCCAAGTCATACTACAAGTCCTTTGAAGAATCAATCTTGACTTCTTGGATTGCTACTTCCAATACATGTCAATAGAGTTTTTGTCCTCTTTCTTTCTTAAGACTGTGTGCATGCGTTGCAGATTTGGTGCGTGTTTGGTACGTTTTTGCCGTGCGGATTTGCTAGCAAAATCTGAAGCAATCCTGATGCCAGCAAAGTGAATGAGAAACCTAAAGTATCATGCACACGTTACTTATTTTTGCAGATTTGGTGCAGGAAATGATCTGCAGCATGTTAATTCTCTGTGCATTTTTGCCATGTGTTTGACTACACTCAAATCAATCAAAAACACAGACAAAACCACACCAAAAACGTGCGTTTTTGCAGCTTTGTTTTTCCTGCCGAGAGATGCAAAAATGATGCTATTTGCATATTTAAATTCTCAGGGGAGCATTGCATGACCTATCATTCCCTCCCCTTATGCTGACTTTTCGCTCTCCACAAGAAGAAACTTCAACTCGACTGCGTGGTCATGTGTTCTAGTAGAGCTTCTAGCTACTGTAGATGTGTTGTCGGAGGAGCCATATAGGAATAGGGTTATGATATTTATAGCGCACATATAATATATTCACTCTTGTAACTGATCTCCACTCGGCTGGTGTATTACAGAACCCCTGTGAGAATAGGGTTTGCGAGCCTTTGACCTGTACCAAGCCCGGTGCTACTATCAAAATGAGAGAATGGGCCGATCCATGTTGTCCACTCTTTGTTTGTGGTAAGTTTGACCCATATTATCCTTAATAATATAGATCCAAATAAAGTATATGAAAACCTATCTGAATGCAGAAATGGAATATAAGGAGGTTACTCGGCTGCTCATTTCAAGGACTATCACTTTTACTTCCTAAATTTAGTCCTATCTAGAAGAGATTGCATGGCGAACAAACATGCATAGGGCTATTAGTCTCCATGACTCAACTATATGCACTGTTCACATAGACTTCACTAGAGAAGATCATGCCCCTTTCCGAAACAGTGCGATAAGAGGTCAGGTGATGTCCAAGTCCAAAGGCAAGATGCTGGTCTCCACCAGATTTAATCTTGTCCTGACTGCATGGACTCTTCATCTTTTTTTCATTTGTCTTTTACCTCTGAGTTTGGTGATGAAAGAAGTTCACTTTCGTTACTTTACAGTCTATATAGAGAAAATTTTACATGGTCAGGTGGTGTCCAGGTGCCAAAGGCGAGATGATGGTCCACACCAACCTAAATCTTGTTCTGCATAGACTCTTCATCTATTTTACCTTTTAGTTTGGTGGTGGGAGAAGTTCACTCTCGTTACTTTACAGTCTGTATGGAGAAAACTTTACATGGTCTTCTATTACAGAATGCACAGAAGTATGCAGTCCTCTTCCTGAATGTCAAGATGGCCAACCACCATTCAGAACTCAAGACCCTGAAAGCTACTGCTGTCCAGAATATGAATGCGGTAAGTGAGCCTACTAAACCTCAAGATGATTGACCGACCCTGTACATTGTGTCGTGTATAATTATTTCAAAGCTCAAAAACAGTCAATAACTAAGCACATATTATGCAATAATTAACATAAAACTATCCTATGCTTTGTTGGCAGTGCCCCCCACACCGGTGCCTGTAACCCCAGGACAGGTATGATGACTGCCCTCCATCATCAGTAACAGGGCAATTCTCATCACAACTATTTCTTGTAATGTCACATATAGTCTCCATATATAAATAATTCTAAGGGATAAAGTGCTTTTGTGAATTTTGGGGTTTTTCTGTAGGGAGCGCAATCCTTCTTAGCGCCCATGTACAAATGCAGCTGTTAATATTGCAGCTTAATTTACACCTTAAGGGTTTGGACTCTGGTATAATATGGATTGGTAAGACTCACTACTGACCTGTACATCTATTACAGTGTGATGACGTTATCTGCACTATTCCAACTTGTTATGGAGATTATTCCCTGATCAGAGTTTCCCCCAAGGACCCATGCTGCGATGGCTATGAGTGCAGTAAGTCAATGTCCAGTCTTTTTTGGGGGAGCCTACTAGAGCTAAAAAAAGAGATCCCTGAAGAATCCAATATTCTTTATAATAGAACTTCCCAATAATCGGGAGAACTCAATAATAGCTGGGGATGACAGTTTTGTGTTCTATATGTATTTATTTATTTATAGTCTATGCAATATAAAATATTATAATATACACTAGTATTTCCAAAAATTAGCATATTGCTATTACTTATTACATTTGCACTATATATGTCTGGCACTAGTAACTAACTATTAGAAATATCCTCTACGATCAGTGCTTGTATTATCCTATTTGCCTTGGTTTGTTTTGATATTAGTTTTTATAGATTTCTCTATGAACTAATTTACTTTTTGCTCTGTTTTATATTACAGTCCCCCCTCCAACAATTGTAAGTTCCCAAAAAGTTTTACTTAAATTTTAATGTTATTAATTAAGGTCCACACACTTTTTTTATTAATATTTGTCTAGATATTCTTTCTATTTCTAGGCTATTTTTACTGTTATATTTTGTTATAGTGTTTTAGGCATAAATATATTATACATTTTAAAAATATAGGGTTAAAGGTGGGTATTGGTGCTTGCCACTGGGTTGATTCTTAGAAACCCTTGGTAACCAGCTGTTGCTTGTAGTAGAATGTCAGTACCTACAGCTGTAGGAATAGAGTAGAAGTAGAGGAGAAGTAGAGTAGAATAGGAGAAGAACCTCAGAACATACAGCCTTAGGAAAAGAGTAGAAGTAGAGTAGAAGTAGAGTAGAATAGGAGTAGAAGCTCAGAACCTACAGTTGTAGGAATAGAGTAGAGATAGAGTATAAGTAGAGGAGAAGTAGAGTAGAATAGGAGTAGAAGCTCAGAACCTAGAGCTGTAGGAATAGGGTAGAAGTAGAGTAAAAGTAGAGAAGAATAGGAGTAGAAGTTCAGAACCTACAGCTGTAGGAATAGAGTAGAAGTAAAGTGAAAGTATAGTAGAACAGGAGTAGAAGCTCAGATCATACAGCTGTAGGAAAAGAGTAGAAGTAGAGTAAAAGTACAGGAGAATAGGAGTAGAACCTCAGAACCTACAGTTGTAGGAATAGAGTAGAAGTAAAGTAGAAGTATAGTAGAACAGGAGTAGAAGCTCAGATTATACAGCTGTATGAATAGAGTAGAAGTAAAGCAGAAGTATAGTAGAACAAGAGTAGAAACTCAGATTATACAGCTGTATGAATAGAGTAGAAGTAAAGCAGAAGTATAGTAGAACAAGAGTAGAAGCTCTGAACCCACAGCTATAGGAAAAGAGTACAAGGAGAATGGAACAGGTATAGAAGCTCAGAACCTACAGCTGTAAGAATAGAGCAGAAGTAGAGTATAAGTAGAGTAGAACAGGAATAGAAGCTCAGATCCTACAGCTGTAGGAATATAGTTTAAAGTGCCAGGCTGGGTTTTTCCAGTTACCTAATCATTCCCTGCTCTGGGTCCTTGAGGGACCTTTCTTATGAAGTCATGTCCATGACACAGCGTTTTTACATGGATTGTCTGTGCAAGTCAAACCTTGTAAATCAGTAAGATGATGTGTATACCTACTGGTGGATCCTGAGCAGGCCCAGACTATGGTTTAGTAGACAAAGTATGTAGGTCTCATTTGTGGAGGGCTTTCTTTAAGTTATGTTTAGTTTTTTCTCTTGTGGTATTCAATGACTTTTCTTTCTTTGAGTTCTTCAAAATGGTAAATGTGATTCATGCATTTCGGGCAAAAGAAAAAAAATACTCTTTGCTTTTGTCTTTCACCTGTTTTTCAAGTTTTTAGTGCAAAAAGTTTAATTGAGCGATGCAGATAGGTGGCACTGCACTAAAGTTCTAGTCCCCTTTCTCTTTGAAGAGGCAATTTGCATATCGAACAATGCAATAATTGACGCCAAAAAGATTAGAGAATATAAAATCACTCCAGAGGAGTACAAGAGAAAAAAATGTGTGAACTTTTAAAAAGTTCCAATTGATGAATCAGCCAAATACTTTTGGAAAGAAACACCTCATCCCTACCCCCCGCTATCAATGGCAAATATAAAAGAAATAAAAACAGGCAAATTCATATAAAATAGGTAAAAAAAAGCGCACATTAAAAGAAAAAAGAGTTGCTTGAAAAGAACCAAAAAATAAACAAAAAAAGGCATAAATGCAATAATGAATTGGGCTCATAGTCTTTATCTAATGAGTGAGAGAATAGGCCGGCATGGGTATTCATATAAAAAAAGTGTACCTACAATTTGTTTATGATCGTGGCACACCTTCTTTCCTTTTGTGGGCACAAGAATAAAAATACTAATTTTTGCATCAAATTCAGTTTGTTTGTGTGTGTGGTGAATCCGACTTCTCTAGTTTATCTAATGAGTGACATACAGTATAGTTGCTATATTAAATTTTAATATTTCTCCTTTTTTACAGAGTCCACCAACTCCAAAGGTAAGTTAGTTTAAATTAACTAAATTAAAGGATCTCGTTAGGATTTTTTTTATTTTCTCCTTTTTAACAATAAATACTTTATTTTTATTATATGCACTAAAATACTTAGCTATTGCTGTCTCTTGCTGTTTCCATCTCCAGTATCATGTGACTGCAGTTGTGTCCTGACGGCTCACTCAGAGTCTTCTGTGGGCACTTTCTCAATGTAATTCTATCAGACTCAGAATTAGGCTGTCGTAGACTTTCTTTAAGAACGAAATTAATGGTCTGCAGTATGAACCTGTAAGAAAAATCTGAAGTCACATGATGCAGCAGAGGAAAGGAGCAGTGCTGGAAACGGCAAACAACATCAATAGATTAGTACTGCTTCAATGCACACAGTGTACAAGTCTTACTAGTTGCTAACAATAGGGGCAATAAAAAACACTGGAGTAGTTCTTTAATGTGGATCTGTCACCAGATTTCATAATTCAGACTGCATACTGCATATTATTAAATAGATCTTTTATATCTGATGAGTGTATGTATTTTAAACTTCTACTGTATATTAGAAAAACTATATAAACTTGATGTTAAGACTAGAGTAATCTCATAAAATGCTCATTTTATTATGACCCAGAAAAAAATAAATAAAAAGGGATTATACATTCATTCGCACATGGATTTTCAAAATATGTACACCAGGCTCATCAGTGCCAATATGCATGCACTTTGTATTGGGAAATCTGGTAATAGATCTCTTGAAACATTTTGTCAGTGACTAGTTTGCGCTTAGTAGGTCTTTTTCCATTACTTACCGCTGAGTATTTGGTTTTCTCCACTTAGCCACCTTGCGATGCCTCCGGATGTGCAAACATTGATTGTGATGAAGGGTATACAGTGCTGACAAAATATAACCCAGACGATGACTGCTGCCCCATCTATGAATGCAGTAAGTCATTATTTGCATCATGTATTGGTCTAATATTTGTAATTACAATGAATGGAATTTTTATGGAAGCAACTTGTTATATTATATATTATACTATGCGTTTTACTTTTCCATATATATAGTTGGCTATTATGTGTTTTTTTACATTGCATCAAACATCACTATTGATTCTACATATATATCATTTTGAAGAAAATTTCCTTTTTTTCCACTTCTCATTTTGTTGATGCAACAATTCAGTGTATCAATTTATCTGCAAAATCTTATTTCTTTTATGTGATTGATTTTATCTACTAGATCTTCCCTCTTTTATGAATTATTTTATCTGCTAGATTTTATCTCTATTATGTGAATGATTTTAAATTCTAGATCTTAGCTCTTTTATGTGATTGATTTTATCTACTAGATTTTATCTCTTTTATGGTTGATGTTATCTGCTAGATTTTATTTCTTTTATAATTCATTTTATCGGCTAGATCTTATTTATTTTATGTGTTTCATTTTAGCTACTAGATCTTATTTATTTTATCTGTTTGATTTTCTCTGCTAGATTTTATCTCTTTTATGGTTGCTTTTATCTGCTAGATTGTATCTCTTTTATGGTTGCTTTTATCTTCTAGATTTTATCTCTTTTATAGTTGATTTTACCTGCTAGATTTTATCTCTTGATAATTGATTTTATCAGCTAGATTTTATTTCTTTTATGTTCTTGATTGTATCTGCTAGATCTTATCTCTTTTAAGATTGATTTTATCTGCTAGAATTTATCTATTTTATGATTGATTTTTATCTGCTGCATCTTATCTCTTTTACACATGATTAATTTTTGCCTAGAAGTTTGTGACTTTTATGAAACAAACAATTTTTTTTTGGTTACAATATTTTACATTTTGCAGTCCCACCACCAACAATTCCACCGGAACCCACCCCTGTAAGTATTATCCACAGCCACCTAACGAATGATGTCACACATAAAAGCTTTCTCTGCTGATAGTCAGTGGATATAATCATGTTATATTACAGGACGTGTGTAGCGGCGTTGTGTGTAACATCATAGAGTGCACCAAGGAAGGGTCTAAAGCCGAGGTTGTCGACCGGGACAATTGCTGTGATGTCTATAAATGCAGTAAGTTATTGTCTAACAAGTCATATTTAGGATATATGACCTAGCTTTAGCTCAGGGGTCCTCGGTTAGAGCTTTTGAAAAGTTTAGGAACTTTGGTCATGACAAGATGGTGGGGTTCTTCAGTCCATGACTATGGTTGAGACTCAATGATGGGACCCTGTTATTTTTTTCAAGTCTCAACATATTTCTACAGTTAAAGGGCCAGTGTCTGGATAGTAACATCTATGAGGCTGTTCAAACTCCAAAATTAGAGTCTTGGGGTTCGGTGAGACATTTCTGTAAAAGGCATGCAAGTGGTGTGTCTTGGATGAACTTCATCAGTAAATATCTCCTGTCCAGTCAGAGTTTATGAGAATTCAGAAGAACTGTAGAAGCATTGTATAACACCCGTTAATTCCCGTAACTGTGTGCGTGGCAGTCCATTGTCAGCTCGGCAAATCTGCCAATTTGACCCATCATTGGCATGTAATAGATGTACCTAGTTAAGATTTCCTGATTCTTTTCTATTTCTATCTATAGTAAATTTTGGCAAATCAAAAGAGGTAGGGTTCCGCAAATGTTGACATTAAAAATTGTGTTGATTTTTCTAGAGTGCCAGCCATGCAGCCCTCCTCCATATTGTGATGGACAAATCCCATTTGCGTTTATCAATGTAGACACCCAGTGTTGCCCAACCTACGAATGCCGTAAGTACTCCAGCTATGGTTTACTATTTCCTTAATTCTCTGCAGTGTTGCATTCCTGGGTGGCAAAAGGCTAGAAGGAAGAGCTGGTGGGACATTCTGGTAGGAAAAATTGTCATTAAGATACTCTTTGTTGGTCAAGATATTTGGATTTAGGCTTTGGGCAGTGAATTGAAACCTTACTGAAAGTGAAGTGAAGAGGGTTATTACTTTATTACTTGAAAAATATTAATGCTATCAATTATAACATTTTGCCTCTTTTTCACAGCTCCTCCTCCTCCAACACCGGTAGGTGATCCATAATAAGAAGAACACAGTCTCAGATTTAATACAGATTATTGAGCATATTTGTAGGATTTTTTTATTTAGATTTTTTCTCATCTCAATTTGCCATTTTAATACAGAATTTACAAAATGACATTGACCTACTTCAGCCTTGACTGTGTAAAACTTAAAGCAATCACTGGGAACATTTTAGGAACTATATATTTTTCTACAGAATATGTAAATTCTAGCCATTTTGCTTGCAACTGCATGCATCTATTGCAACCAGGGGTCTCGTAACATCTAAAATGAAGCATCTAGGTCTACTAGAGAAGGTTGTCACTGTGGTCATGTGATGACTCAATGCATGGCAAGTGACCTGGAGGGATTTACTAAAAGAGTCTGAGGGGGCATGTAAGAGAATTTATATGAAAGGCCATTACTAAGTGATTGCATTTTGCAATTATAGTTATTTACCTAACATTTTTATTGCATTTTTTTACAGACTATTCCCATCACAACTACCCCGGTAGGTTCTAGCTATATTATAATAAGTGTAATAATATGGAATATTAATATAAATATTTATCATGATAGATAGATATATATAACAAAAACTGGAGCAGCATAGAAAAATAACAGTTGGGTGCAATCCTCCTCGGCAATAACCCAATACTTGCCAACTTCAATATCCAAAAAATAGGCAGCACTCCATAGATAATGCAGATAGTGGATGTTTTATTTAACCCACATATGGCAACGTTTCTGCTCCATGAGCCTTTCTTTACTCTGCTTATGTATTCCAGAACCAATGCCAGAATAGGGTTTGCGAGCCTGTTACCTGTTCCAAGCAAGGAACCACTCCCGAACTCAGAGAATGGGCAGATCCATGTTGTCCACTTTACGTCTGTGGTAAGTTTTATTAGCATTATCCAAATTGGAAGTGGTAGAGAGGTGACCATTGACCACACTTGTGTGTGTGGCTCTCTTGAAAGCTTTGAGTCTATAGTTTCGCTGTCGTCACTGTTACCATATACTACACTGGAGATTGCCATGTGCATGTGCTGCCCCTTTCTTAAACAGTGCTATAATAGGGAGTGAGATGGGTGGTGCAGATGTCAAATTTGAGTTGATCGCCACCAAACTTAATTCGGACCTAAGTATCTGAATACTTTTTCATCTATATTCCTTTTACCTTTTAGTTTGGGGGTGAGAGAAGTTCACTCTTGTTATTTTCAATCTGTATAGAGAAAACTTTACATGCTCTTCCATTACAGAATGCACAGAACAATGCAATCCTCCTCCTGAATGTCAAGATGGCAGACCACCATTCAGAACTCAAGACCCCGAACTTAACTGCTGCCCAGTATATGCATGCCGTAAGTGAGCCGATTAAATCTCAAGATGAGTGACCGCCCCTGTTCATAGTGTTGAGTCCTGTATAATTATTACCAATCTCAAAATGATCCAAGAACTAATATAAACCTGTTTTGTGTTTTGTTGGCAGTGCCCCCGACATCGGAGCCTCTTGTAACCCCTGGAGAGGTATGACCACCCTCCATTATCAGTAACAGGGCAATTTTTATCACTATTATTTCTTACAATGTCACATATAGTCTCCATATATAAATACTTGTAAGCCATAAAGTAGTTTTTTGAGTATTGTGGTTTTTCTGTAGGGAGCGCCCTCCTTCTTAGCGCCATGTACAAGCCCATGCAAAAATGCTGCTCCTTATATAACAGCTTAATTTACACCTCAAGGGTTTGGACTCCGGTATAACACAGATTGATAAGATTCACTACTGACCTGTACGTCTATTACAGTGCCAAGGCGTTACCTGCGTTATTCCACCATGTTATGGAGATTATTCCCTGATTGAAGTCTCCTCCAATGACCCATGCTGCAAGAGCTACCAGTGCAGTAAGTCAATGTCCAGTCTTTTATGGGCCTCCATTAGAGCTAAAAAAAAAAAGAATAAAATCCCCTAAAAATCCAACTATACTATATTATCCCCCATAGTCTCCTATGATGCTGCATTCACAATATGACATTATGGTTCCTCTTTAAGTATCTTTTGGCAATGAGCCTTGGTTTCTGCTGATGCTATCACATAGATTTCTATATGAACTAATGTCCATTCACTTTGTTTACTTTCACAGTTCCTCCACCAACAATTGTAAGTTTCCAAAAGTTTTACTTATTATTAAATTAATTTTGCATTTAATTAATTAATATATTTATTTATTTATCATCTTTTTGTCTGTGATCTGTATAGTGTACTATATGGATAAAATATTGTGCCTCCACCATGTTACATCTATCAGAGCTTTTATGATCTCCAATTCTAAATCCATAGACATTGATATGTAGTTGGTCCCACCATTGCTACTATAACAGTTCTCATGACTCTGGGAAGATTTTCTACAAGATTTTGGAGGTGTCTATGGGAATTGTTGACCCTTCATCTAGAAGAGCATTTGTGAGGTCAAACCTTGATGTTGGAGGAGAGGTCTTCGAAAGCTTTGAAGTTAGGGTTCTCTTCAGCCAGTCAAAGTTTTTCAACACCAAACACCTCCAACCATCTCGTTATGGACCTTACTTTGTTCACTGATGCAATGGTGAAATATTAAGATTTTCCTTTACTTTAATTAAAGGGCCTAAGTAAAGATCGTACAAATCGAGACACTGGAGCTGGCCCATTGGCCATGTCAGTAATGTGAGACTGTTGAACGAAAGCCCTGAGAACTACCGTGTACATGATGGCAACTGTGGCTAGTGTCAGACTGGGGTCTCAAAACATTGACTCTGGGGACCCAGTGTTCAGCTACATGCAAATATTACATTACTCTCTTTCACAATTTTTACTTCCTATATAATAATAAACTGGGTACCCTGTTGAATGAATGATGAAATTCTGCCATTCTCTGAACATAGTGAATCAAATATTGGGTCAACTACTGCCATTTTGGTGGATAAACGAGTTATTCAGTGGCGAACTGGGGAATTCACTTGTTCTCCTGTGGGCCAGTCTGATCCTATCTGAGGTGCTACTGCTGAGGGAAGTTCAGGCTGGTCTTAGCTCAGCTGCAGCTCATGAAGTCGTCCATTAAACTCAGTCCGAACATGGATCGCGATTCACAGATTGTTTGTGTGTCCCCAATCCGAACTTGAGAGCCTAATTTATGCCAATGAGGCTGTTGAGCTCGGGAGGCCCGAAGGCAGTCCGTGCATTACAGTCCTTGCTCGGTCTGCATGAACCCTTGTATGCCAGGCTGTGTATTCATTTGATCCAATGGCTTTCCTCTTTGGTTCATGAAGTGGATTCAAAATCAAGATCTCATTTTTATCAAGTCATATCCATGATAGGACATACTGTATGGACCGAGACTGTCAGCATAACTCAACCCCTGTAAATGAATAAGAAAGTGCATTTTGACAGGGTTTGATTTGCCAACCAGAAGTTTTGTAGACTTGGCACATCTTGTCATATTTTTCCTAGTGAGAGAAATGTTATCTCTTTGCTTTATAAAATTAATATATATATATTTTTTTTTACAGCCTCCGCCAATTACACCGGTGAGTTTCTATCATGGTAAAAAGAAATAAAGGTGGGTTTTTACCACCAAACCTGCGGCTCTATCCCAGCGGCAGTCAGCTACTTGTTTGCTGATGGACGGTCATTTCATAGCCTATTTTGAAAGGTTAAGTGCATTTAACATGAGCTCTGAATGACCAGTAACATATCAGTAATAGATCGCTTCGTGCCCATAGGCTGCCATTATCCTCAACAGCACTTGTGTTTACACCTTACCTTAACATTTAGTCAGCGACAAATTTATTTCCAATTGATTTTTTTCACATTGTTCACGTGAATATTTGCTTTTTTTCAACCAGCCAAAATGTGATGGATCCGGTTGTCCCTTTCCCAACTGTGATGAAAGTGACACAGTGATGTCAAGATATGATCCAGATAATGAGTGTTGCCCGGTCTTTGAATGCAGTATGTATACTTATTTTTTGGGGGGGATTTATGTTTTTTTTTATGTTTAACAGAAAATATCTTTTCTTAAAGGAGTGAGGCTTACATTAGACCATCATTTGGGGTTCTGGTTTTGCAATTCAAATATTGATAGGAATAAAAGACATCCATGCAACATGGTACGAGCACGGACTGGCCGTGAGTATCTCACCCCCAACACCCCTTAATATCAGGCTGTCAAGTTAGGGTTGGGAGACTCGCTGCCTGTCTGTGCATCGCGTTCCATGCTCGAACCGTGTTACACGAACGTCTCCATAAAGAATTTAGGAAACTTAGGAAAAGTCAACACATCAGTAATATTTTGCTTATTAAGACTGATGAAGGTATAGTAGACCTATGGAATTAAGCCATGTAAAAATACTATGTTGTGTTTAGTTAAAAGATACTATTTCTTGAGTTGTGATTAATTTTGATTATGAATCTGTGAGATTGATCATTTTACATCTTGCAGTCCCACCTTCAACAACACCCATTCCTCGCACAACCCCACCACCTGTAAGTAGTAGCCACTATGTGATGTCTCATACATATAAGGTTATTCTGTTGTGATATAATCTATGACAATTATCACATCATACTTTATTACAGGAACTCTGCAAAGACGTTGTATGTGATGTTATAGTGTGCACCAAGGAAGGAGAAATTGAAGAGTTTATTAGACAGGACGAATGCTGTGATGTCCATGCATGCCGTGAGCAATTTTATTATATATTGTGAAGTATTTAGACTATTTTATCTATTTGTGATTTATACCTTAATTGATTTATCAAAATTTTAAGGGCTACATTTGCATATGCAGGCACATTATGGGTCTATGTGCTGAATTGTAAAATACAACTCTCAAGAAAAATTAAGGGAACTCTGAAATCTCGATGAACAAAAAATTCAAGTTTAAAATCTCCACTGAAATAAGAGTAAATTGTCTAATTCATAGAGAACAAAATGTGTTAGCAATTGAAGACTGGATTCCAAATCACGGAAAATCCATTTTGTGTGAAGTTCATCATGGTACTTCATAATAGGACACAGTATGTATGGCCCTCACGTGCCATACAAGGTCTGGGCACACTCCAGATGATAAAGCAGATGGTGTCCTTGGGGTTTTCCTTCCAGTCGTGGATCTGGGAATTAATGATCTCCTTGACAGTTTGTGGCATTACTTGTACTACTAATAATTCAGAAGTTCTCAATTGAATTCAGGTTTTGGAAAATCAATGGCATCACTGCCTTCATCATCCAGGAACTTCCTACATACTCTGGTCATAAAAGACCAAGTATTGTCCTGAGCCAGGTGGAACCCAAGGCCCACTGCACCAGTATAAGGTCTGTCAATGGCTCTGAGGATTTCATCCCAGAACCTAACAACAAGCAGGGTGCCTGGGGACTATCATGTGGAAGTTTGTGCCACTCTCTAACAATATGATTCCTCAGAACATCACAGGCCCACCAGCAAACTGGTAATGCAGATGATATCGCAGGCAACATGATGATCACCACAGCATCTCCAAACTCTTTCACGTCTGTCAATTGTGATCAGTATGAACCTGCTCTAATTTCTGAAGAAAATCAGGCAACAATGGTGAACCTGCCAATTCTAGTGTTTCTTTAGTGAATGCAAATTGAGCTACATAGTGCTGGGCTGAAAGCATGGTTGATCCCACTAGCGGACGTGTGGCCCTCATGCCAACCTCATGGAATCTGTTTTGACAGTTTTGTCAGAAATATGCACATCAGTAGCCTCTGGCAGTCATTTTATAGGGCTCTGGCAATGCTCCTCCTTTATCTCCTTTCACAAAAGAGTAGACAAAGCTCCCTCTGCTGGATTGGTGCCCTATTACAGCCTTGTCTGCTTTCATCATGTAATGCCTCATTGTACTGGTGTCTGCTCCATGTTCTTGAAACTGTGCTGAGGAACAGAGCAAACCTTCTTGTGGCTGCACATATAAATGTGCCATTCCTGAAGGAGCTGGACTACTGGAACGACCTGAATGGGTTGCAAGTACTTTCTCATGCTATCTGTAGAGACAACAGATGATGCTTTATGTATAGAATAAAAGCTGCAACAGGTTCATTGCCTCACAAAAAACTTCCAGTCATGGGCATCACAAGGGTCTGTGTCAGCCCTTCTGAGGGGGACATCTGGCAGGTGTTCCAAGGGGGATCTTTGGCAGGCCCTTTGAGAGAGATCTATGGCAGGCCCTTTCAAAGGATCTTTAGCAGGCCCTTTTGGGGGATCTTTGGCAGGAACTTTGAGAGAGATCTTTAGCAGGCACTCTGAGGGGGTTTTTGGCAGGCCGTCTGAGGGCGTCTTTGACAGGCCCTTTGAGGAGAATCTTTGGCAGGTTCTCTGAGGGGATCTTTGGTAGACCCTATGACGAAGATTTGTTCCAGACCCTCTGAGGGGATCTGTAGCGGACTTTCTGAAGGGGATCTTTAACAAGTTCTCTGACGGAGATTTGTGGCAGTCCTTTTGAGGGG
>JARQOD010000003.1:448176312-448299967 GCA_033576555.1 Oophaga sylvatica | reverse complement strand
AATTTTAAATAAAAAAATTTTATTTAAAAATTTATATTGCCCCCATCATAAAATCAAAAAAAGGACTTGTCCTTTTTTGGGGCTAAAAAAGATGTTTTTAAACTTTTATCGGCATTTTTTTCCCCAATCGGTCGTTGCACAGCACCCCCCTTTTCCCCAAAAAACTGGCCTAAATATATTGGGGGAAATTTTAAAAATAAAAAAATTCTGCTTTTTTTCCCAAAAAAACGAATGTTCTCATGTCCATGGGAAGGTTGGCAGTGCCCCTGCCCGCGGACCAATTTTTTTATTACCTTGCCCCCCCTTTATTTTTATAGTGAGAACGTCAACCCTATAATCCCCAAAAAAATTGAAAGGCAATGTTCCACTTTTCCCTTTTGGGGTAGTTTTTTTTTTTAAAAAAAAACCTTTTCTCTTGGCAAAAGACTTTTGCTAAAAAAAAAACTTTTTTTTGCGGGCTTTTTTTTTTGGGCTTTTTTAGCAGGGGTTTTTATCTTTGCACTTTTGTCGATTGGGAAAGTTTTTTCCCCGCGTTTTTTGGGTTTTTTTTTCCGGGTGAAAACGCTAAAAAAAAAGCTAAAAAAAAGGGGAAAAGTGGACTGCTCCGTTCTGCAAAACCCAATTTTGCCTATATCTGGGGGACAAAAAAAACAAGTTGTTTTTGGGGTTTTATTTTGAAATCCAAAAAATTTTTATGGAAATGTACAATGCAAAAAAATTTTTCCATAAAAAAAACCTTTAAAAAAAAACGCCCCAAAAAAAAGCGTAAGTTGAAAAAATTTTTTAAATTTTTAACAAGTAAAATGTGTTCCTTGAAAATTTATTTTTTAAATTTTTAAAAAAAATTTATTTTTTATTCCTTTTACAGCCCCACCCCCCCCCCTGGAAAGTACCTTAAATTTAGCAGAACATTTTTTTTGTATATAGTCATGGCCAAAAGTTTTGAGAATGACACAAATATTATATTTTCACATGATCTGCTGCCCTCTGGTTTTTATGTGTGTTTGACAGATGTTTTTATCACAGACAGAAATATAATTTCAAACATATGAGTAACAAAAGCTTATATTGACAGTTAGAATGAGTTAATGCAGCAAGTCAATATTTGCAGTGTTGACCCTTCTTCTTCAGGACCTCTGCAATTCTCCC
This sequence comes from Oophaga sylvatica, assembly GCA_033576555.1. Lineage (NCBI taxonomy): Eukaryota > Metazoa > Chordata > Amphibia > Anura > Dendrobatidae > Oophaga > Oophaga sylvatica. The sequence goes on along the minus strand of JARQOD010000003.1, from coordinate 448,298,818 downwards.
TGGCATGCTCTCAATCAACTTCTGGACCAAATCCTGACTGATAGCAGTCCATTCTTGCACAATCAATGCTTTCATTTTGTCAGAATTTTTAGGTTTTTGTTTGTCCACCCGTCTCTTGATGATTGACCACAAGTTCTCAATGGGATTAAGATCTGGGGAGTTTCCAGGCCATGGACCCAAAATCTCTATGTTTTGTTCCCTGAGCCATTTAGTTATCACCTTTGCTTTATGGCAAGGTGCTCCATCATGCTGGAAAAGGCATTGTTGATCGCCAAACTGCTCTTGGAGGGTTGGGAGAAGTTGCTCTTGGAGGACATTCTGGTACCATTCTTTATTCATGGCTGTGTTTTTAGGCAAGACTGTGAGAGAGCCGATTCCCTTGGCTGAGAAGCAACCCCACACATGAATGGTTTCAGGATGCTTAACAGTTGGCATGAGACAAGACTGGTGGTAGCGCTCACCTTGTCTTCTCCGAATGAGGCGTTTTCCTGATGTCCCAAACAATCGAAAAGGGGATTCATCAGAGAAAATAACTTTACCCCAGTACTCAGCAGTCCACTGCCTGTACCTTTTGCAGAATATCAGTCTGTCCATGATGTTTTTTCTGGAGAGAAGTGGCTTCTTTGCTGTCCTCCTTGAGACCAGGCCTTGCTCCAAGAGTCTCCACCTCACAGTGCGTGCAGATGCACTCACACCTGCCTGCTGCCATTCCTGAGCAAGCTCTGCACTGCTGGTAGCCCGATCCCGCAGCTGAAACACTTTTAAGAGACGTTCCTTTCGCTTGCTGGTCTTTCTTGGGCGCCCTGGAGCCTTTTTGGCAACAATGGAACCTCTCTCCTTGAAGTTCTTGATGATGCGATAGATTGTTGATTGAGGTGCAATCTTTCTAGCTGCGATACTCTTCCCTGTTAGGCCATTTTTGTGCATTGCAATGATGACTGCACGTGTTTCTTTAGAGATAACCATGGTTAACAGAAGAGAAACAATGATGCCAAGCACCAGCCTCCTTTCAAAGTGTCCAGTGGTGTCATTCTTACTTAATCATGACAGATTGATCTCCAGCCATGTCCTCATCAACACCCACACCTGTGTTAATGGAGCAATCACTGAAAAGAGGTTAGCTGGTCCTTTTAAGGCAGGGCTGCAATGATGTTGAAATGTGTTTTGGGGGATAAAGTTCATTTTCTAGCCAAATATTGACTTTGCAAGTAATTGCTGTTAAGCTGATCACTCTTTATAACATTCTGGAGTATATGCAAATTGCCATTAGAAAAAGTGAAGCAGTAGACTTTGTAAAAATTAATATGTGTCATTCTCAAAACTTTTGTCCATGACTGTAGGTTAGTGGTGGCCAGTCTAATATGTCAGAAGTGTAGCACTTGAAAATACTTTGCTGTTGAGCTTGCAAGCACTGCTCTAAAGCTACCCACCATCAGAAAGTACAGTTTAGACCAATGGTTCAACCGTGCCTCTGGTCTGAACTGTCAATCCTCATGAGTGCACTATCCCCCGGCAAGCTAGGAAGCTGTGTACTCCTGAAGAACACAATGCTTTACAGTGGTATTCCCATCTCCAATATGTAGAAGGTGTAATAATAATAATAATCATATTAGCAAATATCTCCAATTAGAAATATAATATAGTTCTTCTGATTAGCTATGTTGCTTACCCCATGTGCAGGGCATTGCGGTAGCTTACTTATCCATGTTTACGTGCACTAAAAACTAACTGTCCTTATGTGAATGGCCGTAACCATGAATATATAAGCTACATGCCCCGCACATGGGGTAAGCGACATGCCCTGCACATGGGGTAAGGGACATAGAAGACCTATTCTACATTTGTAATTGAAGGTATTTTCTAATATTATTTTTATTACAAGTACTCCAAATTGGGATAGGATCTTGAAGATGGGAATAACCCTTTACGTGTTTGACTTACTCTGTTAATTACATTTGTTTTTCTTCGTCTAGCCAATTTGCAATCCATTCCTATGTCCAAATACTCCCGATTGTTCCAACGGTGTAATCATAGTGAAATCTAACCCATTTGATGCATGCTGCCCCATCTATGAATGCAGTGAGTAACAAGTTTTTATTAGTTTTAATATACAATCAGCAATTAAATTAAGTATCTCCCAACTGAGAAACTATTGTAATAGAATATATAACACATGATCTAGAAACTCTAAGTTTTATCCAATGGAATATTTCGACCTGAGTTAGTAGTTTAAACTTTTCAGACCTTAAAGAGGACCAAAAGTGACCAGTTTTTGATTTTATTTTACTCCTGTTCTTCTCCCCTGAGTATACGCGTTTTTTTAAATCCACTGTATGGCTCTAGAGATATGAAACTTTTTATGCAGTGCTCCTTCTTATGATCTTCATGAAGGGGGCGTGGCTCACATGAACCACACAGAGCAGCCTAAAGACACGCCCCAGAGGATCCTTTGAGCCACACTCCTTTCATAAACACCATAAAAATTAGCACTAAGTAAAAAAAAAGCTCATATTTTTTAACTATAAGGAGGATTTAAAATAAATAAATAATGAATAATTAAAAAAACAAAGATTAATTATTCAGGTGAGCATCTAAAAAAAAGATCCCAAACTCACCTGGTGATATGGTCCATTTAAAGTTCATGGATGTGATGTGAAACAGCGCCACTTGACACTCTTGTCTGGTACTGCAGCTCAGTCAAAGCAATGGGGTGGAACTGCAGCACCAGAAAAAGTCTATGGCCAAGATTAGCTCCTCCTCTCCAAAAAAAACCAAAAACATTATTTTATGATCACATCTGTAGCTAATCCCGTGAAAAGTTACAGTTTATTATTCAGTTTACAGATCTATAGATTTGTAAAATTCCCCAAAACTCATGATGTCAAATGATCTGCATAATATATAAAAATATAGTTTTTTTCATAGTGATTTTTTATATTTTTTTGCAGGAGTTGAAACAACACCCAACCCAATAATCCCCACACCATCTGTAAGTATAATCCACAGCTTCCTACTGAGACATGGGTTATACAAGATTTGCTGATATAATATCTCCGGCTGTAATCTTGTCATTGTAGGACTGCGGTGACGTTTCATGTGACATCAAAGAGTGCACCAAGGAAGGAGAAACCCTAAGCTTTGTCGGCTGGTTGAACCACTGCTGTCGAGACTATGAATGCAGTAAGCTTCTTCTTCATACTGGTGACACCTTATCAATTAAATCCACCATTGGGAACATTTTTTGCTTACTTAGATGCATGTATTTTTGGATAAAAATCATTATTGTAATTGTGTTTCATTAAAAATGTTGCACTGTTTACCTTCTACAGCCTCTATTTTGCAATGTCTATTGCTGGCTGTAGAATGAGTTACCTGAGAATCCATCAATGACATTTTTCTGATGGTCCAATGGGAGAGTTTGTCACTCTTATCTGTCATTTTTTTAGCTGCTCCAAGATGATTTATGACCATAGACCACATAAAAGCTGAAGGTACCGGGAAACCAAAAGCCTGTAAAAACCAAACAGTGCAGTATTTTTAAGGAAACTTAATTACAAAAATGATTTTTATCCCCAAACACACGCATTTAGGTAAAAAAAACTAAAAATAATCACCAAAGGTGGCCAACCCTTTCAGTGATCAATACCACAAAGTCTAGGTTAGGATCTCAAACTGGTCTGTCTGTTGGTAAACTATAGCTGAGACATGCCCAGCAAGCCAAAGGCTATCAGGGCATGCCGGGAATTAGGGACCACTGGTCCAGACCAGAGATTGGTTTTAGGTAGTATGGATGTGAATAGCCAAATGGTGTCCTCCATTGATCTTGCAGAGTGCCAACCTTGCAGTCCACCACCCAATTGTGATGGAGGAGCCCCAATTGCGAATATCAATCTAGACACCCAGTGTTGTCCTACCTATATTTGCGGTAAGTACTAAACACCGGTTTCCATCACACATTTGGCATGAGGCCAGTCCTCATATTCCCATACGTACTGTGGTATTTTATACAAGAGCAGTTGATCTCTGACAACAGTTTCCTTCTTTTTTTCAGGGCCTCCTCCTCCTCCTGTGACTACAGTAAGTACATCGATATACACATTAATTAGAAATTAGAAGGATATTAGATTTGTCATAGGTTCTAACTCCACTTACTCTCTATGGTAACTGTAGATATATTCCATGCACCTGGATTAGTTAGATTCAGCATTTAACGAGACCAGGAAAAATAATTGACCTTAGGACGTAGCCAGAAGGCCATATAAGATGGCCGACAATTGCACAGACTGGCCTGCAGCTCTCCTGACCCGAGCGTGACTGCTGCAGAGAAATACATGATGCTGTCACGCTCAGGTAAGGAGGGCCGTTGGCCAGTCAGTGCACTGTGCTTCGATCTCAGTCCAATTTATACGGCCATCTGATGTCAATGTCGCCAGTCCATACATCGCGATGAGATCACAGTCCGTGTTAAATGGCCGTCAGACTGTGCCTTAAGTGTCTTTCTTCCTAAATCTATTTTTAGAAATATACTACAGAGATAGGAGATAATACGGCTTGCCTACTGCTACACTTTTCTTTTTTTTTTCATTTTCAATAGTCAGTACAGTCCAGGTGTGTCTAACAGATTAGTTGTTATGAATGCACTGCCTAACAACCAGTTCTGTAATGCAGTTGTCAAATAACAGTTTCCTAACAACTAGTCTGGCTCAGATTAATTGACGATTATTAAAGATGTACTGACTAACAACCAGTTTTTGTACTTAACAAGTAATCTGCTCCTGATTACTTAAATGACGTGTTAGTTACTGAGGTTACACTGCCTAACAATCAGTAGTCCTTCCTAGATTACTCAATGAACAGGTTGATTGCTAAGGAAGCCCTGCCTACCAACCATTTTTATAATGTAGTTTTAAAGCAGCAGGTCTTTAGGAACTAGAGGGACCCAGATTACTCAGATGACAGATTGGTAGCTAAGGATGTACTGACTAACAACCAGTTCTGGATCCTTAGCAACAACTCTGTCCCAGATTTCTAAATTGACAGGTTAGTTGCTAAGTACGCACTACTTAACAACAAGTTCTGTAATGCTTTTGTTATACAGCAGGAAGGCCCTTAGTGATTAGTTCTTCCCAGATTACTTAACAGGCAGGTTGGTTGCTAAGGATGTCCTGCCTACCAACCAGTTTTGTTATTTAGTTTTTAAGCAGCAGTTCTTTAGCAACTAGTCTAACCCAGATTACTCAATGACAGTTTGGTTGCTAAAAATGCACTGCCTAGCAACCAGTTCTGGATCCTTAGCAACTAGTCTGTCCCAGATTAATCAACTGACAGGTTGGTTGCTAAGAATGCACTTCCTAGCAACCAGTTCTGGATCCTTAGCAACTAGTCTCTCCCAGATTAATCAACTGACAGGTTGGTTGCTAAGAATGCACAGCCTGGCAACCAGTTCTGAATCCTTAGCAATTAGTCCATCTCAGATTAATAAACTGACAGACATGTTGCTAAGAATGCCCTGCCTAGTAACCAGTTCTGTAATGCAGTTGCCAAATAGCAGGTCCTTAGCAACTAGTCTGTACTAGATTACTCAAGGGACTGGTTGGTTGCTACAGATGCCCCAATCTAAAAAACAGTTCATTAAAGCATTTGTCAGGCAACCTGGGTTAACAACTAATCTGTCCTTGATTACTCACTTGACAAGTTGGTTAATAAGGATGCCCTGCCTAAGGGCGCAGTCAGACAGCCATATAACACTGAGGACGATCGCATCGCAATGCACGTACTGGCCGGCCCTCCTGACCTGAGTGTGACAGCTGTATAGAAATACATATTGTCATGTTCAGGTTAAGAGAGCTACCGGCCAATCCTTGTATAGCGATGCAATCGTCATCCATGTTATACGGCCATCTGACTGTGCCCTAACAAGCACCTCTGGGTCCTTAGCAACTGGTCTCTCTTAGATTATTCACATTTTCAGTGCAGACCAGGAAGAGAAGTAATTATTCAAGCAATCAAATAAAGATGCAAAACATCATTCATCAAACTTTTAGCTATGTAAAAATGGCATCCAATTCCCTTTTATCTGGAGTCATTATACCGATAATAACAACAATAGTAAAACTATATCCATAGTCATTATCACTTAATATCCTACCTCAGATTTTTGGAAGAGAGTATAGAAATTAAACTTCTGCTTTCCTGTCGACAAGATGGCGCACAGGATTCATTGTGCTCTGCGGTTTTCCTCACACGTTGTTCTGTTGTATTATGTCTTTTCTTAGGAAGAACCTCCTACTACAATAATCAGCAGTACCGCACCTGTGGTAGGTCACAACATCACTGATATTTCAGATATTTCATTAGGGACTGTGAACAGTATGGATGCTTTCACATTGAGTTAGGTGGCCGTGACTGGGCATACGTCTGAAGTCTACATCCTACAGGAGGATGACACTCAGACGTAGTAGGCTGCATCTGAGTGTCCATCTCCCATTGGCGAACACTCCCAAAAATTATGCTCGTCAGAGCGCACATTCGCACTGTCTGCATCTTTACAGTCTATGGCCCAGTTGGCGCATAGGTCCAGATCCTGTTTTGCGTGGGAGGGAATCAGATGTATTCTCTGACGGGGCCACCCAACGCAATGTGAAAGCACCCGAAGAGGACATTCTGACATCTTCTATATTACGTTAATGTACAGGTGAGGTGTGAGGACAGAGAATGCCCGGTGAAGGTCTGCAATGAACAAGAGCGTCTGGTTACACATATAAATCCAGCTGACCCATGCTGTCCAACTCAGACATGCGGTAGGTACAACAGTGTCAACAGTTAGTACCTAAACTTGGTAGCCATACATTTATTGATTGAAAACTTGAATTAATGGGGAATTGTATAAGGTGACGTCTTCTAAGCTGATCCACCTTCTTCATTGTCAGTCCATCTATGAACTGAGCAGCTGAATCCTGTCTGATAGTATTGTTGCTAGGGATACCTGCCTTAACAACCACAGTATTATCAATGCCATGGAACATTCCCCTAGCAACCAGTTTGCTTAATATGAATCAGATATGAAGACCAAATTGCACCACAGTGCCCGAATATGACAGCAATACAAAGCTCAAATGACACTGACATACCTGATTTTTATTAATTATGATAGTAAATAGTATTTATTAATGGATAAATGAAGCTGCATTCTGCGAAATTGTCTTTCGGGGCCCAAACATGGGATAGGGGAATGAGTGTCTCCCATTCCATAGTCTTAGAAATTGGTTAGATGTTCACCTGAAGACAGAGCCATCACTTTTTATAGGGTAGACATAGGAGTTCCTTCTAGGAATCTGATTTTTTTTCAGAGTTTGGAAATTACTATTGAAAGGTCAATAGTCCGAAACACCGTGTCTGCAAATTGAGATACTGATTTGGCTTTTATCCTAAGTCATATTTCAAGACTCATTAAAGGGTTGATTGTGACTTGTAGGATCGCTACTTCCAACAGGTGGTGCTATAGAGTTCAAGACCTATTTTTCTCTGAAGAGGCAATTTGCATATTGAAGGATTAGGGATTTTGGTTAATTTTAAGAAAAGAAGTAAACAACATGGCGCACCGTAGGGTAGTATTACGTGCAAAAAGGCAAGCACGGATATAGGCACAACTCTTAGTGATGACATATGGACTAAAAACATGAGGTGTGGTCCTCCAGTCTTCTAGAAGAGAAGAATGGAGAATGAACTATTGTGCAACAGTAAGATAATAACATATGCCGGAAGGAAAAAGCAGGTGGCATGACTCTGTGTAAGTCCTGCTATCTGTGATTTGGCAGTGAGTCCTGTACCCATCTTTTTTGCCATCTTTTTTTCCCCAAGTCCTATTCTATGGAACTAATATGTGCAGGGGTTGCAATTGCATCCGGGCCTTGGAGCCTAAGGGGCCCAAAAAATCCCTTTGGCCTCTATGAAAAGACTAATACTTTTAAAGACTTGCAATAATTGTGGCCCTGTTGGGGCTTTTGCATTGGGACCCATGAGCTTTAAGTTCCACCACTGGAACCAATGGTTGGCATTGTGGGTTGTTCTGTGCTGTAAATGTTTCTAATGAAATATTTCAACTTCTCTACAGAATGTGCTTGTAAAACAATACCGTCTTGTGAAAATGATGAGCGCTTGGTAGCGGTGCAACAGAGCAACCAGTGCTGTCCCAAGCTGAGGTGTGGTAAGTATACAGGAAACAAAAGTCTTTGGGATTTTTGTGGATTCAATTTTTTGTGAATAAAATATTTCCAGATTCTTCTAACGTTCACGAGCAAAACTTGACCATTTTGGTTTTAGAAAATGCTTAATATGCATATTAATGGAGTTCAAATAGCCACACGGCTGTGGATGAGACAGTCAACTTGCAGAACCCAGGTCCAGTGGCCAAGTCACTATTTCATGGTCGCCATAAGAAAGCCTAATAAAATGCTTCTGCGTCTCTTCTGATTAGTAGGTCCAGTGAGACGTCATGTGTGTGTCCTGCCAATTTAAATCTGAAGCGGCGGCGGGGAATGTGGGATGAAGGATGCAGTTCTCAAAGCTCCCATCTTGGTTGTTGCACCACTGTCCTGCAAATCAAATTTCTCATCTAAATAGGGATCCATCTGGTGGATTGGAACACTAATAATAACTAATTAGTAGCTGTGTTGTTTGATGGGACAGAGCATGTCAGTGCAAGTTTTGGTTGCATTGCCATCACGATGTGACTATACATGGTTGTTGCCAGTTCCATATCGATGATTAAAAATAGGACATGTGAACAGCTCCATAGATTATAAGGGGAATGTAGAAAAAACACAGATAGAACATTACTTGATTAACGACCTTAGATTCCCTTTCCGTTTTTTTTTTTCATTGCAATACCAGATAGGTATCAGTTACATATCTTCCCCGTGTGTCGTAAAATACTTACCGGTCACTGTCTTCTCTGTCATCTTGTGACCACAGTTCTGACTGTCTGTAAGTCACTGCTAGAAGTTACCATCTCCCTTACTGTAAGTCCATGAGAGTCTCGTTCTAAGTCTCATAGACTCACATTAAGAAGGGACTTCTGGTCCACACAGCAAACACTGAAGTGATCCGACCAGTCATAACTCCGGTCATGTAGTGTAGAAGCGGCACAGTGCAGCATCGGGAACAGTAGAAGATGGTGACTGCTAAGTAGTTTGCTACACACAGAGAACATATATTACCGATACCAATCTAGTGGTGAAAAACAAAACAGACTTGTACTGTAAGCCACAGCAAGAAACTGCACTATCGATGTTGTAAAGTCAAGGGCCAAATGGAGAATATTATGTAGTTTGATAGAATATTAAAGTGGGTATTATGTTAAATGAATTGTAAGATGCTGCTATATTGCATCACTCCTGCATAGGGGCCTACTGAGGGATTCACCTCTTCTCCTGAGGGCCAGTCCACGTTTGAACTGAGGTCTTATCAAGACAGCACACAATCCATATATTCTATGCTGAAATATAGGATACATAGAGGGGTTCAACTGTTTGTTTTACTTACGAGTCGAGAAATCCTTTGGTCAACTAAATACTGTCCAAGGTCAGATGTCTTGTCCTGACCCTCAGATTACGGCAAAGTCCTACCTACAGCCATATCAAATAAGTTGTGATATCTTATTACTCTTTTAAAAATTACCTTTTTTTAATTTTTAATTCGCAGAGAAAAAGAGGGATGAGTGCTATGCTGTTCCCACCCATGTAACTCTGTCGATTGGACAATGCAGTGCCAAAGTAAGTAGTGTGATGGGATGGACACTTTATTCAATATGACATTATAAGAACTTGAAAACTTAATTGTAAAGTTTCTCTCCCCAAATTCTGATTTTATACTCAATATTATCTTAAACAACCCATTACTAACATCATAGTCTGTCTTGGCGCTGTACAATGCAACAGGGTCGAATTTTGCTGCTGTCGTCTGCCATGGTTTTATCTTGCTTCAGATATCTCTTTTGACCTTAAATGGAGCAAAACCGCAGAGTTAAAACTACATTTAAAAATTACCATGATGCAGTTTTAGGAACATTTTTCAACTAGAATTATCCTGAATTGTAGAGTCCTGAATGTTATAATTTAGAGTAACTTTCATCATTGCACGTCCTGTATATGTAAATAATGAAAGTTGGAGTCATGACGGTGGAACTACTTCCCCGAAGAGTCATTATCCTCCACTTCACACACTCATTCTAGATTGATTGGTGTCCCTGTTTAACATCTTGTGTATGCACCATTACCTCCTTCGGATATGCAGGAAGCCCCAGGCTTGTTTGCAGAGAAATATCCAATGCAACACAGAGTATCAATGTGCATGCCTAGAAACTAAATCTATGGTCAACAGAGTTGAGATGACATAAACTCAATCTATGGTGAACAGAGTTGAGATGACATATCCTGGCTTTAAGGACGTAAGGTAAACCATAATGGGCATGTATAGGAAGTGAACACTGTGACTTCTTAGGTGGAGTCTCCACCTCTGTGACTCCTGAAGGCAAAATATATACATTTTATGCAGCTTTTGAAGGTCTTAATGCAAACAATCAACATGGTTAGAAAGCTAATCAACTGCTCATTTAGCAAAGTAATGGTCCACTCCTGTATTGCGGCCCACCAAGACTTTCACCTGTTCTCCTGTGGGCCAGTCTGAGCCTCAACTGAGACCTTATCAAGACAGCATCAAATCAATATATCCTATATCGGCATATAGGAATCAAAAATAGGTCCAACTTTATATTTTAAGGCAGTGGGAATGGTAAAGCTACAAGTGTTGAGGGTTATTAAAGGAGATGTCTGTAATGAAATACACCCCTTTATATGGACCGTATTGACTGATTAATATTGACTGTTTTATATTATTCATCTAATGTTCATCCTTCATTCTTTTTTTTTGTATTATTTCAGGTAATATTAGCATCTTGTAGTGGATACTGTCATTCGAATACAGAATACAGCGACACCTGGACTGCAGTTTCTCATTGCCGATGTTGCTCCGTGACCAAAACCCAAGCCAAGACTTTCGAATTGCCTTGCCGAGATGGTTCAAAGACCAGCCGGACAGTGCAAGAAGCGTCTGAATGTGGGTGTAACAAATGCTCCGAGGAGGATGGAAGTGGATCTGGATCAGGAAGCGGCGGTAATAGTGGAAGCGGTGAAGAAGAAGGAAGAGATGAAGGGAGTGGTTTCTCTCTATGGTCATCTCTTGGAATGGGGAATTAAATGAAATCATGTAATTTTAGCATTTGCAGTTACGAAAACACTATCACAGCTGCTTTTTCTAAAATCTGTATCATTTTTGTAAGTGGCTTTTTTTTCTTTACAAACCCTTGATGGTAGAAATCAGCCATTTTTACTTTTATAGTACAAGACACAATAAAGTTTCTCAATGTTTCTTAAAGTTGTTTCCACTCTCCACCTAACGGCAGAACCAACCAAATAATACCATATAGTTTGATATCACAACTCACATTAGGAATAATTTGGGCAGATGCACATAGAATAAAAATGTCAATTTAGTTACTACTGGGTGTATTCACACCATCCCTGGGATTACTCATCCCACCGGTCATCATGCTTTGTGCATGTACCCCCTAAGATTTTTTGTAAAAAAGAGCAGCCATATTTTTCTAATCCTGGAAATCCCTTTTAACTGATGTGTTGCAAAAAAAAAAGTAAAATGAAGGATTAATTGAAAATGAAGGATGTTTGTAAAAAAAATGTTTAAATAATATATGATGTACATAATATACACATTTACTAGCCCTCCTGGAGTTTTAATGCAAAATTGAAATTTGTAAAATTGGAAATTCAACCTATTATGGCTTTGTTAGAGGTGGGGACTGAAGCAAATGAAAAAAATGATTGTTGAACTATGATAACTTGTTACCTCTGTTTACTATTTTGCCATTAGAGCAGATTTGTGGAATTTCTCTGTGGTTTCTAGAATAAAAGACATTCTTACAATTTTAATTTTTTCAACGTTTGTTTTATTCTTTTCACAATTGCTATGGTACTGTAACAAGGGCAACCGGGGTGGTAGTCCTGACCGAGCTTACCCACAAAAAACACAGTCTGAAGACACCCCAACCCCTTGTACATGCAATGCTGGACTGACACAGCGTTTCCCCCACGGGTTACCTTCTCTTCCTCTGGTCACCCTAGTCCAGGCAATGAGAGTTCAAGAATGCAGCTGTTTTCCAACAGGGAATAACTTTTTAATGAACGGTGATGAAAAAGACAAAAAAGTCAAATTCAACACTGGCATCCTGCTCTCTCCCTGACACTTGCAACTTCCATACCCACAACGACCGCAGTAGTCAAAGTTCGCAGTAGTCTACTCGCTGGGATCTAAACGCTTAAAGTCCTTTCAGAGGGGGCCCTTCCAAAGTCCTGGGGTCTGTGTTGTGGTCCTTTTATCCTTAAGTCCTTGAGGTTTTAAGTCCGGGGCAACAGATATCTCACCTCCGGGAGTCTGGCAATGCCTCGTCTGTGATATACGTCTGCTCAGGGCTAACGTGCCCGGGTATCTGACTAGGAAGCAGCAGTTTCCTGTTCCCTCTCTACTGCAGGCCCAGACCATAATATTAACTAGTTCTATCCCTGCCTCTAGTATGTGCATTTCAAACACAGCACAGCAGTCATTTATAGCAGACACAGCACATTTAACAGTGTAAAGCACAAATGGATAACATTAAGACATAAGTGGTACATAGCATTACACAACAGCATAAAACACATGGCAATACATAGACTTTTTAACATAAGATGAACCGAGGTACAAGGACAGAAGAGAGGGTGAGACTGAGGGGACCTGCCACCTCCTTACAGTGCAAATTTACCAGAAGAATAATTTTGCCTATGGAGAATTGGGTAGATTGAGAGGAGATCAGACATTATTTTTGATAGTCATTAGTCATCATTTCGTTTGGAAAGACAAATGTTCTGTATGAGCGTTCTAAAAACCCATTGGAAAATTTGTATATTCCAATTGTCCCTATAATTTGCAGACAAATTTGATCTTGTTTGATGGATAATGTAATGAACAGATGATCCACAAATCACTTTATTTAGAAATTATGTTTTCTTATCTCAGGAAAAATCACCCCAAAAATTCTGGCCATCTGGTGTCTCCCAACTGACTATTGGACATACATTTTATGGACAAACGTATTCCATATTAAACTTACAGGAAATGTTATGACATCCTATTCTGAATTCATAGGTATTAACATGGTTCTTTCTATGATAATATGTTGGCCATTGATCCAGTAGAGCCTTTGTGATGTCAGACAGTGATCTAGAATAAGAGGTCTAAGCTAGAAATTTCCATTTCAAAAGGTACCAAAAACTAAAGAGCAATCTAATGGCATTATCCTCCTCCACCAAACTGTACAGTGGGCACAATGCCATCAGGGGATAATGTCCTCCTGGTATTCACCAAACCCAACTCCTCCATCAGACGCCAGATAGAGAAGTGTGATCCATCACTACACAGAACAAATTTCCTCCAGAGTCCAGTGGTGGCGGCTTTACACCACTCTTTCTGACACTTTGCATTGTGCTAGGTGATGTAAGGCTGCATGCAGCTGCTCGGCCATGAAGCTCCCAGCAGGGGAGCAGTGTTTATGCTGGTGTTAATACCAGAGGAGGTCTGGACTCTTCAGTTATGGCGTCAGCAGACAGTTGGTGACTTTCCTGCCCTCTGCTCCTCAGCACTCAGTGACCCCGCTATGTGATGTTACGGGGTTTCCATTTTGTGGCTGAGTTTCTGTGGTTCCTTCCCCTTCTCAATAATATCACTCACAGGTGATTGAGGAAGATTTAGGATGGAAGAAATGTCATGAATTGGCTTGTTACCCCGGTGGGTCCTATGATAGGCCCACGCTGGTATCAGTGAGCATTTTAGTGCACCCCATTCTTTTCAAATTTTTAATAAACGCAGACAAATGGTGAGGAGCCAGATTTATATCCCTGGGGCGAGGGGCTGGATGTGATTTACCTGGGAGGGCATGGGGCCAGGATGTTACACACCTGGGCAAGGGTGCAGAATATTATATAATGGGGAAGGCAAGGGGCCGGATGTTATATACTGGGAGGGTGAGGGGCCAGATGACATGTACTGGTGCGAGGGGCCAGAATTGATTTACCTGGGAGGGCAAGGGGCTGGATGTTGCACAGCTGGGGCAAATTGTCGAATGTTATAAACTAGAGGGGGCGAGGGGCCGGATGTTATATACTGGAATGGTGAGTGGCCAGATGATACATACTGGTGCGAGGAGATGGATATGATTTACCTGAGAGGGCAAGGGGCAGGATGTTATACAACTAGGGCAAATTGCTGAATGTTTTAAACTATTCGGGCAAGGGGCTGGATGTTATATACCTGGGCAAGGGCCCAAATGTTATATTCTGGAAGGGGACGAGGAGCTGGATGTTATATACCAGATCGAGGGGCCAGATGTTATATACCGGCACAAGAGGCCCGATGTCATTTACTGGGGAGGGCAAGGGGCTGGATGTTATATAGTGTGGCAGGGTGCGAATATTATATACTGGGGAGATGAGAGGGGCTTGATTCTATATACTAGGGGAGGGCAAAGGGCTGGAAGTTATACACCTGGACAGGGTGCCGAATGTTATATACTGGGGGATGAGAGGGCTAGATTTTATATACTGGGTGGAGGGCAAGGGGCTGGATGTTATACACCTTGGGCAGTGTGTTAGGGATCGAGTTCCCGCTGCTGCACAAGGGGAATCTCGAACCAGTCCCGCTGCGGTCCCCCATCCATCTCCGGCCGCAGTGGAGCCTGCTCAGGGAGACGTCGGTCCCAGCGTCTCGCTCGCTCTAATACTGTGCAGAGGCTTATTACTGCCTCTCCTGGTTCCTCTATTATAACCAGTGCTGGAGCAGGCAGTTCTGGGACAAAGTCCTTGCTTTCTCCATCTGAGCATGCCCAGGGTAAGATCTCCCATTGGAGATCAGGGGTCACATACTCGGTTACAGCAGTGACTCCTATTGGTGCGCCAGGAAGGTCCTGAAACTGCTTGTGTTCTGGAACAGTTTCTCATTGGTCCTTTTCTTGAAGGTCTTGTAGTTGCTGCTAAAAAAGGGTTGCATGGCCGCACGGCCATGCGCTAGTATCAATTCTGTTATGTACGCATGCGGTTAGGGCTCGGCTGAAATAAGCCCCTAGAATACCGGCACCTACGGTGAGGAGTTTTGTATGCACGTGTTCAGGGCTTGGCTGAAATAGCCTCTAGAATACCGGCTACTCCAGTGAGGAGTTGGTTGTTTGCGTTACTGACTGCATGACCATGGACTGCTATCCGCTCAGCATTTATCTGTGTACTCCTGTGGTGTTAACAGGACACAGTCTCTATCTCAGCGTCTATGTCAGCGACTCTGTAGTGTGACAGAGTTCGCTCATACCGCCATATAGTGCCACAGCGTCTATGTTTGCGACTCTGTGAAAATAACAGAGCTCGCTTATACCACCATATCCTGTCATCTTACTAGCAGCAGGCCCTGCCTGCAAGGTGGACCCCGGGCTGCGAACGCACCTATTATTTTTATTTATTTGGTGCGTTCCGCCAGCCGTAACACAGTGTGCCGAATATTATACAGAATGTTATATACTGGGGGGTTGATGGGCCGGATATTATATACCGGGGCAAGGGGCCGAATTTTATATTCTAGGGAGGGGGCGAGGTGCTGGATGTTATGTACCAGAGCAAAGGGTCGGATGTGGTATACCGGAGAAGAGGGAGAGGAGCCAGATGTTATGCACCTGGGATAGGATGCCGAATGTTATATTCTTGGTGGGGGGCGAGGTGAGGAATGTTATATTCTAGGGGGTGAGAGGGGCTGGATGTTATATACTGGTGGGGTGAGGGGCAAGATGTTATATACTGGGGTGAAAGGCCGAATGTTATATTCTGGGTGTGGAGGGGTGGAGGGGCTGGATGTTACACACCAGGGCGAGGGGTCGGATGTGGTATACCGAGGGAGGAGTGAGAGGAGCCAGATGTTATACACAGGGGTCAAGGAGCCGATCTTATACACCTGGGAGCAACAGGACTGAATCATTAACCTGAATTCAGTGATTAAGTTGTGCTTTCCAATACTTTTCTCCATATGGTGTTTCTTTGTATATATATTTTTTCTGAGTATATGATGATATATACAGCTCTGGCAAAAATTAAGAGACCACTGCAAAATTTTCAGTTTGTCTGATTTTTTTCTTTATTGGTATATTTTTGAGTAAAATGTAAATTGCACTTTTATTCTATAAAATACTGACATGTCTCCGAATTTCCAAGCAATAAATTTTGTATTTATTTTCAGAAAATGAGAAATGGTCAAAATAACAAAAAATGCAGTGCTTCCAGACCTCGAATAATGCTAAGAAAACAAGTTCATAATCATTTAGAAACAACAATACTAATGTTTTAACTCAGGAAGAGTTCAGAAATCAATATTTTGTGGAATAACCATGATTTTTACTCACAGCTTTCCTGCGTCTTGGCATGCTTTCCACCAGTCTTTCACACTGCTTTTGGGTGACCTTATGCCACTCCTGGTACAAAAATGTAGGCAGTTCTTCTTTGTTTGATGGCTTGTGACTATCCATCTTCCTCTTGATTACATTCCAGAGGTTTTCAATGGGGTTCAGGTCTGGAGATTGGGCTGGCCATTACAGGGATTTGATGTAGTGGTCCTTCATCCACACATTGATTGACCTAGCTGTGTGGCATGGCGCACGGTCCTGCTGGAAAATCCAGTCCTCAGAGTTGGGAACATTGCCAGAGCAGAAGGAATCAACTGTTTTTCCAGGATAACTTTGTATGCGGCTTGATTCATACGTCCTTCGCAAAGATTAACCTGCCCAATTCCAGCCTTGCTGAAGCATCCCCAGATCATCACCGATCCTCCACCAAATTTCATAGTGGGTGCAAGACACTGTGGCTTGTACGCCTCTCCAGGTCTCCGTCTAACCCTTAGACGACCAGGTGTTGGCAAAGCTGAAAATTATACTCATCAGAGAAGATTACCTTACTCCAATCCTTTATGGTCCAATCCTTATGGTCTTTGGCAAACTTCAGCCTGGCTTTCCTTTGCTTCTCATTGATGAAAGGCTTTTTTCTAGCTTTACATGTCTTGAGCCCTGCCTCTAGGAGCATGTTACGATCTGTTCTTGCCATGAACTTCACCCAGCTGCCATTTGCCATTCTTTTTGTAGGTCACTTGATGTCATCCTGTGGTTGCTGAGTGTCATTCGAATAAGATGACGGTCATCCTGGTCAGTGGAGAGTCGTTTTCGCCCTCTGCCGGTCTGTAGCTTTGTTGTCCCCAATGTCTGCTGCTTGACCTTGTTGTAATGGACTGCCGTCTTAGAAATTTTAAGGATGGAGGCAACATAATGATCACTGTATCCCTCTGCTAGTAAAGCCAGAATTGAGCCCTTCTTTTCCTCACTCAAGACTTTTCTTTTCAACTCCTTTGGCATGGTTAAAAGTTATTTTTTCATTCCTATTACTTTTGGAATATTACTAGCACTTGTTTTGTCATCCAGCTTGTCCTATTGCAAGAGGATTGTGAACACCACAGCAGTGCTTTTTATACTTTTCTTCGTTAAATAAGATTTGGTTCAGGTGATCACCTAATCAGAAGCACGTTAAGTAGAATGAGGTGAACTCTGGTTGGAATTCAACTGACACTGGAATGGAATGGCTGTCAGACATGTCGAGAAGCTGATTTTTATAAAACTGTGCAGTGGTCTCTTAATTTTTGCCAGAGCTGTATATATATGAGGACCTACTGTTTTAATATAAAACCTAGCATTATGGGTTACGTATGTTACTAAAAATGAGTATAGATTCTACTAATAAATAAAAGATTATTAAGGCCAGACTGAAATAACTCTAATCTCTTGGCTCTGAGCCTTTCTCTTTCTCTCAGAGAACCTTAGGAACATTGTAATTTCCCAGCAGATTACAGGTTGAACTGTATTTGATGTCTTAATCTGGGCAGACAGATCAACAATGGCTTTGTAAAGGCCGCCTCGTGCCGGAAGCCCCATCTCATGATTAATGATACCAGGGCAGATTTCCTTTCCTAAGCCTTCAGGCATTTTCGTTTTTTTTTCTTCTGTGAATGTTGATTATTAGTAACATCCTTTTCTAATTCAGGTCTCTTCGGTTCCTGCTAAATCTCTGAATCATCTGTGGTCACAGTTGGTTCTGTACAGATGTTATTTGTTGGGGTCTTAAGAGGCCGGGATCATGTCTGATGAATTTTAGATTTGAGAACGATTATAACGTGATGACAAATGTAGAAAAATAGGCTTGTAGGTCTGAAGAAAACTCATGGTCAAGATTAGAAAGAACATGGACGGTTACTTGTTATAAGCATGCTCGAGTTCTAACCGAGTGTCTTCAGCATGCTCGAAAAATATGTTAGAGTTCCTGCGGCTGCATGTCTCACAGCTGTTCGACACATAGAGGGATTGCCTGTTTGTTAGACATGCAACCGCTGGGACTCGGACATAGTAATCAAGCACGCCGATGTCACTCGGTTAGCACCCGAGCATGATCAGATAGCTTCTTATCCAAGAACGTTTCGCTCATCACTACCTCGCCAGTCCATAAGTTATGTATGTATAGAATGTGATCAGCTCCTATTAAACTATAATAGACGTGGGATTGGGAAGACATGGCTAAAAAAAACAAACTAAGAATAACACCCCAGCTGTCCATAGGTTACGGATGGTATTGCAGCTCAGCATCATTGACTTTAATGGCACTGAGCTACAATACCACACACATCCCATGGACAGATGTGGCGCTGTTTTTGGAGAGAAAAAGCAGACATGTTTTTGCAGTTCTATATAATCCTTTGAGTTGGTCTGTTCTGCTCTAACCATAAAAAAGCAATATTGTAACATACAGTAATTCTATTTTTCATCATTTGTAATATTAATATTTGTTAAATATTCAGTATCTACATTTAATTTGTGATTGGGTCTTATTGGAAAAAAATATTATGCCTTTCAGACTCAACTTTCATATGATCTGTAGTCATAAATCAGCCGAGAAAAGCTTGGAAAATGGCAGATAAAAGAGTGACAAACTCTTCTGCCAGACGTCAGGTTGAGCTCACTGATGGATTCTCAGTTAAATCATTCTGCAGCATGCAACTGACAGTGTAACACAGAGGCCAGGGTGCAACATTTATAATGAATCCAATTACAAGAATGATTTTTAGCTCAAAAACAAAATTAAAAAAGAAGAAAAGTGGACAATTTGCATTATAGCTTTGAATGTGTTTTTTGAAAGGGGGAGAGTGTCAGCCTTTTTCTACACAGGATGAGAGGGAGAATGGAAAATGGTCCAGAAGGTTGGTAATTTTTTAATGAACAGCCTCCATATTTATATTACTGTGTTATCTCTTATTTTTAGCAAATTACAACAAAAATAACCAAGAGACAAGAGAAGTACAAAAGACTTTATTTTTATTTTTTTTAATTGTAGATGAATTCAGATAAATTACATTCTTATGACACATATCGACATAACAAAAAAAAAAACAATGGACAAAAATATTTACATTATTAATGAGACATTACAATAGCAACCATTAAATAAAAGTAAATGTATATACAGCGTGATTCACTCGCTACTTTAACCGGAAAAATGGCTGTACTTCTAAAAGAGAAAGTCGACCGTACTGAAATTTGGACTATACATACCCTGGTTCATGAGAAGTGAGAGTGCAAAGAATCTCAACGGCATCCTCGCACCGAGTGGTCTTGCCGACTTATCACCCCGCCAGTTGTCTCCACTAATAGATAGCCTTTCGGCCTTCTTCATTTGTTAACAATGTACAGATAAAGTTTGGAGGAGTGGGTTTTCATTGTGAAAACTTATTGGAACACTGAGTCATTAAAGAGGAGCCAAAGTGAGTTGCTAAAGAAGTTTGGAAGTTGAAACCGTGTTACTGAAGCCTTCTTTGATGACCGAGTAATCTCCAAGGGACCATGGCCTCCAAGATCTCTTGATTTAGCACCAATGGATTTTTTCCTTTCGGACCATTTGAAAGGTAACAATCCATGAACATTACAGTCACTCCAAGAGAACATTCAGGCTATGACCCCAGACATCCTGCGGAATACATTGAACAATACAGACATGCTTGGATGCGAAAGCCAGACATTTTCAATGCCTGTTTTAAAGCATCAATTTCTCATGAAACAACGTTTGTATAGTCCAAATTTCAGTAAGATGGATCATCTTTTTCAGAAGTTACAGCAATTTTAAAGTAGCGAGTGAATCACTCTGTACTAACAGTTATATGGACATAGCAAATATTAACCTTGCTACTGGCCATTATACAACCCCTGGCAAAAATTTGGAATCCCTGGCCTTGGAGGATGTTCATTCAGTTGTTTAATTTTGTTTAAAAAAAACAGATCACAGACATGGCACAAAACTGAAGTCATTTCAAATGGCAACTTTCTGACTTAAAGAAACACTAAAAGAAATCGAGAACAAATAATGTGGTAGTCAGTAATGGTTATTTTTTTAACCAAGCATAGGGGAAAATTATGGAATCACTCAATTCTGAGGGAAAAAATTATGGAATCATGAAAAACAAACAATCAAAAAAACTCCAACACATCACTAGTATTTTGTTGCACCACCTCTGGCTTTTACAACAGCTTGCAGTCACTGAGGCATGATTAATGAGTGTCAAACAGCACTCTTCATCAATCTGCCTCCAACTTTCTCTGATTGCTATTGCCAGATCAGCTTTGCAGGTTGGAGCCTTGTCATGGACCATTTTCTTCAACTTCCACCAAAGATTTTCAATTGGATTGAGATCCGGACTATTTGCAGGCCATCACATTGACCTTATGTGTCTTTTTTCAAGGAATGTTTTCACAGTTTTTGCTCTATGGCAGGATGCATTATCATCTTGAAGAATGATTTCATCATCCCCAAACATCCTTTCAATTGATGGGATAAGAAAAGTGTCCAAAATTTCAACAAAAAACTTGTATATCTTTGTACCGTGTTAGCCAGTAGATAGAAAAATATTTAGAGTTGAGAGTCCTCAGTGGTTGATACCTTTTAATGGCTAACTGAAAAGATGGTAACAAATTGCAAGCTTTCGAGACTACTCAGGTCTCTTCATCAGGCATAGACTAATACAAAATCTGAAGAATCACATATTTATACACAAAACAGGACAGAAAAAATGCAATAGGTAAGACAAGTGACGTGAAGCAGAATAGTCATTCTGGCAGAGGGATGAGCATAAATATTGGAACAGTTCATAGATAAGGAGTGTGAAAGTTTTATTACCCTCTGATTGGGGTCTGGTAATGTTTTGTGATGTTTTCACAGGGTATTTGGAGTAAATTCCTTAATTGATATAGAATGTCATAAATCCGTATGACAGGTTCATTCCAGCATTAAGAGTGTCAAAGGTCACCCATCAATTTGTATCTCTAGCAATATTCTTCTATATGTCCTTTGCCGAGTATTTTCAGGTGAATTTATCGCCACACAATAAGAGAAAAAAGAATGGATCTACCTGTGGCAAAACATTTTTGCTCCCCTGATCATAGCTTGTTAGATATGAAAATACTTGTACTCAGAGGCAACTTTACATCTCGAAGACAAAGAAGAATTTGCGAATACAAATTGATGGTGACCTTTGACACTCTTAATGCTGGAATGAACCTGTCATACGGATTTATGACATTCTATATCAATTAAGGAATTTACTCCAAATACCCTGTGAAAACATCACAAAACATTACCAGACCCCAATCAGAGGGTAATAAAACTTTCACACTCCTTATCTATGAACTGTTCCAATATTTATGCTCATCCCTCTGCCAGAATGACTATTCTGCTTCACGTCACTTGTCTTACCTATTGCATTTTTTCTGTCCTGTTTTGTGTATAAATATGTGATTCTTCAGATTTTGTATTAGTCTATGCCTGATGAAGAGACCTGAGTAGTCTCGAAAGCTTGCAATTTGTTACCATCTTTTCAGTTAGCCATTAAAAGGTATCAACCACTGAGGACTCTCAACTCTAAATATTTTTCTAACAAAAAACTTGTGCATTTATTGAAGATGTAATGACAGCCATCTCCCCAGTGTCTTTACCTGACATGCAGCCCCATATCATCAATGACTGTGGAAATTTGCATGTTCTCTTCAGGCAGTCATCTTTATAAATCTCATTGGAACGGCACAAAACAAAAGTTCCAGCATCATCACCTTGCCCAATGCAGATTCTCGATTCATCACTGAATATGACTTTCATACAGTCATCCACAGTCCACGATTGCTTTTCCTTAGCCCATTGTAACCTTGTTTTTTTTCTGTTCAGGTGTTAATTGTGGCTTTCATTTAGCTTTTCTGTATGTAAATCCCATTTCCTTTAGGCGGTTTCTTACAGTTCAGTCACAGACTTTGACTCCAGTTTCCACCCATTCGTTCCTCATTTGTTTTGTTGTGCATTTCCTGTTTTAGAGACATATTGCTTTAAGTTTACGGTCTTGACGCTTTTATGTCTTCCTTGGTCTACCAGTGTGTTTGCCTTTAACAACCTTCCCATGTTGTTTGTATTTGGTCCAGATTTTAGACACAGCTGACTGTGAACAACCAACATCTTTTGAAACATTGCGTGATGATTTACCCTCTTTTAAAAGTTTGATAATCCTCTCCTTTGTTTCAATTGACATCTCTCGTGTTGGAGCCATGATTCATGTCAGTCCACTTGGTGCAACAGCTCTCCAAGGTGTGATCACTCCTTTTTAGATGCAGACTAACGAGCAGATCTAATTTGATTCAGGTGTTAGTTTTGGGAATGAAAATTTACAGGGTGATTCCATAATTTTTTCCCTCAAATTGAGTGATTCCATAATTTTTTCCCCATGTGTGGTTAAAAAAATAACCATTACTGACTACCACATTATTTGTTCTTGATTTCTTTTAGTGTTTCTTAAAGCCAGAAAGTTGCCATTTGAAATTACTTCAGTTTTGTGCCATGTCTGTGATCTGTTTTTTTTCAACAAAATAAAACAACTTAATGAACATGCTCCAAGGCCGGTGATTCCATAATTTTTGCCAGGGGTTGTATATTGAGCACAACAATGTCAGACCGAGGTTCCCTGACACATCAAAATAGAGGATTCTATTTTATTTTACAAAATCGCAATATTTGCCCTTAACATTGCGGAAAACAAATAATCAATAGGATACAATTATTGATGAGCGAATGTGCTCAGATAAGGTGTTAACAGAGTACCTTCGGCGAGCTCGAATACTATGTTTGAGTCGCCACAGCTGCATATCCGGTGGCTGTTCGACACATGCCGGGTTTTACCTATTTGTTACGCAATCCCTGAGTGTGTTGCGGCTGTCGAACAGCCACGAGACATGCAGGTGTGGGCACTAGAACATATTATTCAAGTACGCGGAAGACACTTGGTTAGCACACAAACATGCTCTGATAACATCTTATCCCAGCACATTCACTCATCACTACTCATTATTGCATGCCAGGGCTCACAGAAAGATCTGCCAGTACTCTGGTGGGCAAGTCTGACACTGTAATGCAATACTCTAGCATTCCCTGAAAATCTTTACACTGATTTTTATTTTTATTGCTCATTTGCACAGCATATACAAAATTAAGCCACTTCCTAAATAATATCAGTTGAAAGTGCCTTAACATTTTGCTGGTGTAGAGTCAATGCAACTCCTGTACATAGCTGATTGTGCTGTTGTTGTTTACATAGATCTGGCAGGACACAGTTCCTGAATGATGTCTTAACAGGGCATAGGACTGGCTCCATCAGCTATCTTTGTTCTTTTTCCTCCTAAACTAGCCCAGTATTATAAATATCAGAAGAAAAGTCATTAAACACAAAGGGAGGAGAACACCGAGCTCAGAATTTATGAGGGAGAGAGGGTAGATCGTACACATATTGTCAATGTACAAGAGGAGAGAAGATCGCACATGTGCTGTATTACAGGGGGAAATCTGTACAGGATGAAAGGGTTGTCTGGTCTTAAGTAGAGTTGATTGAATTTTGTTCAGATTCGGTTCTGAATACGATCGGCATTAAATATTGATTTTGCAATATTTATTGAACACAACCAAACATTAGAGTCAATGGGAGTAGAAATTACCGAATATGTTCTGAACCAATCATCAAACATACAATCGGCACGAATAGGGAACCAATATAGCACAAATATGGCAAATTCAGATCCAGTGACTGAATCCGAACAAATTCGCTCAACTCTAGTGTTAAGTTATAACGCCACAGTCACTCTATGTGCGCTTGCTGTGAGCATGCTCCGGTTCCAGCAACGGGAGAAGCTGTCAGGCAACCGAAGTAATGTGATCTGCATACATGCACTCACCAGCCGACTACATGGGCACAGCCTCACTCAATGCAAGTGCATTGAGTGAAGTCAAACACGTCTAGTTGGAATATAGCCAGAACTCTGCAATTCGCATACTTGCGGTCACATGACCACCCACTCTCAGAATCCAAGTTTGAATTATGACTTAGGGTACCATCAAAGGACCTGTTCCCATAAATTCTAAGAAATATTAAGGAGCTCTGCAGGAGGCATAATTTTTATCTTTTTTATTCTACTGTTAGGTGCTATATGGCGTTTATGTGAAAGTAATGTTAGGCAATGCACTGTATTATCGAGGTTAATGGCTAAAGGACTTAGTTTTTAAAAAAAGACAATCTGGTACTTGCTAATTACTGATCTGTTGTGCCCGGCGCTGATCTCTGCTGGCTCAGAGCTGTCATTGACTGCTCCTGCCGGCAATTCTGCTGTTTTACATCAACAAAGCAACTCATCTTCTTCTGGGCGGCTCTGTCTATGGGGTGTGACTGATAACATCATGCTGATTGACATCTGGCTCCTTGCAGTTAGGCACCAGGGAACTGGCTGTCTACAAGGCATGACATCGGCAGTCACACCCCGTCAACCCATCAACAGAGTAGAGCGAAAGAGAAGCGACTGCTGTGTTGGCATGAAATCAGAGGAAATGATGACAGGAGTGATCTTTGACTTCTCTTTGCCGACAGAGATCAACGCCAGGCACAACAGGCAGGTAGTAGGCAATTAGCTGTTTGCTGGATCTTATGACCATAATAAAAAATAAAATAAAACCTTTAAATAGCCAATTAAGCAGCCAAAATAAATAGTCTGAGAAGATAGACTCATTGAGACCATCTCTATGCCATCTTTGACTTCCATCGATAGGGAAGCATTTACAAGAAGTAGTCCGGCAATTTTACTGTAACTAATATATTAATTATTATTTTAATATAAGCTAATATATATACATTACAGACCAAAAGTTTGGACACACCTTCTCATTCAATGATTTTTCTGTATTTTCATGTCTATGAAAATTGTAGAATCACACTGAAGACATCAAAACTATGAATTAACACATGTGGAATTATACATTACACTTTACAAAAAAGTGTGAAACAACTGAAAATATGTCTTATATTCTAGATTCTTCAAAGTGTCCAACTTTTGCTTTGATTACTGCTTTGCATGCAGAAAAGGTGAACGGATGGACTCTACATGCCTGGTTCCCACCGTGAAGCATGGAGGAGGAGGTGTGATGATGTGGGGGTGCTTTGCTGGTGACACTGTTGGGGATTTATTTAAAATTGAAGGCATAGTGAACCAGCATGGCTACCACAGCATCTTGCAGCGGCATGCTATTCCATCCGGTTTGCATTTAGTTGGACCATCATTTATTTTTCAACAGGACAATGACCCCAAACACACCTCCAGGCTGTGTAAGGGCTATTTGACCAAGAAGGAGAGTGTTGGGGTGCTACGCCAGATGACCTGGCCTCCACAGTCACTAGACCTGAACCCAATCGAGATGGTTTGGGGTGAGCTGGACCACTCACCGCTTCAATTTTGAATTAATGCCCAACAGTGTCACCAGCAAAGCACCCCCACACCATCACACCACCTCCTCCATGCTTCACGGTGGGAACCAGGCATGTAGAGTCCAGCCGTTCACCTTTTCTGCGTACAAAGCAGTAATCAAAGCAAAAGGTGGCTACTTTGAAGAACCTAGAATATAAGACATATTTTCAGTTGTTTCACACTTTTTTGTAAAGTGTAATGTATAATTCCACATGTGTTAATTCATAGTTTTGATGCCTTCAGTGTGATTCTACAATTTTCATAGTCATGAAAATACAGAAAAATCTTTGAATGAGAAGGTGTGTCCAAACTTTTGGTCTGTACTGTATATTTTAGAAATTGATTGATTGATCTGCTTGAGAGTAGAGTTGAGCAAATTTGTTCGGATTCGGTTGCCGAATCTGAATTTGCCATATTCATGCCATATGGGTACCCTGTTCATGCCGAATGTATGTTTGATGATCGGTTCCGAACATATTCGGTAATTTCTACTTTCAGTGACTCTAATGACGTTCGGCTGTGTTCGACGAATATTGCAAAAACAATATTCACTGCCCATCGTATTTGGAACCAAATCCGAACAATTTCACGCAACTCTACTTGCTCTACCTGTGAGTCATTTACCATATACTAATATCATAAACTTTGTGTTCTACTGCTATAAACATGTCTCCGTAATGTCACAATTTACATTACGCTGCGCAATTTTATCTATATAAATTTTCTGTTTTATACAGTATTACAATCTGAAAATATGACAATAAACTACGCTTTACATGCACTCTGTATCTAAAATACAAATTTACATAGAAAGATGTATGTATAATATTTATAATGCACGTACAGTCAAAGAAAATGATTCTGAGAGAATATATCACATAAAACTGAGAAGCCTCCCCTCGAGGAAGATACATGGAACACCATCTTCTTACATTGAGTTGGATTTAGTATTAATAAAGAGGTATTCTCAAGTTTGAAAGTTATCACCTATTCATGGGATAGGGATAACTTTCAGATCTCTGGGACCCCAACCGATCCCAAGAACTGTACTCTGAAGAGCCCCGCTTGTGAATGGAGTGGTAGTTGATCATGTGTACTGTCACTTCATTCACTCTATTTTCCTGCAGATATAGTGTTAATCTGCAGGTTAATAGCTTCTACCTTTTTAATACCTTTTAACACCTTCATGTCTGGCAGGTTTTTAGGAAGCAGTATGGGAAATCTTTGTTTGTAATTCAACTGTGGTGTCTTCAGAGTCTTCTCTAGGGGTGTGCACTTTCCCTCCTTCCTTTCAGATGTTTCCAATTACAGCTCAGAAGCTTCTAAGACTGCTGCTCAGCTGTCAAGCTGATTGCTAGCATCTGGGAGGGAGGAATGAAAGCACACGCTCCCAGAGAAGACTCTGAAGAAATGCCCAGTTACACTACAAGCAGAGATTTCACATGCTGCACTCAAAAAGCAACAAAAGTGAATATCTCTGCAATAGAATGATGTAGCACAAAAAGGAAAAGAGCGGCAGAATCGGTATCACCCATTGCTCAGTGAAAAAAATGAACTGTACTGATATGGAAGGACCTCTCTTTATAAAGATACTAAAAGTATAATTGAAAATGGATTTTAGAAATTAGACAACATCTTGATATGTCAGTAAAATTTGATAACTTTCAACTATCAGTTGTTAAGAAGTCATGAAAGATTTTTATAAGAATGTTGTTTAGATGTCTAGGTGAGACACTTGGGTCCCGATTCGTCATTTGCATCTTTGTATGTCCCCTTTCTTATCTTATAGCATTCGTAGATGTTTTTACACCAAATTCTTCAAAATGTTGCACTTGGTTCATCAATATTGTGCAAAATCAAAAACGCACTCTTTTTTTTGTCTTTGACATGCTTTGTGACTTTTTAGCATATTTTGCTAAATGAAGCAAAACTCCAAAACTAAAACCCTGTCCACATTAGTGAACATAAAAAAAATTAAACAGTTATAAAATAGGCTTTAAAAAAGCGTAAATTAAAAGAACAATGGGACACAAATGAAAAACAGGTGAAAAACACCAAAAAGCGAGAGAAAAAAAGGTGCAAATACAATTATGAATCATGCCCTTTGTGCATGTATATGGGACAGATGACAAAAGGCATCACCCATCCAATACACAACTGTCTCCTCCATAATTATTGTTTTCCTTGTATTGTTAATAAGGAAAGCTGGGTAAACTGAGACTGTTACTGGTAAATGATGAAAAAATCTAGATGAAAAAATGGCATGCACAACTTAGAAGAAAACTAAAGATGCAAAGAATGTTCTACTTGAACCTCATACTCATGGGTGGGTAGTGAAGCATAACCTGAAAATGGTGGGTTATTAACACCCTCTCTACCTGGCTTTTTTATACTGTCATGGTTCATCATGTGCAGTTTAACCATATCTGCCCCATCCCTTGCTTCATGCTTTGCATCAATTGCAGCAAGTTCTTCTTTGGAAAGATGGTAGATGATTCCAGCACCAAACGAGTCACCAACTACATTGATCGATGTTCTCATACGGTCTCTTCAAGACAAAAAGAAAATATGGAGATAGCTGAGACTGCGTAGAGCATCCTGGCCTCAGTTCATACAGTATGTCTGCCTTATCCAATTAACTAGCTATCAAGTGAGGATCACATTATTGTGTTTGGGGACCTCATTTTCTAAAGTAGAGATATGACATTTCTGGTCTCGCAGCTGGAGTTCAATGATCCAAGGGACAAAGGCTTTTTGCAATGTAAAAAAGTACGTGTTTCAGCACTTTACCAGTGCCTTCTCAGGCTTAATAATTCTAATTCAGTGCTAAAAGCGTAGTTTTTCACAATGCATTGGAATCTTACTAAAGAGGTTGTCCACTTCTAAGTCAATCTTTTCTTGATCTAAATGTTTGGCCTCTATAAAATTAAAAAGCTACCTACCATGCCAGCGCCATTCCAGTGGTGTCAGTATAGGAAGAAGCACCAGGCCGTGGGTACCTGCTCTGCGCCGGGTCCGGAACTGTCGGGGCTGTCTCCTCTGTTGTCCGGGGACCAGACAGACCTTTGGATCTGGAAATAGGGGGCGTGGCTGAATTGCTGAAGCCACAGCACGCACAGAAGCAGTCAGACTTGGTGGGAACAGAAAGCGCGCAGCAGTGGGAAGTGAGTGCTCCGTGAATCGAGCATCGTAGTAGCACAGACCCACACCCGAACATCCCCACTGCTACCTGCAGAGAATGTGAGCAGAGACGTGCCGTGTGCCCGTTGGCCCCTGCAAAGCAAGGTGCCAAGCGCTCCGGGCCCTGAGTGCTGCGCACGTGCCACCTAAGAGAGACCAGTTGTGTAATCATGAACTGCTCCCTGACCCCCCGGTGTATATATGCCGAGCCACGTTGTGCTCAGGCAGTGCTGTGTCCCGTACCCCTCTAGCCACATTGACATATGGACTGAGGACTCCGCGGATGGTATCAGAGACTAACCGCTGCCGCCAGGACACGGATAGTCGTCATCTACAGGACCTCACCGGACCAAACCCGTGCTGGCCGTTACTGGCACCATCGTTTGCCTCATGGATGGTCCCTACAGCCTGAAGACTGCCTGACTGGATAAGTTACACCCTTCAGAACTATTACTTCTAGTATTACCGCTGCTTCTCCAATCAGTATATCTTTTACATCCGAACTGTCTATTTTTCCCCCATTTAACTGTTCATCTCCCTGCGTGGAGTATACCTTTGTTGATTAAAAGTATTAACCCTTGCTCTGTCTGCTGTCTGTCACTGCATCCTGCAACCTGCTCACATCGGTACTCACTTACCTAGGGCTCTCGTGCTGTTGTTGTGACACGTGAGCCTGGTGCCCAATCAGCGCTGGCGTCATTGACCCAGTATTCGGACAAATTGAACATCAAAAGGAAGTCAGGGCTGTGGCTGCTTCCTCCTGATGTTTGATTTGTCCAAAAGCGGAGACCATGATGCGGTTCAAATGTCACAACAATCGCATGAGATCCCCGGGAATGCGAGTGCCGACACCGCTGGAATGGTGCTGGCATAGGAGGGGAGTGTAAGCTTTTGTATTTTATCAGGGAAAAGTACAGGGTATGAGAAGGGGTTGTCCAAGTAGTGGGCAACTTCTTCAATATTCACACAGGCAAAGATGAGTCCTCCAACCTTTGCAGGATTATCAGCAACAGTTGGATACCCCATCTCTTTCTATAAGTGTTGTGTCCTCTACACAACACTATACGGTATTTATAAGGCTTTCTCATATTGTCATCTCACGACGTTACTACTTTTTAAAAAAATAGCTGGAAATCCATCTGGGCTGTTTCTGAAAACTGTCTTGCTTTTAAAGCCATCATGGAGGAGCATGTCTCTGTCTTTGCCACCAATAGAAATCAAGGTGCAGGAACTTCAGGTTGCTTGTAGGTAAAATTTTATTCAGTCTTATATAAAACAAAAGTTATATACACAACGCGTTTTGACTGCAGCCTTCTACAGGTGTATTACCTTTAAAGGGAATTTGGCACCACATTTGAGTGATCTAAACTATTAAAATGAGCATGCAGGTTATTGATGGCTGAAAAAGATCCTATCTGTATGCCTCATGGATGATGCCTTGTTGTGGAAAAATCATCTTTTATCACTTTATGTAAATGAGTTTTTGGAGGCTGTTTGGGGACCGGAAGATAACGCTGCCTCATCGCTTCATTATTCTATCTTTCTACTCCCACATAGTCACTGTGTCTGACTTTTTTCAGCAGTCTATAACCTGTATGCGCATATTGATAGGTCAGATCCCTCAAATATGGTGACAGATTCCTTTCAATGTGAGGAAAGTTACAATTTCTGGTTTTCAGCAGGACTTTCCTTCCATCAATTATGCATCATTAGAATATCTAGGTCACACATCTGTAAGATTTGGAATGCACGCTGCACAGATTGAATTTAGTAAAGAGGCCAAAGGCATTACAAGAAAAGTAAAGGGCCCCTGAGACCGTCGATGACATAAAACTCCTCAAGCTTTGGCTTCTTTATGAATGTAGCGTGATCTGGAGACAATTCAAGGATGATTACAATATTGAGAAATTCTAGATAAATCGTTACATAGCATTATTATGAGCACTTCTCTGATGTGTTGGATTATAGGCTAATTCACTTTTTGTGCTCTGGGCAATCACTAAACAATTACAAAAACAGATGTCAGCTGTAGCCTATAAATAATCTATTAAATGTTTAGAAAAATGCAATAGGAAGCAAACATGGTTTAACTTTTCTCTAGTAACAGTGCCACATCTGACTTTAGGTTGTGTGTGGTATTGCAGCTCAGCATTATTCACTTGAAGAAGCATGAGCTGCAAAGCCACCAACAGTCCAATGGGCGACTCTTTGCTCTAAGCCAGAACAATTCCTTTATAAGATATTATCACTATGGCCGGGGTCACACTTGTGAGTGCAATGCAAGAAACTCGCGGAAGTCTCTCGCCTCAATACCTGGCACTGCCGCCAGCACTCGGGACCGGAGTGTACGGCTGCATGTATTTCTATGTAGCTGAACGCTCTGGTCCGAGTGCTGGCGGCAGTGCTGGGTATTGAGGCGGGAGTTTCTCACATTGCACTCGTAAATGTGACCCCGGCCTATGATAAGGAATTGTCGATGGCCAAAAATGTCATCTCAAAAGTAGATGGATTAATATAATAATGGTGCAAGTTTAAAGTATAGTGTGTATTCTGTATGTACAGTATGTATATTGCTTGTGTTTGTATACATGAAGGACATTTTAAGCCCCTCATTTCACCCTTTAAAATCACCCAGAAAATATTCTACAAATTTCCATTTTGGGTCACGTTCATGTAGCTCACATTTGTTAATAAGGACTACTCACCAGGTCAAAATGTTCACTGTTTGCTCCTATTTATTCCCACGGTTCCCCTGAGTATTCCATTTTCTGATTTTTTTTTCAAATGTCTTACGGTTCCAGGGATATTGGCTGTTACGGCCATTGCAGGGCCAAGCAAACTGTTATGCCCAACCGTAGCGCATGTGGATTTGTGGACCCATCGTGCCACAGGGCCAGGCCCACCCAGGAAGGGGCATAAATAAGCAGCTACCTTGGTGTTCACTGGAACCTCTAGTGGTGAGGTCAGGCTTGTGCAGCAGGTAGACGCTAGGTATCACTCCTGGGCAGAACACGATTACTACAGCTGCTTATGCCAGGAGTCAGGTACGCTGACCCTGAATGAGGGCTTAACGACTCATAGACTGGGGGATAATGTTCATGGCCTGGCCAGACTAGGACCAGGGAACTTCGAGAACAGGGCTGGCCGAACCAGGACAAGGGGACTTTGGGCAAAGAATTGGTCACACCAGGACCAGGGACAATGTTCAGCTTCTGGCCGCTCATGGACCAGAGGACGAGATTCAGGCACTGGCTGCTGAGGGACCAGGGGTTGAGCTTCAGGCACTGGCTGTTGAGGGACCAGGGGTTGAGCTTCAGGCTCTGGCTGCTCTGGGACCAGAGGACTAGCTTCAGGCACTGGCTGCTCTGGAACCAGGGAATGAGATTCAGGGACCAGGAGATTCGGGAGGGACAACCTGGGAGATCACGCCACTGGGCTGGGGGTGAGTAAGCTGGTGACCCTCCATGGAGGGCGAAGGGGATATCATGTAGGGGTGTTGGTACCAGCGCTACATTGACTTTTTATTTAGTGCTAATTTTGTATGGTCTTCTGCAAGAGGGTGTGGCTTACAAGGTACTTATGCACAGCAGCTTAAAGACACACCCAAGAGGATCCTGTGAGCCACACCCTTAATAAAAATTATACAATTTAGCACAAAATAAAAAAGCCATATCTCTTGAACCGTATGGAGGATTAAAAAAAATTAAAAAAGAAATAC
Source organism: Oophaga sylvatica (assembly GCA_033576555.1). Taxonomy (NCBI): domain Eukaryota; kingdom Metazoa; phylum Chordata; class Amphibia; order Anura; family Dendrobatidae; genus Oophaga; species Oophaga sylvatica. The sequence continues at coordinate 448,265,879 of JARQOD010000003.1, read as the reverse complement.
TCAGGTGAGTGGTGGGAATAAAATAAGAGCAAGAACTGACCATATATAACCTTGTGACAGGTCTTTTTTAGAGTCACCTATCACAAACCAATTTTCAAAAGAAAAAGGTTCATATCTGCATGACAGATGTGTTTATACATAGGAGCTATTTACTTACAGCAACCAGTCCACTGCAATTAGCAAACTGATGTCCTGAGTTGGCAGTCCCACAGCTGTTAAGATGAGGAGCATGGTGACAAGGCCGGCACTGGGTATACTAGCTGCGCCCACACTGGCTAAGGTTGCTGTGAGACTAAGGGGAACAGAGAATAATGCATTTCATGTTATTATTACAAGGCATCATGCCACTCTGCCACATATATCCGGATGAGAACCATGGGAACAGCTTACCTTACTGTTGCTATTTGACCGGCGTCCAAGGACACACCATTCATTTGAGCTATAAAGATGGCTGCCACTGCTTCATACAGTGCTGTGCCATCCATGTTAATGGTTGCTCCAATGGGCAAAACAAAGCGCGTTACTCTCTTGTCAATCTTTAAATTCTCCTCCAAGCAGCGGAAAGTGACAGGAAGTGTGCCAGCACTAGGAAATGAAAGATGGTTGAGGCAAGCATATGAATCCAACTGAAATTCAATAGCTCTTAGAAATAAACTTTATAGAGTAACATACAACCCTAGTAAGCCTTGCAGAAAAGCTAAAAGTCTTTTTAAGTCTATGTTCACACTGAAGCCTCGATTCATCATTCGCTATTTTTGTAAGTTACTTTTTTTCTTGGCCTTGAAGCTTTTGTTGATTTTTAAAAAATTTTCAAGACGGTGCGCATGGTTCATAAATTGTGCAAAAAGCAAAAGAAATGGTATTTTTTTCTATTTTTAACAATTTTTGCAACTTTTTAGAGAAAAAAAGTTGCATGTTTCACAAAAATTGCATCAAAAAGGCTTGTATACTTACAATTACTACAAATTTTGCTATGTTTTAAAGAGATGCAATTGATGAATCAAGCAAAAAAATCTTAACATCACAAATTCTGCTACACTGGCGGACATAAGAAAAAACAGGCGACAACATATAAGACAGAATTAAAAAAAAGTGCAAACTGCAAAAAGAATTACCGTAGGTGCAAATGAAAACCAGTCAAAATCATCCTTAAAAAACAATTTAAAAATTATTTAAAAAGTAATTTGATTTTATTATGTGGAAAATCCATTTTGTTGTTCATATGCAGAGTTTTCCTGAGCAGTTTCTATTTCTTGAAGAGATTTTGAAAAGCAACTGATGGAAAAAAAAGTGCATGTCACTTCATTGAACTGGGTCCTGAAGGAAACCTACCCAAACTAGATTATCAAGTGGCACAACCGGATTTGTTCCTTTTGTTCCCAGAATTATATCTATGTTCAATAGATTATTCTCCCAGTTCAAATAAAGGATTTGGATTTGGCCGTGCCTGCTGTGTCAACATTCCATCACAAACTGGTTGGCAGTAGTGGGATAAGAGTGGAGGGAACGGAGAACAGCAGCAACAAATGACACAAGAATTTCAGGATACAGGAATTGAACTGTGGTGAACCTACAAACAAGGGCCCGTGAAATACAGGTTAGTTGCAAAGAACAGTCCAAGAATTAACTAATTGAGGTTTTGGAAGGAACTAGTCTTCAAAATGGTGTTGACGAGAGATTCCGAGAGCAATTAGAGGAAAGACCGGACCTAGAGGTAAATACATGGAAAGTCAGTAGGTTGTATGGTATTAGGAAGGGATGACATTGCTTGGGGACAAAGCCACAAGTATGAGGACTGTGAGAGGGTCACAGGCACAGTGTATGAAGGAAGATATGTGTCACTGTGCATATTAGTGTCAGTGATGTAAAACCAGAATAGTTTTCCTCCAGCACGCTATGTGTTGAGAGGGTTAAGTTATGTTATGGGCTGGCTTTAGTGGAACGTCATAGAGCGGGTGGGAGGAGGTCCACCATATCTCCACCTGCAGAGTTCTGATAGGACCTGTGTGATGGCAAGATCATGTGATCATCACATGGGGTGTTTAATACCTGGCCATGAAAGTCAATGGGTGTGGTATTCTGGGAGAGGTCGAACTCCCAGAGGAGCTAAGGACGCTGTGCGTGTTGCCTGCAGTTAAGTCTGCAGGGCAATGACTCTGTTAAACGATACCTTTTGTTTTGTTTTACTGTTATGCCAGAAAGGCTCTGTTTATTTTCCCTGAACCCAGCTTAAGTTTATGCTGTCCATAATAAACTAGCAAGTGAACTACTATCAGTACGGTTCCTGAAGAAGCAGCTAAGTGTGTCAACCCCTCAGAAGTGGTCTTTTGAGTGCAGGCAGCATTCCAGGAACAAACATGAAATTCACCATTCAGAGCGAGACGTCCTGCAGCATGAAGGAGCTTGTGAAACATCTCGTCCAGGTACAGCAGCAACACCAGCTCCCCAGTCAACAGCAGAATTTGGTGCAACAGGAGTCAAATAAGCTGCTAGCACAGCAGCTTCAACAACATCTACAGCAGCGACAACAGCAGGAGGCCCTAACAAGGCAAATGGAGCACCTCGCAGAGGCGGTTCATGTAAGGCCGGCGGTCTCCTCTCCATCTCCAGGTGATGATGCGCATGTCCGGAAAACGGTAAGATGAGCCATACAAAAAATGACCCAGGGGATGATGTCGAAGCCTTTTTGACTGTGTTCCAGCGGGTAGTGGAGCAGGAGAGGCTACTTCCAGAGCTGTGGTAAGAGGTGCTGGTCCCCTATTTGACTGGTGAACCCCAAAAGTCATGTTACGACTTCACCCTCCAGGATGCCAAAGAAAATGGAAAATTCAAAAAACTGAAATTCTGGCACACCTGGGAGTGACAATGTCTGTAAGGGCCCAGCGAGTCCACCACTGGGCGAATACTGGTGACAAACCCCTACGCTCCGAGATGTTCGATCTGTTGTACCTGGTCCAAAATTGGCTGCAGCCAAAGTCTTCCACTCCGGCCCAGATGGTTGAGCATGTGGTGATAGACAGGTTCGTCTACTTCCTCCCCAGGCCAAAACAGACCTGGTTTGCCCAGGGCGACCCCCGTAATGCAGACGACTTGGTCAGCCTGGTTGAGAGATACCAGGTTGTGGACAAATCCCTTGGGTGCCAGACCTGGCTACTACTTACCCGTACTGGGATACCCAAAAGGGACTGGATCACCACGGAGGGTGAATAGACCCACAAATGGAGGGCATCCCAATCCTGCTGAAGGGTCCCCTAAGGATGTTGTGAAGGACGTGGTCTGTTGGCGATGTCATAATCCTAGACATATAGCCGTTCAGTGTCATATGTCCTCTGAATCCATGGACTGCAATCTAGACAGGCACTGATCCTATTATGCCTATTCGGCCAGCAGTGTGGAATGTCAACCCGTTGAGGGTCCCCAGTCGTGTGCCGTGTCCGTCAATGGGGTTATGGGTCTGGGACTGTTGGACTCTGGAAATGAATATGGTGACCCTAATCAGCACTGCCCCACCAGTTAATCCCTAACAAGTTTGTGGGTGACCGCTGCATACACAGAGACTCCAAGGACTACCCTGTAGCCCACATAAACATGGGAATAGACTGTGATGATTAGTCCCATGAGGGTTGAATAGTAAAAGACTTAATCCATCCTGTCATACTGGGGTGGGATTTTGCTCTGTTTTGGAACTCGTGGCAAAAGGGGGCTGTACAGAGTGTCCCGGTCAAAAGCCAGGCCCCTCTGAATTCGACTTTGTCAAAATCAGAGGTGAAGGAGTTTCCCCTATGCATCCTTGCTGGAGAGGAGAATGAGACGGTAACAGAGGAGCCTAGCTTCCCTAACTTAGGGGTGCCCGAAGAGAACTTTGGGACTATTCCACTTCTGGACCTTACAATGAAGGGGGCATTTGAGAATGTGATTATATGTAATGGGGTTGCTCAAGAGCCTGGGGCTGACACCAGGTTCCCTCATTTTGCACTACATGGTGAATTGTTACATCGGGTGACCAAACTGAAGAGAGGAAAGATAGTAGAAGAGTTGTTAGTTCCAAGACCCTACCGGCGGAGGGTTTTAGACATGGCCCATTCGCATGTTTTGGTGGACATCTTGGAATTGAGAAAACTCAGAAGAGAGTGTTACAGAGGTTCTATTGGCCAGGGTGTTACCAAGAGATCCTGAATAATTCTAGGTCCTGCCCCCTCTGTCAGAAAACTGCTCCTACTTCTCACTTCCGAAGCTCCTTAGTTCCCTTACCTGTGATAGAAATCCCCTTTGAGAGGATTGCTATGGACCTGGTAGGTCCCCTTGTTAAATCAGCACGTGGCAATCAGTACATCTTAGTGGTGACAGGCAACCCGGTACCCAGAAGCAGTGCCGTTGAGGAACGCTTCAGCTAAGAGTATCGCCCGAGAGCTTGTCCATATCTTTGCCAGGACCGGTTTGCCCAAAGAGATTTTGACGGACCAGGGGACCCCATTTATGAGCAAAGATATGCGGGAGCTGTGTAGAGTTCTCCAGATCGCACAGCTACGAACCTCCATTTACCAACCACAAGACCTTGAAGTCCCTGCTCAAGAGGGTCGTTGAGAAGGACGGTCAGGACTGGGATTAGCTTCCACTAGCTTCTCTTCGTTTGAGCTCCTGTACGGCCGACATCCATGAGGGCTACTGGACATCGCCAAGGAAACCTGGGAAGCCGAGGTAATACCACACCAAACTGTCATTGAGCATGTTGCCCAGCTGCAAGACAGAATGGCACATGTAATGCCTATCGTAAGGGAATGTAAAAGAGACACCGTGTGCACAGCTACTAGGTGGTGCTAGAATCTAAGTTCCCAAGCCAAAGTATATATATTATAGATTAAGCACTCAGCTTAAATACTTTTGAGAAAGTGGGTTTATTGTAGTACACTTAAACGTTTCGGTCACTCGGACCTTCATCAGTTAAAGGGAGCAATATCGCTCCGCACTCAGATAAAGTCTTATAGAAGCTGTAAGGTGAGTATAAAGAGCACAGTACTTGTAAAGGAGCCGTAGCGCTCCACAATCAGAGTGATGGTATCTTGCAGGTCCTAATTTAAGTGGGCACGGGGGGGGGGCAGTAGATATTGCGACTGGAGGGCGTTTCTCGGGATTGTGGGGTATTACCAGCGTTTTATCCCGAACTTTGCTATAATTGCCGCACCGTTAACTGATCTCCTTGTAGGCACCAAGTCAACGATGGTAAAATGGACTCCTGTTATGTTTTGGTAGCTGAGGAGAGTAAGCAAAAACGGCAATACACCAGAGAGGCTGGAACCTATTGGATTGCAGTAACCTGAACTAACCACACAACTAGAGTTAGCCGTGGAGCGTTCCTACGTTGATCCTAGACGCCTCGTCACAGCCTGAGAGATAACTACACCTAAAGGCAGAAAAATGAAAGCTATCTGCCCCGGAGCAGATCCCCAAAGAAAATAAGAAGCCCCCAAACATGTAATGGCGGTTAGACAAGAGGAAGCACAGACACAGACAGAAAATAAAATGAGCAAATGCTGGGGCCCAATCTGTCTAGACAGAAAAGTACAGGAAAGGATACTCACTGCAATCCAAAAAAACCCTAAAAAAAACCAACACTACTGATTGCAAAAACACCTGAGATCACACGACCTCTACCACCTAAATCAGTTCTCTGGTGTAACAAAACTAAGCCGCAGCCACTGAAAAAAACAGGAAAAAGCAAATGAACAAACAACAGTGGCTTCAGATAAACTGAGAGGAGCACAAGTTCCCCGAAGGGGACCTGGCTGACCTCCACAGAAGTGCAGGGAACAATGCAAAAAGCAAGCACAAAAATAAAAGCAGAAAATATCTTATCTGATAGCAGAAGATGCAGGCAAGACTCAGCAAGCTTCCAAATGAACCAGGAACCACAATTGAGAACAATTGATCACCGGCAACCATCATGGGAGAGAACCTCCCTTATATCAGACCAATCCGTGATCCCAGATTGCCACTCCTCGCTGAAAGGTTCAGTACTGTCAGTAACCACCAGAGGGAGCCTCTGCTCAGAAACCATTTTTAGCACATTCACAACAGACTCCTGACACAGAGATGGTGTTTGAAGAGCTGAAGCAGGTTCTGTGCAAGAATCCGGGTCTGGTCACACCCTACTTTATTAAAGAATTTGTGGTCCAGACCGATGGTTCAGAAGTTGGGCTGGGAGCCATGCTGTCACAGGAAATCAATGGAGAAGAGCATCCCATCCTGTATCTGAGCCAGTAACTCTCATGTTGCGAAAAGAAGTACACAATAGTTGAGAAAGAATAATTAGCCATAAAGTGGGCTATTGACACCCTGAAATACTACCTGCTAATCCATAGGTTTAAGTTAGTGTCAGACCATGCCCCTCTGAGATAGTTAAGAGAGAAGAAGGGTAAGAACGCCAGGGTGACTAGGTGGTTTTAGCCCTTCAAGACTCTCTCCCGAATTCCGTGTTTAGTGTCTGAAGGTGCCAAAACCCCGGCTTTGGGCAGAGGGGATAATATGTGACAGGGTCACTGGCACAGTGAATGAAGGGAGATATGTGTCACTGCATATATTAGCATCAGTGATGTAAAACCAGAATAGTTTTCCTCTAGCACGCTATTTCTTGAGAGAGTTTAGTTATGTTATGGGCTGGTTTTAGTGGACCTTAATAGAGCGGGTGGGAGGAGGTCCACTGTATCTCCACCTGCAGAGTCCTGGCAGGACCTGTGTGATGTCAAAGTCAAAGTCATGTGATCATCACATGGGGTGTTAAATACCTGGCCATGAGAGTCAGTGGGTGTGGTGTGCTGGGAAAGGTGGAACTCCCACGTAGGCCCCTGAGGAGCTAAGGAGGCTGTGTATGTTGCCTGCAGTGAAGCCTGCAGGGTAAGAACTCAGTTAAACGTTAGCTTTTGTTTTACCGTTATGCCAGAAAGGCTCTGAACCTTGCTTAAGTTTATGCTGTCCATAATAAACTAGCAGGTGAACTACTAGCAGTACCTATCCTGTGTCTACATGGTGAAGCAGCTGAGTGAGTCAATCCCTCACAGGTAGTGTTGAGCATTTCGATACCGCAAGTATCGGGTATCGGCCGATATTCGCTGTATCGGAATTCCGATACTTAGTTCCGATATTTTTCCAATATCGTATACCAGAATCGGAAGTTCCCATAATTCTTTGAGAGGCAATGTGATTTTAGTCAGCCAATGAGGAATCTTATGAAGTGTGGGCACATCCTGTAATGCTGCGGTCATCTTAACTAATGGCATGGCTGTGATTGGCTGCTGAAATGATGTCAGAATGCACTATAAAAGGCGCCGCCGCCATTTTAGCGTCGCTGTGCTGTGAACTCAGTTAGGGACAGAACGCTGTTCTGCTGACTTTGAGGGACAGTTAGACATTGCGATTTTGTGTACTGTGCTTTAGGCAGGCTAGTTTACCAACCGCTGTGTAAAGCTTCCTTTTGCCAGTGTTGTTTTAACAGCTCTGTGCAAGGTGTGTGTGAGAGTGCAGGTGACGCTGCAATTTGCTCTGCATCCACCGCTGTTTGTAGGCATCTGCACGTGTCACTCACTGACTCTTTTTTTTATTTTATTTTGTGGAATTGGTGCAGCTCCATTATATTTGAAAAAAATCTAATCTATTAGTGTGACGCGCTTCCATCCGTATACAATACATTGGTTGCAAACACTATAGAAGTACAGAAAGGAGCCTTTCACAGATAGTGAACAGTTGTGTTTCAGTGTTCACTGCAGTCTGTGAGGTTTTGATTTTTTGAGTGCAGATCACGCTCCAGTTAGTTCTTCAACCACTGCTGGTTGTAGTCTGCTGAGCGTGTGTCACTGCCTCATCCTTCACATTTTTCTCTAATTGGTGCTGCTCCATTATATTTGAAAAAAATCTAATCTATTAGTGTGACGCGCTTCCATCCGTATACAATACATTGGTTGCAAACACTATAGAAGTACACAAAGGGGCCTTTCACAGCTACTGAACAGTTGTCTGCAGTGTTCACTGTAGTCTGTGAGCTTTTCATTTTTTGAGTGCAGATTACGCTCCAGTTAGTTCTTCAACCACTGCTGGTTGTAGTCTGCTGAGCGTGTGTCACTGCCTCATCCTTCACATTTTTCTCTAATTGGTGCTGCTCCATTATATTTGAAAAAAATCTAATCTATTAGTGTGACGCGCTTCCATCCGTATACAATACATTGGTTGCAAACACTATAGAAGTACACAAAGGGGCCTTTCACAGCTACTGAACAGTTGTCTGCAGTGTTCACTGTAGTCTGTGAGCTTTTCATTTTTTGAGTGCAGATTACGCTCCAGTTAGTCTTCAACCACTGCTGGTTGTAGTCTGCTGAGCGTGTGTCACTGCTTCATCCTTCACATTTTTCTCTAATTGGTGCTGCTCCATTATATTTGAAAAAAATCTAATCTATTAGTGTGACGCGCTTCCATCCGTATACAATACATTGGTTGCAAACACTATAGAAGTACACAAAGGGGCCTTTCACAGCTACTGAACAGTTGTCTGCAGTGTTCACTGTAGTCTGTGAGCTTTTCATTTTTTGAGTGCAGATTACGCTCCAGTTAGTTCTTCAACCACTGCTGGTTGTAGTCTGCTGAGCGTGTGTCACTGCCTCATCCTTCACTTTTTTCTCTAATTGGTGCTGCTCCATTATATTTGAAAAAAATCTAATCTATTAGTGTGACGCGCTTCCATCCGTATACAATACATTGGTTGCAAACACTATAGAAGTACACAAAGGGCCTTTCACAGCTACTGAACAGTTGTCTGCAGTGTTCACTGTAGTCTGTGAGCTTTTCATTTTTTGAGTGCAGATTACGCTCCAGTTAGTTCTTCAACCACTGCTGGTTGTAGTCTGCTGAGCGTGTGTCACTGCCTCATCCTTCACATTTTTCTCTAATTGGTGCTGCTCCATTATATTTGAAAAAAATCTAATCTATTAGTGTGACGCGCTTCCATCCGTATACAATACATTGGTTGCAAACACTATAGAAGTACACAAAGGGGCCTTTCACAGCTACTGAACAGTTGTCTGCAGTGTTCACTGCAGTCTCTGAGGAATAACCACACTTAGGCCTTATAACTTTTCTGACTTTCTTTATCAATCTACCAAGATGAAGAAGGCAGGGAGTAACGCACGTGGTCGTGGCCGTGGAGTTTCAGCAGGGAGAGGACGTGGGGATTCTGTGGCTGCTGCCACACCCAGTGACACAGCATCCACCAGTTTTCCCCGTGAGCGTTCCTTTATGCGCACTTTTGTAGGAGCTCAGTGTACCCCCCTGCTGCGGGAAGAACAAATTGAAGCCGTTGTTGGTTGGATGGCAACCAATGCATCGACTTCAATTGCTTCCACCTCCTCTCAGGACCACAGCACTGTTGAACAACCATCTGTCTCTTCACCGCCTGCCAAATTGCCCAGTAGAGAGCTCTGTAAAGGAGCCAGCTGAGTCTCTGCTTCTGTTCTCAGAATCTGTTGGCTTGCAAACAGGGGCCCAGCCAAGCAGCATTCTGGAATGTGAAGAAGAGGCAGTATGCAGTGATGCGTAACACTGTGTCTCTCTGAATCTGAAGAGGCGGGTGAGCCAGTGCCGATGGTCAGCACACCGCAGAACTCATCTAATGATGATGAGACTCAGGTGCCAGTTTCTGTTGAGCATGGTGCTGGCCAGACCACCCAACAGCAGCAGGTGTTGGAAGAGGGTAGTGGAGATGATGAGGTCCAAGACCCAACATGGCGTGAGGAACAGGAAGTGGTGGTAGCAGCTCTGAGGAAGAGATTGCCCCAACGGTCCAAACAGTAGGGAGAGGTAGGCTGCAGACTCGGTTGCCTGTAGCCTCCAGTTTGGCACCCGTTCGTAGCAGTTCTCTTCCAACAGCCAAAACGGGTGCTCCCAGGACTTGCACTGCGTGGTCCTTTTTTGACACACTTGCAGATGATATTTGCTATGTCAAATGCAAGCTGTGTAATCAAAAAGTAAAAAGAGGTAAAAGTGTCAGTAACCTTAATACCACAAATATGTGGAAACATGTGCGGTCAAAGCACGTGGTTGAGTTACAAAGACACACTGGAGATGTAGGCCAACCTACAGCAGCACCTACATCTTCAGCTCGTGTTGGAGCCTCTTCCTCCAGCTCACACACAGCTGGTTCGGCTTCCTCACAGGATCGCCATGGAAGAACCTCTGTCACTGTTGTCCAGAGACCCAGTGTTATTCCACCCACAGCTGCAAGTTCCCTGTCATCCTCACACTCCCAGGCCACAAAACAGCCATGGGTAGCACAGGCATGGGATGAAAGACGGCCATACTCGGCAAACCATCCACGAGCACAGGCTCTGAATGCTGGCATTGCAAAACTCCTGTCCCTTGAAATGCTGTCATTCAGGCTGGTGGAGACTGATAGTTCCGTAACTTAATGGCATTGGCAGTCCACAATACAATGTGCCCAGCGATTTATTTCAGCAGGCAAGCCGTCCCTGGTCTGCAAAAGCATGTTGAGGGAAAAATTAAACATGCGCTACTAAACGCCGTCAGTAGCAAGGTCCACCTGACCACCGATGCGTGGACCAGTACCCATGGCCAGGGACGATACCTTTCCCTCACTGCCCATTGGGTCAATGTTGTGGAGCCGGGTACAGATCTTGCGAGTGGCGCTGTACGTGTTCTGCCAACTCCAAGAATTGCAGGAATCAAGTCTGTCCACATTGACTCCTCCTCCTACTCCAGTTCCTCAGAATCATCGCTGCAGGAGCCGTCACGGTCTACCTCCACATGGACCCGTGAACGCTTACCTGATGCGACCGATATGAGCACAGCCGTGGCCAAACGTCAACAGGCCGTCCTGAAATTAATTTCCATGGGGAATCGAAGCCACACAGCGCAGGAGCTCTGGAATGCCATCAAGCAGGAGAGCGACGTGTGGTTGCCAGCGAATCTCCAGCCAGGCTTGGTAGTGTGTGACAATGGCCGAAATCTGGTGGCAGCTCTGGGCCTTGGCAACCTCACTCACATACCATGTCTGGCACATGTGCTCAACTTGGTCATGCAGAGTTTTTTGAGGGACTATCCGGATCTTGATGCACTGCTGCACAAGGTCCGCCTAGAGTGCGCTCACTTGCGACGTTCCAGCATGGCCAGATCGCGCATTGCAGCTCTGCAACGCAGATTTCGCCTTCCTGAACATCGCATCATATGTGACGTACCCACCAGGTGGAATTCCACGTTACATATGTTGGAGCGGTTGTGTGAGCAGCAGCCAGCAGTAATGGAGTATCAGCTGCATCAGGCGCAATCAACTTGCAATTTGCACCGTTCACACTTCACCACTACTGAGTGGGCCTCTATGAAGGACATCTGCCACGTTTTGCGTGCGTTTGATGAGTCAACGCGGATGGCGAGTGCAGATGATGCACTAGTCAGCCTGACTGTCCCCCTTATCTGCCTGCTTCAAAAAACACTGCAAGCACTAAGGGATGAGGTTTTGGAAGAGGTGGAGGATGAGGAGTCACAAATTCCATCATCCTTCTGGACAGTCAGCGCAACGTGGTTCCTCACAAAGGGCTGGGCAGGGCTCACTTTGTGAGGAGGATGAGGAGGAGTCAATGGAGGAGGAAGACATCGCTCCAGAGGGAGGTACACAACGCTCTAGTCAGTATGTAGAGCGAGGGTGGGGTGATGCAGAGCAGGCAGAGATGACGCCTCTTGCAGGGGACAGCGTTTCTTGGCCAGTTGGGAGTCTGCAGCACATGGTTGATTTCATGCTGCAGTGCCTGAGAAACGACCGCCGCATCGCCCACATTCTCACCACGTCTGATTATTGGGTGTACACCCTCCTAGACCCTCGCTACCGGGACAACTTACAAAGCCTCATCACACCGTTGAACCGGGAGCGTAAAATGCGGGAGTACCAAGACACACTGGTGCAATCCATAATGTTCTCCATTCCAGCCGAGAGCACTGCTGCTGCTGCTACTGCTTTACAAAGCAGCTCTGTGCGTCGAGGCAGTGGAGATAGCTCTGCAACAAGAGGGAGCACAAGCAGCGCCTCTGCACAGGGCAAGACCAGTATGTTCCAAATGTGGCGAAGTTTTGTGGCAGCGCCACAAATGTCTACACCATCCGAGACGGCTCCAGTCAGCAGGAGGCAACGTTTCCGTAAGATGGTGACAGACTACATGTCTTTCCCTCTCAGTGTACTCCCAGATGGCTCTTCCCCATTCAAGTTTTGGGTCTCTAAGCTGGATACATGGCCAGAGCTTAGCCAGTATGCATTGGAGGTGCTGGCTTGCCCTGCTGCCAGTGTATTATCGGAGCGCGTCTTTAGTGCTGCAGGTGGTGTACTAACAGACCGTCGCATGCGACTATCCTCCGATAATGTAGACCGGCTTACTTTTCTGAAAATGAACAAGGCATGGATCTCGCCAGAATTTGTCTGTCCGTTTTCAGATTAAATAACTGGTTCGCAACGTTATCCATGTCTCCTGTTATGTTAATCTTTCTACCACCTGAACTCTACTCCCTGGGCTACAACACTGCCAGTTGCTGCTCAGAAGTGTCGTGTCCACAGACCAATACACAAGCTATAGTGTTAGTGGGGTTCAGTAATGCCAGCTGTTCCCCTGCTGTGTGTCCGGCAAGAAGTCTCCTGTTCCCTACACATGCACAGAAAAACCCATGTCGAACATGCTCCAAATAGGGAAGAGCCGTCACCCTGATTGTTATGCTTAAAACAGGAAATTGTGAAGTTTTCCAGGCTAGAATGATAAATTTTTATGACAAATATGGACAAATAATAATTTGTCATCACAGCGCATATCTGCACATGTCTATTAGAAATGGTAACAAAAACTAAACCATAGTCTTCACTTTTTGAAATTAATGCATAAAAGTACATTTCATACTTATCAATTAATGCTTTTTAAGGAACTTTATCTGTACCTGTAAGATAATGCAGTCAATGGATGTACGAATCATAAAATCCTCATCATCATCATCACGAGTTTTATTTATGACAGACATTATAAAATACACATACTGATGCCAACTGTAACTTCACACACCATATATGAAATGGCCAGCATCTAAACCTGGTAATAATGTGCAATAATAAATTATTACATCTAGAAAGTGCATCATGCATACTGACAATAGGTAGTATACCTGCAAGTGCTGTTGAAACAACCACAACAGATATAAATTAATAATGGTATATAGGTATCACAGTGCATAGTTACTCATGGACAATGTCAATGTAATACTGTACCTCAATAAAGTCAGCGTCAACCATTATGCTTGTTAATCTTGTAGATTGTTAAAGAGGGAACGGTCTTTTTTTGTTGGTCATAGGTGGAGTATTAGACAGTAAATGATTACTGCTGTCGTATTTTTGGCGTCCCTAGGGCGCAATAACGCTGCGTAACGTCACATTTTATAGAGTCATCTAATTGACACACGCTACCCTACCCTACGCGTGACAGTAGGAAGGTAGTGTTGACGGATAAAGCCTTGCGCAACCAGACATGCTTTTACCCTCTTCAACACTGTACAAGCAAAAAATGCATGTTTGCAGCCGCAGACTTTATTGACGTACAGTATAACATCGCCATTACCCATCAGAGGCTGTCCACTGTCTGATACAGACATAGAATATACCTTTGCTATCCGTAGCCTTTGTTTCACCTACACTTGCAGGCACACACTTAAATTGTGACAATGCATTATGTTTTTTTAAATGGTTATTTTTTATCGTACATTAATGTGTCATCACATTGATGAGTCCATGCTGGACATGTCATACATGCTGTACAAAGTAACGATTTTATTAACTTAAATAATTGAAATGTCTGTGACTGTCACATCTAAATTGCAATGATGATGATGATGAGTGACTATTACAAAATCCATTGTCTTCACTATGTTATGGTTTAACATAGCGTTCCTTAAGCATTATTCATAAATACAAAAATGGACTTTTATTCTTAAATTTACAACACTATATTTTGTAACCAATTTTTTGGGTGGTGTGTTGTTCCATTTCTTGTTGGCATGTGCATATATGCGTTTATATTTGCAGTGTCTTTATTTTTATTCTTGAAGTTAGGAAACATGTGTATCTTCGTACCGTGTTAGCCAGTAGATAGAAAAATATTTAGACTTGAGAGTCCGCAGTGGTTGATACCTTTTAATGGATAACTGAAAAGATGGTAACAAATTGCAAGCTTTCGAGGCTACTGACGTCTCTTCATCAGGCAAAGACTAAAACAAAAAATGAAGCATCACATATTTCTATACACAACAGGACACAGGAATAGTGCAATAGGTAAGACAAGTAAGTGACGTGTAGCAGAACTGTCATTATCACAGAGGGATGAACATAAATATTGGAACAGTTCCTAGATAAGGATAGAAAGTTTTATTGCCCTCTGATTGGGGTCTGGTTTTGTGTTTTCATGCCCCTGGAAGGGCAGAGACGCAGATTCCTTAATTGATATAGAATGACATAAATCCGTGTGATCTATTCATTCCATCACTAACAGTGTCAAAGGTCATGATGAGCTTATATTCTGAAACCTTTGTATCTTTCTCATATTTGAAGTTATATTTTAATACCAGTAATTCCATATCCATCATGCTATGACCGGGCATACAAAAGTGTTTTGCCACAGGTAAATCCATTATTTTTTCTCTTATTGTGTGGCGCTGATAATTCATCCTTGTTCTCATTTTTTGGCCGGTCTCCCCTCACTTGTCCCTCCCTCACTTGTCTTACCTATTCCTGTGTCCTGTTGTGTGTAGAAATATGTGATTCTTCATTTTTTGTTTTAGTCTTAGCCTGATGAAGAGACCTGAGTAGTCTCGAAAGCTTGGAATTTGTTACCATATTTTCAGTTAGCCATTAAACGGTATCAACCACAGAGGACTCTCAAGTATAAATATTTTTCTATTCTTGGAATTGAAATTCATCATTTTATTGTCCTAGTAAAACTTCATTTATTCTTGTTTGAAGTACATACATTTGCAATGGCCACGTAACAAGGCAATAACTCAATATTTTATGCCTACACCCTCCTTGACCCTGGGCTTCAACACCGCCAGTTGCTGCTCAGAAGTGTTAGATGCACAGATGAAAACAATCGCTGATGTGTTTGTGGGGTTCAGTAACGCCTGCTGTTCCCCTGCTGTGTGTCTGGCAAAAATTACTGCTGCTAACTACAACTTCAACTTCAAACATCTCATACTAGGCCTCTGCCTACACCCTCCTTGACCCTGGGCTTCAACACCGCCAGTTGCTGCTCAGAAGTGTTAAATGCACAGATGAAAACAATCGCTGATGTGTTTGTGGGGTTCAGTAACGCCTGCTGTTCTCCTGCTGTGTGTCCGGCAAAAATTACTGCTAGCTACCTAATCATGGTGAAAAAAACATGACATGTCAAAGTGTCTAGTGCTACACATAGATATGAGGCTACACCCTGATTTCTAAGCTGTAAACATTTGAAACGTCAGCTTTAAAACCATAAAATGATTAGTCTTTGTCACAAATCTGTAACAAAATAATTGTGACATATTATTACAGATATGCACATGTCGAAAACAAATGCAAACACAAAAGCCTACTTATGCTATAGGATACTGATGGTCAACCTTGTCACTCCATAGCTTAGACAAATCCAACTCACATCATGACTCAAATGCTGCAATGTTGGAAGTGCATAATGTGGGTTGAACTTTGACAACTGCTGCAGTGCGAAGGTTATACTTCAGTGTTCTTGCCTTTTAAATAAAAGCATACAAGTAAATATAATAATCCAATGTTGATTAAGGGACGTGATTTACACCTGTAATATTGTGCAAACAATGCATGTAGGAATAGTCCTCTTCAACATTACTTATATTTGTGTCATTTTAAAAAATACATATTTAATTAGAAAGTTAACAGCCCATATCATAAAGGTCCTTCATGTAAACATGATAATCGCTAACAAAAATCATGCATTACCTTGTTAAAGTCAATAGTGCATAGTCACAATAGCAAAATATATACCTGTAAGTGGTGCTGAAAGAACGACAACTGATAGAATAGGTGAATGATATCTATTTATCAGACTGAATAGCGACACCTGTACAATGTCGATATAATACTGTACCTTAACAAAACAGCTGTGTCACACCTCACACTCGTTTTTCTTGTAGCTTGTTATGTAATAGGGCACATGCGTGTATGTTTCATCATAGGTGCATGTTTACTGAGTAAAGCAGTCATGACAACGCCTTTGTGTTGTCGGTACGCTTGCGATGATGAACGATGCGCACCGTGAATGTTAGTCTGCGTCATAAGACGCACAGACGCTCCAATACCCAACGCGTCACAGCAGGAAGCCAGTCTGTGCGTCCAAACAAAGGCGCAACCATACATGCACGTAACCTTTTATAAAGCTATATAAAAAAAGGATGTAGTAGTAACGCACACTTTATTGAGGTACAGTATTACATCGCCATTCAACATCTGTGGCTATGCAGTCTCATCTATATATACCTTATCTATCCGTTGTCATGCTTGCAAGTCCACAGTCAGGCATAAATAGCTGTTTTGACTATGCACTATGCACTTTTTAAAGTTTTTGTTTGTTAATATAAATGATTGGCACATATTATCAGTATTACATGATGGAAATTTTATATATTTTTAAAAACTTTTTAGTGATATTATTCACCAAATGTAAACTTTTATGAATGTCAAAGATAACTTGTAATGCTGATTATGTTTTTAAGTCAGCCATTCATTGTCTACACAATAGAAATGGTGTACATACTGTTACTTAGCCATCATTAATGGATTCTGATATGCACTTGTATGCTTTTATTTTAAACCGTATAGCAGATTATTTAACCTATTTTAATTGTGGTTTGCATTGCTTTTCAACATGTTAATGTATGCGTTTATGTTTGTAAATTATTAATTTACATATATTTTTTTAAGTAAAATCATCATCTTATGGTACTAAAGGTTATATTTCTCTTGTTTGGACTATAGATATTTTTAATTGACACGTAACAAGGAAAATACTTGATCTAGTATTTAAACATCCTCCATGACCCTGGGCTCCAACACCGCCAGTTGTTGCTCGGAAGTGCTGTTACCACAGTCAACACTTGCTCCTGTGTTACTGGGGTTCAGTAATGTCAGCTGTTCCCCTGCTGTGTGTACGGCAAAAAGTCCTGCTGCCTCCACCCTGTTGTCTTCTCATCCCTGGGCTACAACACCGCCAGTTGTTGCTCGGAAGTGCTGTTAGCACAGTGAACACTTGCTCCTGTGTTACTGGGGTTCAGTAATGTCAGCTGTTCCCCTGCTGTGTGTACGGCAAAAAGTCCTGCTGCCTCCACCCTGTTGTCTTCTCATCCCTGGGCTACAACACCGCCAGTTGTTGCCGGAAGTGCTGTTACACAGTCAACACTTGCTCCTGTGTTACTGGGGTTCAGTAATGTCAGCTGTTCCCTGCTGTGTGTACGGCAAACAGTCCTGCTGCCTCCACCCTGTTGTATTCTCATCCCTGGGCTACAACACCGCCAGTTGTTGCTCGGAAGTGCTGTTAGCACAGTCAACACTTGCTCCTGTGTTACTGGGGTTCAGTAATGTCAGCTGTTCCCCTGCTGTGTGAACGGCAAAAGTCCTGCTGCCTCCACCCTGTTGTCTTCTCATCCCTGGGCTACAACACCGCCAGTTGTTGCTCGGAAGTGCTGTTAGCACAGTGAACACTTGCTCCTGTGTTATTGGGGTTCAGTAATGTCAGCTGTTCCCTGCTGTGTGAACGGCAAAAAGTCCTGCTGCCTCCACCATGTTCTCTTCTCATCCCTGGGCTACAACACCGCCAGTTGTTGCTCGGAAGTGCTGTTAGCACAGTGAACACTTGCTCCTGTGTTATTGGGGTTCAGTAATGTCAGCTGTTCCCCTGCTGTGTGTACGGCAAAAAGTCCTGCTGCCTCCACCCTGTTTCTTCTCATCCCTGGGCTACAACACCGCCAGTTGTTGCTCGGAAGTGCTGTTAGCACAGTCAACACTTGCTCCTGTGTTACTGGGGTTCAGTAATGTCAGCTGTTCCCCTGATGTGTGTACGGCAAAAAGTCCTGCTGCCTCCACCATTTTCTCTTCTCATCCCTGGGCTACAACACCGCCAGTTGTTGCTCGGAAGTGCTGTTAGCACAGTCAACACTTGCTCCTGTGTTACTGGGGTTCAGTAATGTCAGCTGTTCCCCTGCTGTGTGTACGGCAAAAAGTCCTGCTGCCTCCACCATGTTCTCTTCTCATCCCTGGGCTACAACACCGCCAGTTGTTGCTCGGAAGTGCTGTTAGCACAGTCAACACTTGCTCCTGTGTTACTGGGGTTCAGTAATGTCAGCTGTTCCCCTGCTGTGTGAACGGCAAAAAGTCCTGCTGCCTCCACCCTGTTGTCTTCTCATCCCTGGGCTACAACACCGCCAGTTGTTGTCGGAAGTGCTGTTAGCACAGTCAACACTTGCTCCTGTGTTACTGGGGTTCAGTAATGTCAGCTGTTCCCCTGCTGTGTGTACGGCAAAAAGTCCTGCTGCCTCCACCCTGTTGTCTTCTCATCCCTGGGCTACAACACCGCCAGTTGTTGCTCGGAAGTGCTGTTAGCACAGTGAACACTTGCTCCTGTGTTATTGGGGTTCAGGAATGTCAGCTATTCCCCTGCTGTGTGTACGGCAAAAAGTCCTGCTGCCTCCACCATGTTTCTTCTCATCCCTGGGCTACAACACCGCCAGTTGTTGCTCGGAAGTGCTGTTAGCACAGTCAACACTTGCTCCTGTGTTACTGGGGTTCAGTAATGTCAGCTGTTCCCCTGCTGTGTGAACGGCAAAAAGTCCTGCTGCCTCCACCCTGTTGTCTTCTCATCCCTGGGCTACAACACCGCCAGTTGTTGCTCGGAAGTGCTGTTAGCACAGTGACCACTTGCTCCTGTGTTATTGGGGTTCAGTAATGTCAGCTGTTCCCCTGCTGTGTGTACGGCAAAAAGTCCTGCTGCCTCCACCATGTTCTCTTCTCATCCCTGGGCTACAACACCGCCAGTTGTTGCTCGGAAGTGCTGTTAGCACAGTCAACACTTGCTCCTGTGTTACTGGGGTTCAGTAATGTCAGCTGTTCCCCTGCTTGTGTACGGCAAAAAGTCCTGCTGCCTCCACCTGTTGTCTTCTCATCCTGGGCTACAACACCGCCAGTTGTTGCTCGGAAGTGCTGTTAGCACAGTGAACACTTGCTCCTGTGTTATTGGGGTTCAGTAATGTCAGCTGTTCCCCTGCTGTGTGTACGGCAAAAAGTCCTGCTGCCTCCACCTGTTCTCTTCTCATCCCTGGGCTACAACACCGCCAGTTGTTGCTCGGAAGTGCTGTTAGCACAGTCAACACTTGCTCCTGTGTTACTGGGGTTCAGTAATGTCAGCTGTTCCCCTGCTGTGTGAACGGCAAAAAGTCCTGCTGCCTCCACCCTGTTGTCTTCTCATCCTGGGCTACAACACCGCCAGTTGTTGCTCGGAAGTGCTGTTAGCACAGTCAACACTTGCTCCTGTGTTACTGGGGTTCAGTAATGTCAGCTGTTCCCCTGCTGTGTGTACGGCAAAAAGTCCTGCTGCCTCCACCTGTTTCTTCTCATCCCTGGGCTACAACACCGCCAGTTGTTGCTCGGAAGTGCTGTTAGCACAGTCAACACTTGCTCCTGTGTTACTGGGGTTCAGTAATGTCAGCTGTTCCCCTGCTGTGTGTACGGCAAAAAGTCCTGCTGCCTCCACCCTGTTGTCTTCTCATCCCTGGGCTACAACACCGCCAGTTGTTGCTCGGAAGTGCTGTTAGCACAGTGAACACTTGCTCCTGTGTTATTGGGTTCAGTAATGTCAGCTGTTCCCCTGCTGTGTGACGGCAAAAAGTCCTGCTGCCTCCACCCTGTTGTCTTCTCATCCCTGGGCTACAACACCGCCAGTTGTTGCTCGGAAGTGCTGTTAGCACAGTCAACACTTGCTCCTGTGTTACTGGGGTTCAGTAATGTCAGCTGTTCCCCTGCTGTGTGTACGGCAAAAAGTCCTGCTGCCTCCACCATGTTCTCTTCTCATCCCTGGGCTACAACACCGCCAGTTGTTGCTCGAAGTGCTGTTAGCACAGTCAACACTTGCTCCTGTGTTACTGGGGTTCAGTAATGTCAGCTGTTCCCCTGCTGTGTGTACGGCAAAAAGTCCTGCTGCCTCCACCATGTTCTCTTCTCATCCCTGGGCTACAACACCGCCAGTTGTTGCTCGGAAGTGCTGTTAGCACAGTCAACACTTGCTCCTGTGTTACTGGGGTTCAGTAATGTCAGCTGTTCCCCTGCTGTGTGAACGGCAAAAAGTCCTGCTGCCTCCACCCTGTTGTCTTCTCATCCCTGGGCTACAACACCGCCAGTTGTTGCTCGGAAGTGCTGTTAGCACAGTCAACACTTGCTCCTGTGTTACTGGGGTTCAGTAATGTCAGCTGTTCCCCTGCTGTGTGTACGGCAAAAAGTCCTGCTGCCTCCACCCTGTTGTCTTCTCATCCCTGGGCTACAACACCGCCAGTTGTTGCTCGGAAGTGCTGTTAGCACAGTGAACACTTGCTCCTGTGTTATTGGGTTCAGTAATGTCAGCTGTTCCCCTGCTGTGTGTACGGCAAAAAGTCCTGCTGCCTCCACCATGTTCTCTTCTCATCCCTGGGCTACAACACCGCCAGTTGTTGCTCGGAAGTGCTGTTAGCACAGTCAACACTTGCTCCTGTGTTACTGGGGTTCAGTAATGTCAGCTGTTCCCCTGCTGTGTGTACGGCAAAAAGTCCTGCTGCCTCCACCCTGTTGTCTTCTCATCCCTGGGCTACAATACCGCCAGTTGTTGCTCGGAAGTGCTGTTAGCACAGTGAACACTTGCTCCTGTGTTATTGGGGTTCAGTAATGTCAGCTGTTCCCTGCTGTGTGTACGGCAAAAAGTCCTGCTGCCTCCACCATGTTCTCTTCTCATCCCTGGCTACAACACCGCCAGTTGTTGCTCGGAAGTGCTGTTAGCACAGTCAACACTTGCTCCTGTGTTACTGGGGTTCAGTAATGTCAGCTGTTCCCCTGCTGTGTGAACGGCAAAAAGTCCTGCTGCCTCCACCCTGTTGTCTTCTCATCCCTGGGCTACAACACCGCCAGTTGTTGCTCGAAGTGCTGTTAGCACAGTCAACACTTGCTCCTGTGTTACTGGGGTTCAGTAATGTCAGCTGTTCCCCTGCTGTGTGTACGGCAAAAAGTCCTGCTGCCTCCACCCTGTTGTCTTCTCATCCCTGGGCTCCAACACCGCCAGTTGTTGCTCGGAAGTGCTGTTAGCACAGTCAACACTTGCTCCTGTGTTACTGGGGTTCAGTAATGTCAGCTGTTCCCCTGCTGTGTGAACGGCAAACAGTCCTGCTGCCTCCACCCTGTTGTCTTCTCATCCCTGGGCTACAACACCGCCAGTTGTTGCTCGGAAGTGCTGTTAGCACAGTGAACACTTGCTCCTGTGTTACTGGGGTTCAGTAATGTCAGCTGTTCCCCTGCTGTGTGTACGGCAAACAGTCCTGCTGCCTCCACCCTGTTGTCTTCTCATGCCTGGGCTACAACACCGCCAGTTGTTGCTCGGAAGTGCTGTTAGCACAGTGAACACTTGCTCCTGTGTTACTGGGGTTCAGTAATGTCAGCTGTTCCCCTGCTGTGTGTACAGCAAACAGTCCTGCTGCCTCCACCCTGTTGTCTTCTCATCCCTGGGCTACAACACCGCCAGTTGTTGCTCGGAAGTGCTGTTAGCACAGTGAACACTTGCTCCTGTGTTATTGGGGTTCAGTAATGTCAGCTGTTCCCCTGCTGTGTGAACGGCAAAAAGTCCTGCTGCCTCCAACCGGTTCTCTTCTCATCCCTGGGCTCCAACACCGACAGTTGTTGCTCGGAAGTGTCATTGGCACGGGTACTCACTCCTGCCCAGACTGGTTACAGCACGCCATCTGTTTCCTGTCAGTGTAAACGTCACTTAGCCTCCAATAAGTTGTCCTGTCGTGTTGCGGTCGGGTTAGCCGACTCTATGGTGCCTGGAGTTTAGGTGCTTCCTATGTGTGCTGCGGGATATGCAAATAAAGGCTGTTTCCGTTGTGACAATAGGACAATCACCCACTGTAGTACTGTGGGATTCGGTAACTGCGGCCGGCTCGCGGCCTGTCAACTTAAATTTCCATGGGTACCTTCTGCTACCCGTCCGGGTTCCAGTACCGTCAGCTGGTTCTCCCAGTGCCTTTGGCCTAGGTGCCTCCATCTCGGTATCCGAGTTCCAGCAACGTCTGCTGGTCCTTGGTAGTGCTTTGGAGCACAGGTACCTCCTGCTTAGTAACCGTGTCCCAGTAACGTCAGCTGGTCCTCGGTTGTGCCATTGGCTCTTTTCCTTCTGCTGCCCTCCGTGTTCCAGCACAGTCAGCTGGTCCTCGTTACTTGCATTGGCTCTTGTACCTTCTGCTACCCGTCCGGGTTCCAGTACCGTCAGCTGGTTCTCCGCAGTGCCTTTGGCCTAGGTGCCTCCATCTCGGTATCCGAGTTCCAGCAACGTCTGCTGGTCCTTGGTAGTGCTTTGGAGCACAGGTACCTCCTGCTTAGTAACCGTGTCCCATAACGTCAGTGGTCTCGTTGTGCCATTGGCTCTTTTCCTTCTGCTGCCCTCGGTTCAGCACAGTCAGTGTCCTCGTTATTGCATTGGCTCTTGTACTTCTGCTACCGTCGGGTCCAGTACGTCAGCTGGTTCTCCGCGTGCCTTTGGCCTAGGTGCTCCATCTCGTATCGAGTTCAGCAACGTCTGCTGGTCTTGTAGTGCTTTGGAGCACAGTACTCCTGCTTGTAACGTTCCTAACGTCAGTGGTCCTCGTTGTGCATTGGCTCTTTCCTTCTGCTGCCCTCGGTTCAGGCAGTCAGTGGTCTCGTACTTGCATTGGCTTTGTACCTTCTGCTACATTTACAAATTGAAGATTTTTTCAATGCTTTTTTGGGTAATCACTCTGGATCTCCAACAATAAGATGACGACCCTGATGACCACCCCGAAGAAGATGACGACCACAAGGACGACGAGCATCAAGCCAACCAGTCTAAACACCATCACAAAGAAGAAATTAAAGATTACCAAACAGGACTAAGAAGGTTAAGACAAACTACAAGATACAGAACAAGAGACTTAAGAACAATAAGCAGAAGATCAAAAAGCAGAAGAACATGAAGTATAAGACCAAAATGAAGAGCAAAATATATGCTCTAAATTATAAGCAGAAGAAGACTAAGCAGTGTATGGGGGTGAGTCCGTTCCTCCTCGTGGTGCCCCTGGAAAATGCCTGCTGCTGCAGGCTAAACTGAACACGGACAAATACTGTTGTAATTTAAATCTTTTGTGACAGCAAGAACGGAAGGATGAAAAATTCATACTTTGACAGATTACAAGTACAGGAATCTCTGTCACAAATAAGAATATATGAAGAAGATGAAGTACAATATGAATAAGAATAATAGTTTAATAAGAAGAATATGAGTAATGTTAACAAAAAGATGAATAGCAAGAAGTTTAAGAAGAAGATAAAGAAGGTAAAGATGAAGAATAATTTGATGAAAAAGATGATGCTGCTGAAGATTATGAAGGAGAAAGTGTGTCAAAAGTTAAAAAGGTGAAGAGCATGGAAGTTGTGAAATATACATATTTGCCAAAATAGAAAAAACGTTAACAACATTGTCAATTTCTTCGTCAATCCGAACATCTTTAAAAAAAAAAATATTTATGCTATTCCATTTGATTGGGTTAAACATCTATGCCTTTAATGTCTCCTCAACCTTCCCCAATACATTCTACATTACTCTTTGTTGTTTTCCTTCATGTACAATTAACCAACAAGGCAAGAATGGGGTTTTTTTAATTCCGATATTTTGTTCCCATAGACTTACATTGGATTTCCGGTATCGGTATCAGGTATCGCCGATATTTTTTGGGTATCGGCGATACCATTCCGATTCCGATACTTTTGGATATCGGAAAGTATCGCTCAACTCTACTCACAGGACATTAAGCAAACCTTCCTGGAACATTATGCGGTAACTTAAGACACTTACAGGACTCAGTTCCGCTCATTAGCCTGTAATGGGGAAGTCTCTTTTAACCTCTTAACGACCGCCGATACGCCTTTTAACGGCGGTGGTTAAGGGTACTTAAACCATAGCGCCGTTAATTAACGGCACTGTGGAGAAAGTATATAGCGCCCCCATGAGTACCGGACCCCAGAGAACATGATTCAGGTTGGTTTTTACCGACCTTGCTTTGCGATCGCCGTTATTAACCTATAACAGCGACCGCAAAAAAAATAAAGCCGCGATTCAGCATTAATTTCTCTCTCCTCTGATGTGATCGCACATCAGAGTGGAGAGAAATAGGGTCCCCCAATCCCACCCTGTACCTCCCGGTGTTCCCCCCATCCTCCCATGGCTCCCGAAGCTCCCAGTCTTCTTCCTGCAAAGAAAATGGTGGGCGCATGCGCAGTGCGCCCGCCGAATCTGCCGGCTGGCAGATTCATTCATTCAATGCAGGACATTTTGATGACTGTGATAAAAGCTATCACAGTGATCAAAATAAAAAAAAAATAGTGAATAAACCCCCCCCTTTATCACCTCCTTAGTTAGGGACATATAATAAAATAAAGAAAATATACTTATTTTCATTTTTCCATTAGGGTTATGGTTAGGGTTACAATTAGGGTTAGTGTTACAATTGGGGTTGGAATTAGGGTTGGGATTAGGGTTAGGATTAGTGTTAGGGTTGGGATTAGGGTTAGGGTTGGGATTAGGGTTAGGGTGTGTTGGGGTTAGGGTTGGAGCTAGAATTGAGGGGTTTTCCTATTTAGGCACATCAGGGGGTCTCTAAACACGACATGGCATTCAAAAAGTCAAATGGTGCTCCCTCCCTTCCGAGCCCTGCCGTGCGCCGAAACAGTGGTTTACCCCAACATATGGGGTTTCAGCATATTCAGGACAAATTGCACACCAATTTTGGGTTCTAATTTCTCCTGTTACCCTTGAGCAAATAAAAAATAGCTGGCTAAAAAATCATTTTTGAGGAAAAAAAATGATTTTTTTTTTCACGCTCTACGTTATAAACTTCTGTGAAGCAGTTGGAGGTTCAAAGTGCTCACCACACATCTAAATAACTTCCTTAAGGGGTCTACTTTCCAAAATGGAGTCACTTGCACTGTTTAGGCACATCAGGGGCTCTCTAAACGCGACATGGCGTCCAGCCAATTCTGTGTTGAAAAAGTCAAACGGCACTCCTTCCCTTGCGCCCTCTGCCGTGCGCCCAAAAAGTGGTTTACCCCCACATATGGGGTATCGGCGTATTCAGGAGAAATTGGACAACAAATTTTGTGGTTAATTTTCTCTTTTAACACTTGTTAAAATAAAAAAAATGGTTCTGAAGTAAATTTTCTTCAAAAAAAGTTAAATGTTAATTTTTTCCTCCCACATTGCTTCAGTTCCTGTGAAGCAAGTAAAGGGTTAATAAACTTCTTGAATGTGGTTTTGAGCACCTTGAGGGGTGCAGTTTTTAGAATGTTGTCACTTTTGGGTATTTTCTATGATATAGACCCTCAATGTGACCTCAAATGTGATGTGGTCCCTAAAAAAAAAAATGGTGTTGTAAAAATTAGAAATCGCTGGTCAACTTTTAACCCTTATAACTTCGTAACAAAAAAAATTTTGTTTCCAAAATTGTGCTGATGTAAAGTAGACATGTGGGAAATGTTATTTATTAAGAAATTTGTGTGACATATCTCTCTGATTTAAGGGCATAAAAATTTAAAGTTTGAAAATTGCTAAATTTTCAAAATTTTCACCATATTTCCATTTTTTCATAAATAAACGCAAGTCATATAAAAAAAAATTTACCACTACCGTCAAGTACAATATGTTACGTAAAAACAGTCTCAGAATCAGCAGGATTTGTTAAAGCATTCCAGAGTTATAACCTCATAAAATGACAGTGGTCAGAATTGTAAAAATTGGACTGGTCGTTAAGCTGCAAATTGGCTCTGTCACTAAGGGGTATGCCCATAGAATTAAACAAGTATGTAATCACTGTCTGGAGGAAGAGGAGACCTTAAGTCTGGAGAAGGTCCTACAAGTCATCCTAAAAGTGCAGTTTACCAAATGCCCCGCTGATTCAGGGAATGCGTGTGTAGGAAGAAACAAGTGATAGTGGAACAAGCTGCAGCTTTAGCTGATGAGGTTCTCACTAACAAGCCACAGTGGAAGAATTTGCTATTTGATGGAGAGAGGACTGCCAGTTCCCCACCACCAGTGGTCCATTTTCCTTAAAGGGAATCTGTCACCCCATTTTTGGACTATGAGATATGGCCACCGCCATCAGGGGCTTATCTACAGCATTCTATAATGCTGTACATAAGCCAGCGATGTAACCTGAATGAGAAGAAAAACAAGTTATATTAAACTCACCCGGGGGCGGTCCGCCGTCCGGTCCGGTCCAATGGGCGTCGCAGTCCGGTTCGGCGCCTCCCATCTTCTAGCAAAGCCGGCTTCTTCTTTCCGTCCTGTTGCGGCTCCTGCGCAGGCGCACTGATCTGGTGAGGGCAGAGCAGAGTACTGCAGTGCGCAGGTGCCGGACCTCTCTGACATTTCCCGGCGCCTGCGCACTGCAGGAGCCGCGACGGGACGGAAAGAAGAGGCGGCTTCGCTAAAAGATGGGAGGAACCGGACCGCGACGCTCATCGGACCGGATGACGGACCGCCCCTGGGTGAGAACATTATAACTCGTTTTTCTTCTCTTTCAGGTGACATCGGGGGCTTATCTACAGCATTCCAGAATGCTGTAGCTAAGCCCCTGATGGCGGTGGTTGTATCTCATAGTCCAAAAATGGGGTGACAGATTCCCTTTGTCTCCAATGTTCATTGTCCCACTAGACCACCACCTCATTTTTCTACCCATGTGAATGTGACTACAGTTAATCATACTGGAATGCAACTGGGAGGGAATGTAGTAGAGCGCAGATATCATGGCTGTGGGCATCCATGGCATCTGCAGGCCACATGCACAGTTATCCAATGAAGGAGTTGTCCTCAACCACAGCAACCACCTTGTGCACCTACACGTGGGCCAGGTTACCTTACTGCCTACAGAATGCAAATTGGAGGGAGTGCAGCACAGCGCAGATGTTACCAATGCGGGAAGTCTGGACATCTGCAAGCTACCTGCCTTGCTGGACGATTGAGGAATGACCCTGCACCAAGAATACCTATTAATTAACTACAGTCAACTACAAGGGAGGAAGAGGTGTCACCACTCCGAGTTGACTTGCCTAATGACTCAGACACCCTTTTTCGACCACTAGGAATTTATGGGGTGCAAGACACAGCCATGAGTTCCTTAATCATCAAAGAAAGCACTTACAAAAAGTTGTGATGGACAGATGGTGATTTCTTGGTTTTTGTTCCTCTGGGGCATATCTCATCATAGCTGATACCAGAGTGGTTCGTTGGAGGCAATACAGCAAGGACTGGGAATTCCCATTGATTTAGCTGGAGGCAAATGGATGAATATTCCAAAAGCAACTGTAGAGCTGGACTTTGACTTTGGGGCCCTGCAATGCATGTTTGGGATGATGAGTAGACTGACTGCAAATTTTCTCCTAGGACACGATGTGGGAGATCTACATTGTGAATTTGTGAGTGCAAGAAACAAAGTTTAAGCCAAAGGAGAATGCAAAATGGAGGCTAGCCATTCAACCCTTTAACTTTACTGTACATTATCAAAAAGGGAACCAACACCAAAATGCTGATGGATTGCCCAGGGAGGAGGAGCCATGAGTCATGTCAGCTATATCTATGTGTACTTAACAAGTGACCTGTTGAGGTCCCTTGTATGTACACAATTAGAGGGGGGAATGAGTTGTAACAGTGTGTCACCCCCAGGCGGCCTCTGTGGACCATAATGTAATTAGGCCTCCATTAGCATTCCCTGTCCTGCATCTAGTTGGGGTATGTGGGGTATGTGTGTCCTTGTTCCTCGCTCCAGTAGGCCTTGCTGATGCGCAATTTTCAGACCGGCCAAAATAGGGCTTCTAAGACCATCTCTGACTCTTTGAAATAAATGCAAGGGAGTAGGGTGTGAGTACCTCTGCTCATCCAGGGAGTTGACAAAGACAGGTGGAACAATAGGCCACTATTTGGGGTTTGTAGTTGGTGTTAAGTTTTGGAAGGGCTAGAATCTTCTGTTGATGCCACTACTTGGATATTTAGAGACTGTCGATCGTCTGCCATGTACTATTGCCACCCAATTTGATACCATGCTGGATTAGAAGAGCTAATCAAAATACCAGTGTTGGTGCTGGATTACTGTGTGGGGCCCCTGAATTTGTTACTTTTGTTGCCCCCACTTTTGCTGAATCTAAGGAATCATATCTATATTCAGTGCAATATTCTCCCTGTCCTGATAAAGGTCTTTTTGGATTGGTTATGTTTGCGCATTCACTATTTGGTCAATATTTTACATCTGTATTTGTAAGTCTAAATCAGGAGTAGGACAATCAGAGGAAAAGTACAATAGAAACACGCCACCACTTCTGTATTTATCACCCACTCCTGGTTTTGGCTTACAAATACTGATATGAAATACTGACCAAATACTGAACATGCAAAGTAGCCTTAAAGCTCTGTTATCTGCAGGTAGTTTGGTATCTAAAGTGAGTAACGTCAATATGCAATGACATGCATAAATTCAGATTTCCACCTCTAAAGAGGTTGTCCATCTTTGGAGACAACTTTTTTTTAACTTTTATGCATATAATAATTTTTGCAGTTGGGTTTCCTTTAAATTAGTGCATGGGTGGCCTTGTATAGCTGCTGGGTTCTATTGTCTATTGCTTGATAAAAAAAATGTAATTACCGTAACTGAAAATCCATCAATGAGGGTCTGTCAGGGAGTTTTAATCTCTTTTACTGTTTTTTAACATAGGAATTTTATGGTCATCAGATGCATCAAAGTGCATCCATCAAACTTAATGATTTCTTTAACCATTTGCAACAAATACAGTTATATGAAAAAGTTTGGGCACCCCTATTAATCTTAACCCCTTAGTGACAGATCCATTTTGCAGCTTAATGACCAGGCCAATTTTTACAATTCTGACCACTGTCACTTTATGAGGTTATAACTCTGGAACGCTTTAACGAATCCAGCTGATTCTGAGATTGTTTTTTCGAGACATATTGTACTTCACGTTAGTGGTAAAAAATTTATATCTGACTTGCGCTTATTTATGAAAAAAACGGAAACATGGCGAAAATTTTGAAAATTTAGCAATTTTCAAATTTTCAACTTTTATGCCCTGAAATCAGAGAGATATGTCACACAAATTTCTTAATAAATAACATTTCCCACATGTCTACTTTACATCAGCACAATTTTGGGAACAAAATTTTTTTTTGTTACGAAGTTATAAGGGTTAAAAGTTGACCAGCAATTTCTCATTTTTACAACACCATTTTTTTTTAGGGACCACCTCACATTTGAAGTCACTTTGAGGGGTCTATATGATAGAAAATACCGAAAATGGACACCATTCTAAAAACTGCACCCCTCAAGGTGCTCAAAACCACATTCAAGAAGATTATTAACCCTTTACGTGCTTCACAGGAACTGAAGCAATGTGGAAGGAAAAAATTAACATTTAACGTTTTTTGCAAAAGCTTTACTTTGGAACCAATTTTTTTTATTTTCACAAGTGTTAAAAGAAAAAATGAACACAAAATTTGTTGTCCAATTTCTCCTGAATACGCCGATACCCCATATGTGGGGGTAAACCACTTTTTGGGCGCACGGCAGAGGTCGCAAGGGAAGGAGCGCCGTTTGACTTTTTCAATGCAGAATTGGCTGGACGCCATGTCGCGTTTAGAGAGCCCCTGATGTGCCTAAACAGTGGAAACCCCCACAAGTGACCCATTTTGGAAAGTAGACCCCTTAAGGAACTTATCTAGATGTGTGGTGAGCACTTTGAACCTCCAAGTGCTTCACAGAAGTTTGTAACGTAGAGCCGTGAAAATAAAAAATCATATTTTTTCCACAAAAATGATCTTTTCACCCCAATTTTTATTTTTCCAAAGGTAACAAGACCCCAAAAGGTTTTGTAAAATTTGTCCTGAGTACGCTGATACCCCATATGTGGGGGTAAACCACTGTTTGGGTGCATGGCAGAGCTTGGAAGGGAAGGAGCACCGTTTGACTTTTTTCACCGCAGAATTGGCTGGACGCCATGTCGCGTTTATAGAGGCCCTGATGTGTCTAAACAGTGGAAACCCCCACAAATGACCCCATTTTGGAAACTAGACCCCCTAAGGAACTTATCTAGATGTGTGGTGAGCACTTTGAACACCCAAGTGCTTCACAGAAGTTTATAACGCCTGGGCGTGAAAATAAAAAATCATATTTTTTCCACAAACCTGATCGTTTAGTCCCCAATTTTTTATTTTCCCTAGGGTAACAGGAGAAATTAGACCACAAAAGTTGTTGTCCAATTTGTCCTGAGTACGCTGATACCCCATATATGGGGGGGGGACCACTGTTTGGGAGCACAGCAGGACTCGGAAGGGAGGGAGCGCCATTTGACTTTTGAACGCCACAGCGTTTTTGGAGACCCCCTCATGTGCCTAAATAGTGGAAACCCCTCAATTCTAGCTCCAACCCTAACCCCAACACACCCCTAACCCTAATCCCAACCCTAACCCTAATACCAACCCTAATTCCAACCCTAATTCTAACTCTAACCCTAATTGTAACCCTAACCCTAATTGTAACCCTAACCCTAGTTGTAACCCTAACCCTAATTCCAACCCTAACCCTAATTATAACCCTAACCCTAATTATAACCCTAACCCTAAGGCTGGGGTCATATTGCATTTTACCAGCCCATTCAACACATAGCGTTGACGGGCTGGTAACGGTATAGCATAACGCGATCGCGTTATGATATACCCACTAGCGCAGAGGAATCAGCGATGATTCATCTGCGCTAGGGGTGACGGAGCCCAGACGCTGCAGGCCGCGTCCGAGGCTCCGTCACTGAATGACGGCACGTCGCAAACGCATGCCGCTTTACGGCATGCGTCGCGATGCGCCCTCAAATGGGGGTGAATGGCAGCGTTATACCGCGGTGTAACGCAGTCCGTCTAACGGACTGCCATAACGCAATATGAACCCAGCCTAACCCTAACCCTAATGCTAACCCTAATTATAACCCTAACCCTAATTATAACCCTAATTATAACCCTAACCCTAATGGAAAAATTAAAATAAATAAAATTTCTTTATTTTATTATATGTACCTAACCAAGGGGGTGATATAGGGGGGGTTTATGTACTGTTTTTTTTATTTTGATCACTGTGATAGTTTATCACAGTGATCAAAATGTACTTTTAGAGAATGAATGAATGATTTTTTGAATTTGCCGCCAGGCAGATTCGGCGGGCGCACTGCGCATGCGCCCGCCATTTTTTTTTTACTGGAAGAAGAAGCCGGCCTGAACGGAGGCCAGGGGGAGGACCGGAGTCCAGGGGAGGATCGGACCGCACAGGGGGGGGGATCGGAGGACACGGGACCCCTGCAGGTACAGGGGGGAGGAAATCGGGGGTCCCGGGACACTATTTCTCTCCCCTCTGATGTGCGATCACATCAGAGGGGAGAGAAATTTACATGCAGGGATCGCAGCAGTGATTTCTCTTTTGCGATCGCCAGTATATGGCGATCGCAAAAGAGTGGTGACTGGGGGGGCCCCTATTATGTTCTCTGGGGTCTCGGCTACCCCAGGCAGCCGAGACCCAGAGAAAATCGCCCATTCCCCCGTCACCTCGCGGCGGGCGCACCACTCGTGCGCCCGCCATTTTAAAGCATGGCGCCGGCACCGGGGGACACCGGAGGGCCCTGGGGCCATAAGGAGGGTTTGGGGGCCACAGTGGGGGTCCCGGGGAACCTTTTTCTCTGTCCTCTGATGTCAGGTGACATCAGAGAACAGAGAAATTAAATGGCACATTGTTTTTTTTTTTGTTGCGGTCTCCGTTATAGGGTTAATAACGGGGATCGCAACATCGGTGTCGGTAAAAACCGACCCGATTCATGTTCTCTGGGGTCTCGGCTACCCCCGGTAGCCGAGACCCCGGAGAAAATGTGCCTCTGGGGTGCGCTATTCACTTTTTCCACAGCGCCGTTAATTAACGGCGCTGTGGTTTAAGTACCCTTAATGACCGCCGTTAACAGGCGTATCAGCGGTCGTTAAGGGGTTAAGCTTAATGTTTTATAAAAATTGGTGTTTTTGCAACAGCTATTTCAGTTTGATATATCTAATAACTATTGGACACAGTAATGTTTCTGCCTTGAAATAAGGTTTATTGTACTAACAGAAAATGTGCAATCTGCATCCAAACAAAATTTGACAGGTGCATAAGTATGGGCACCCTTATCATTTTCTTGTTTTAAATACTCCTACCTACTTTTTACTGACTTACTAAAGCACTTTTTTTGGTTTTGTAACCTCATTGAGCTTTGAACTTCATAGCCAGGTGTAAAATCATGAGAAAAGCTACTTAAAGTGGCCACTTGCAAGTTGTTCTCCTGTTTGAATCTCCTCTGAAGAGTGGCATCATGGGCTCCTCAAAACAACTGTCAAATGATCTGAAAACAAAGATTATTCAACATAGTTGTTCAGGGGAAGGATACAAAAAGCTGTCTCAGAGATTTAACCTGTCAGTTTCCACTGTGAGGAACATAGTAAGGAAATGGAAGAACACAGGGACAGTTCTTGTTAAGGCCAGAAGTGGCAGGCCAAGAAAACATCAGAAAGGCAGAGAAGAAGAATGGTGAGATCAGTCAAGGACAATCCTCAGACCACCTCCAGAGAGCTGCAGCATCAACTTGCTGCAGATGGTGTCACTGTGCATCGGTCAACTATACAACGCACTTTGCACAAGGAGAAGCTGTATGGGAGAGTGATGCGAAAGAAGCCGTTTCTGCAAGCACACCACAAACAGAGTCGGCTGAAGTATGCAAAAGCATATTTGGAGAAGCCAATTTCTTTTTGGAAGAAGGTCCTGTGGACTGATGAAACTAAGATTGAGTTGTTTGGTCAGACAAAAAGGCGTTATGCATGGCATCAAAAAAACACAGCATTCCAAGAAAAACACATGCTACCCACAGTAAAATTTGGTGGAGGTTCCATCATGCTTTGGGGCTGTGTGGCCAATGCCGGCACCGGGAATCTTGTTAAAGTTGAGGGACGCATGGATTCCACTCAGTATCAGCAGATTCTTGACAATAATGTTCAAGAATCAGTGACAAAGTTGAAGTTACGCAGGGAATGGATCTTTCAGCAAGACAATGATCCAAAACACCGCTCCAAATCTACTCAGGCATTCATGCAGAGGAACAATTACAATGTTCTGGAATGGCCATCCCAGTCCCCAGACCTGAATATCATTGAACATCTGTGGGATCATTTGAAGAGGGCTGTCCATGCTCGGCGACCATCAAACTTAACTGAACTGGAATTGTTTTGTAAAGAGGAATGGTCAAAAATAGCTTCATCCAGGATCCAGGAACTCATTAAAAGCTACAGGAAGCGACTAGAGGCTATTATTTTTGCAAAAGGAGGATCTACTAAATATTAGTGTCACTTTTCTGGTGAGGTGCCCATACTTATGCACCTGTCAAATTTTGTTTGGATGCAGATTGCACATTTTCTGTTAGTACAATAAACCTCATTTCAAGGCAGAAACATTACTGTGTCCAATAGTTATTAGATATATCAAACTGAAATAGCTGTTGCAAAAACACCAATTTTTATAAAACATTAAGCCTAAGATTAATAGGGGTGCCCAAACTTTTTCATATAACTGTATCTTCTTATATGTCAAAAATAGAGTAGCTGTATACTTTCTATGAGATGGTCTGAATAAAGAATGGTATCACACATCCTCGTTGAACAAAACATTGAAATTTTGGGTCTATGGCCAGAAAACTCCCCAAATCTCAATCCAGTTGAGAACCTATGGTTAATCCCCAAAAATCAACTCCCAGCACTGATTAGACAAGAATGGGCGGTCATCAGTCAGGATTTGACCCAGAAACTGATATTCAACTACCAGGGAAAAAGGCAGAAGTCTTGAAGAATAAAGGTCAACTTTCTAAGTATTGAGTATTCGCATAAAGTTGATGTATTTCTCAATAAAAGTTTCAAAATGTATGGAGTTTTTATAACTGTGCTTTAGTGACCATAGAAATATATGGCTAAATGATCTAAAAACGCTAAAGCAGCAAACTGTGAAAACCAAAATTTGAGTCTCTCTCAAAACTTACAGTCACGACTGTACAGGCTACGTTTTCTGTCTGATTTTGCAATAACAGCCATCAATAAATCTTTGATTTTGTTGACTGTTACAGGACAGTTGTCATGAATTCGGCTACTTACCTAGACGCTGTGCCAAGAGCAGTGATCCAGGCCTGAAATATACCAGCATAGAACCTAAAAGGATTTTTCCTAGTAATGGAGAAAAATATGAGTGGTAGAATCACACCTCCATGGATTACTAGGCCCACAATTACTGTAACCATGTACATTCCTAGTTGCCTGGCCACAGTTTCTAAATCCTTGATGGCTGCAATCTTCCCACAGATAAGAGATGCAATTCCAAGTGGGGAGTACCTAGAAATATCCAAAACAAATATTTTATTTATTTAGCGTCCACATATTTGGCATTTTACTGACATCGGTCTCTTTCCTGGTCAAAGCTCATATTCTAAATTACAAAATTTCTTTACATGTACAAGGAAAGATGTGTATCTTCGTACCGTGTTAGCCAGTAGATAGAAAAATATTTAGACTTGAGAGTCCTCAGTGGTTGATACCTTTTAATGGCTAACTGAAAAGATGGTAACAAATTGCAAGCTTTCGAGACTACTCCGGTCTCTTCATCAGGCAAAGACTAAAACAAAAACTGAAGAATCACATATATATATATACACAAGAGGACACAGGAATAGTGCAATAGGTAAGACAAGTGACGTGAAGCAGAACTGTCATTATGGCAGAGGAATGAACATAAATATTGGAACAGATCATAGATAAGGAGAGAGTTTTATTACCCTCTGATTGGGGTCTGGTGTTGTGTTTTGATGCCCCTAGAAGGTCAGAGACGCAGATTCCTTAATTGATATAGAATGACATGAATCCATGTGACACGTTCATTCCAGCACTAAGAGTGTCAAAGGTCATCATAAGTTTGTATTCCCAAACCTTTCTATCTTTCTCAGATTTGAAGTTAGATTTTAATACCAGTAATTCCATATCCATTATGCTATGACCGGGCATACAAAAGTGTTTTGCCACAGGTAAATCCATTCTTTTTTCTCTTATCGTGTGGCGATGAGAATTCATCCTTGTTCTCAGTTTTTGCCCGGTCTCCCCACATACAGACCCCCAGTTGGACATTTAGTACATATAATTAGGTACACCACATTAGATGTGATGCAGCTGAAAGTACCTGGGATCTTGTAGTCCTGATGGGAGTTGGGTATCTTTATCTTGTCCGTGGTCATTATAGATGCACATGTTTTACACTTCTTCTGTTTGCAAGGAAAGGTTCCTGCAGCTGTTGGGGAGGACAGGGAGCTTCTGACAATGATGCTTCTTAGATTTGGGGGCTGCCTAAAACATAGTAGTGGGGGGTCTGGAAATATGGATTGTAATCAGGCATCTTTTTGTAGTAAAGGTTGTAGTTTCTGTGCAGCTCCCCTTAGCATCTCCAGATTTGGATTGTAGGTGACCACTAGAGGCACCCGGTTATTTTCTTCTTTAGTTTTGTAATGTAGCAGGTGATTCCTTGATATTCTGGTGGCTCTTGTAATTTGGTTTTCAATTGTTCTTGGATGGTAGCCCTGGTTCAAAAAAGTCTTTCTGAGGCGACCAAGGTGTTCATCTCTATCCATGGGGTTGGAACATATACGGTTGTATCTGATGGCTTGGCTGTAGACTATAGAGTTTTTTATGTGTTTTGGATGGAAACTGTCCCATTTAAGGTATGTTGGATGGTCGATTGGCTTCTGATACAGGGATGTCTCTATTTCATTGTTCTTTAGCTTAATGGTGGTGTCTAAAAAGTTAATTTCAGTGCTGGAGTAGTTGAGTGTTAAGTTGATGGTTGGATGAAATTGGTTGAACTGTTCATGGAATGTCTTTAGCTGTTGTTGAGACTCCGTCCAGATGATTAAAATGTCATCAATGTAGCGGTAGTAGGCCCGAGGCCTGATGGGACA
This sequence comes from Oophaga sylvatica, assembly GCA_033576555.1. Lineage (NCBI taxonomy): Eukaryota > Metazoa > Chordata > Amphibia > Anura > Dendrobatidae > Oophaga > Oophaga sylvatica. Next base: position 448,229,449 of record JARQOD010000003.1, on the reverse strand, counting down.
TGAGGACAAAAAGTCGCTTTCAAGCTTGGCCATGAAAAGATTTGCATACTGTGGAGCCATTTTACTTCCCATAGCTGTGCCAGTCTCCTGAAGATAGATCTTGTTGTCAAATTCAAAGTAATTGTGGGTGAGGATAAATTTTGTGAGTTTCACCACAGAATCAGCATCATTCCCGGTGTTTCCCATGAAGACTTTGCAGGCATTTAATCCATCCTGGTGTGGGATATTAGAGTACAAAGATTCCACGTCCATGGTGGCCAGGATGGTTCCTTCTGGTAGGGGACCTATTGCTGCTAGTTTATTCAGTAGGTCAGTTGTGTCCTGAATGTAGCTGGGTGTATCCTTTACCAGGGGTTTAAGAATGCCCTCTACCCATCCAGATACCTGCTCAGTAAGGGTGTCCACACATGAAATAATCGGCCTCCCTGGATTCCCAGCTTTGTGGATTTTGGGAAGCATTTGCATACTGTGGAGCCATTTTACTTCCCATAGCTGTGCCAGTCTCCTGAAGATAGATCTTGTTGTCAAATTCAAAGTAATTGTGGGTGAGGATAAATTTTGTGAGTTTCACCACAGAATCAGCATCATTCCCGGTGTTTCCCATGAAGACTTTGCAGGCATTTAATCCATCCTGGTGTGGGATATTAGAGTACAAAGATTCCACGTCCATGGTGGCCAGGATGGTTCCTTCTGGTAGGGGACCTATTGCTGCTAGTTTATTCAGTAGGTCAGTTGTGTCCTGAATGTAGCTGGGTGTATCCTTTACCAGGGGTTTAAGAATGCCCTCTACCCATCCAGATACCTGCTCAGTAAGGGTGTCCACACATGAAATAATCGGCCTCCCTGGATTCCCAGCTTTGTGGATTTTGGGAAGCATGTAAAATGTCCCTGTTCTTGGACTTTCTGGTATCAGGTCATCAGCTCTTATGGATTTGTCAGACAGACAAGATACCAACTTGCTTAGTTCCTTGTAATAGTCCTGTGTAGGGTCCGACTCCAGTTTTCTGTAGTAGCGTGTGTCCGTAAGTTGTCTGTTTGCTTCCTTAATATAGTCTGATGTGTTCATCATGACTATTGCACCTCCCTTGTCAGCAGGTTTAATGATGATTTCTTTGTTGGTTTTCAGAGACTGTATGGCCTTTCTCTCCTGGGCACTGATGTTGGATGCTTGTCTCTTGTTGGTGGCTATGATGGTGGATTTTATCAAATGTCTGAATGAGTCTATATATTTATCCAAATGGGGGTTACGTCCAGGTGGAGGTGTCCAGTCTGACCTCTTCTTGGTTGTTGGGATCCCTTTTCCTTCAGTCCGAGTGTTTTCTGGATCTTCTGTATCATTGAAGTATTCCCTCAGGCGCAGTCTCCTGAAAAAATGTTCCATATCACTGCAGAGTTCGGTTTTATCCAGGGCCTTAGTAGGACAAAATGAGAGTCCTCTAGAAAGCACGGCAAGCTCCACTTTGTTGGGTTTGTAATCTGAGAGATTGATGACACAGTTAGAAGCATCTAACTGTGTCATCAATCTCTCAGATTACAAACCCAACAAAGTGGAGCTTGCCGTGCTTTCTAGAGGACTCTCATTTTGTCCTACTAAGGCCCTGGATAAAACCGAACTCTGCAGTGATATGGAACATTTTTTCAGGAGACTGCGCCTGAGGGAATACTTCAATGATACAGAAGATCCAGAAAACACTCGGACTGAAGGAAAAGGGATCCCAACAACCAAGAAGAGGTCAGACTGGACACCTCCACCTGGACGTAACCCCCATTTGGATAAATATATAGACTCATTCAGAAATTTGATAAAATCCACCATCATAGCCACCAACAAGAGACAAGCATCCAACATCAGTGCCCAGGAGAGAAAGGCCATACAGTCTCTGAAAACCAACAAAGAAATCATCATTAAACCTGCTGACAAGGGAGGTGCAATAGTCATGATGAACACATCAGACTATATTAAGGAAGCAAACAGACAACTTACGGACACACGCTACTACAGAAAACTGGAGTCGGACCCTACACAGGACTATTACAAGGAACTAAGCAAGTTGGTATCTTGTCTGTCTGACAAATCCATAAGAGCTGATGACCTGATACCAGAAAGTCCAAGAACAGGGACATTTTACATGCTTCCCAAAATCCACAAAGCTGGGAATCCAGGGAGGCCGATTATTTCATGTGTGGACACCCTTACTGAGCAGGTATCTGGATGGGTAGAGGGCATTCTTAAACCCCTGGTAAAGGATACACCCAGCTACATTCAGGACACAACTGACCTACTGAATAAACTAGCAGCAATAGGTCCCCTACCAGAAGGAACCATCCTGGCTACCATGGACGTGGAATCTTTGTACTCTAATATCCCACACCAGGATGGATTAAATGCCTGCAAAGTCTTCATGGGAAACACCGGGAATGATGCTGATTCTGTGGTGAAACTCACAAAATTTATCCTCACCCACAATTACTTTGAATTTGACAACAAGATCTATCTTCAGGAGACTGGCACAGCTATGGGAAGTAAAATGGCTCCACAGTATGCAAATCTTTTCATGGCCAAGTTGAAAGCGACTTTTTGTCCTCATGTCCCATCAGGCCTCGGGCCTACTACCGCTACATTGATGACATTTTAATCATCTGGACGGAGTCTCAACAACAGCTAAAGACATTCCATGAACAGTTCAACCAATTTCATCCAACCATCAACTTAACACTCAACTACTCCAGCACTGAAATTAACTTTTTAGACACCACCATTAAGCTAAAGAACAATGAAATAGAGACATCCCTGTATCAGAAGCCAATCGACCATCCAACATACCTTAAATGGGACAGTTTCCATCCAAAACACATAAAAAACTCTATAGTCTACAGCCAAGCCATCAGATACAACCGTATATGTTCCAACCCCATGGATAGAGATGAACACCTTGGTCGCCTCAGAAAGACTTTTTTGAACCAGGGCTACCATCCAAGAACAATTGAAAACCAAATTACAAGAGCCACCAGAATATCAAGGAATCACCTGCTACATTACAAAACTAAAGAAGAAAATAACCGGGTGCCTCTAGTGGTCACCTACAATCCAAATCTGGAGATGCTAAGGGGAGCTGCACAGAAACTACAACCTTTACTACAAAAAGATGCCTGATTACAATCCATATTTCCAGACCCCCCACTACTATGTTTTAGGCAGCCCCCAAATCTAAGAAGCATCATTGTCAGAAGCTCCCTGTCCTCCCCAACAGCTGCAGGAACCTTTCCTTGCAAACAGAAGAAGTGTAAAACATGTGCATCTATAATGACCACGGACAAGATAAAGATACCCAACTCCCATCAGGACTACAAGATCCCAGGTACTTTCAGCTGCATCACATCTAATGTGGTGTACCTAATTATATGTACTAAATGTCCAACTGGGGGTCTGTATGTGGGGGAGACCGGGCAAAAACTGAGAACAAGGATGAATTCTCATCGCCACACGATAAGAGAAAAAAGAATGGATTTACCTGTGGCAAAACACTTTTGTATGCCCGGTCATAGCATAATGGATATGGAATTACTGGTATTAAAATCTAACTTCAAATCTGAGAAAGATAGAAAGGTTTGGGAATACAAACTTATGATGACCTTTGACACTCTTAGTGCTGGAATGAACGTGTCACATGGATTCATGTCATTCTATATCAATTAAGGAATCTGCGTCTCTGACCTTCTAGGGGCATCAAAACACAACACCAGACCCCAATCAGAGGGTAATAAAACTCTCTCCTTATCTATGATCTGTTCCAATATTTATGTTCATTCCTCTGCCATAATGACAGTTCTGCTTCACGTCACTTGTCTTACCTATTGCACTATTCCTGTGTCCTCTTGTGTATATATATATATGTGATTCTTCAGTTTTTGTTTTAGTCTTTGCCTGATGAAGAGACCGGAGTAGTCTCGAAAGCTTGCAATTTGTTACCATCTTTTCAGTTAGCCATTAAAAGGTATCAACCACTGAGGACTCTCAAGTCTAAATATTTTTTTACATGTACAAGTTCTTCTTAAATTAGAATATAATCAAAAAGTTACTTTATTTCAGTTCTTCAATACAAAAAGTGAAACGCATATATTATATAGAATCATTACAACAGAGTGATCTACTTCACGTGTTTATTTCTGTTAATGTTGATGATTATTGCTTACAGCCGATGAAATCCCATAAGCCATTATCTCAGTAAATTAGAATACTTTCTAACACCAGCTTGAAAAACTATTTTAAAATCCAAAATGTTGACCTACTGAAATGTATGTTCAGTAAATGCACTCAATACTTGGTCGGGTCTCCTTTTGCATCAATTACTGCATCAATGCAGCATAGCATGGAGGAGATCAGCCTGTGGCACTGCTGAGGTGTTATGGAAGCTCAGGTTGGTTTGATAGCAGCCTTCAGCTTGTCTGCATTGTTGGGTCTGGTGTCTCTCATCTTCCTCTTGACAATTCTCTTTGGGGTTAAGGTCAGGCGAGTTTGCTGGCCAATCAAGCACAGTGATACTGTTGTTTGTAAGCCAGGTATTGGTACTTTTGGAAGTGTGGACAGGTACCAAGTCCTTCTGGAGAATGAAATTTCCATCTCCAAAAAGCTTGTTCGCAAAGGGAAGCATGAAGTGCTCTGAAGTGTGCTGACTTTGGTCTTAATAAAATACAGTGGACCTACACCAAGAGATGACATGGCTCTCCAAACCATCACTGATTGTGGAAACTTCGCACTAGACCTCAACAAGCAGCTTGGATTGTGGCTTCTCCACTCTTCCTCCAGGCTCTGGGACCTTGATTTGCAAATGAAATGCAAAATTTACTTTCATCTGAAAGCAACACCTCAGACCACTGAGCAACAGTTCAGTTCTTTTTCGCCTTGGCCCATTTAAGACGCTTCTGGCGTTGTCTATTGGTCATGAGTGGCTTGACACAAGGAATGCGACACTTGTAGCCCATGTACTGGATATGTCCGTGTGTGGTGGCTCTTGAAGTAATGACTCCACCAGCAGTCTACTCCTTGTGAATCTCCCCAAATTTTTGAATGGCCTTTTCTTAACAATCCTTTCAAGGCTGCGGCTATCCCGGTTGCTTGTGCACCTTTTTCTACCACACTTTTTCCTTCCACTCAACTTTCCATTAATATGCTTGGATACAGCACTCTGTGAACAGCCAGCTTCTTTAGCAATGACTTTTTGTGGCTTACCCTCCTTGTGGAGTGTGTCAATGTCTGCCTTCTGAACATCAGTCAAGTCAGCAGTCTTCCCCATGATTGTGTAGCCTACTGAAACAGACTAAGGGACCTTTTTAAACGCTTAGGAAGCCTTTTAAGGTGTTTTTTATTGATTATTCTAATTTACTGAGATAATGACTTTTGGGCTTTCATTGGCTGTAAGCCATAATCATCAACATTAACAGAAATAAGCACTCAAAATAGATCACTCTGTTTGTAATAACTCTGTATAATATATGAGTTTCACTTTTTTTGTATTGAAGAACTGAAATAAACTTTTTGATGATATTCTAATTTTGTGTAAAGCACTGTATATTTTTGGTTTGTCGAAAAAAATGTATGATAACATAAGGAGAACATACAAACCCTATGCAGATATTCTCCTTGGGTAAATTTTAACCATGGAGCCACAGTGTGACCTGTGGCAAGTTTATGGGATCAGCAGATTTGGATTAATTTTCGATATTGCTTTTTACTATTACTTGTGCTGTATTTGGTAGTTTTTGGTTTGGCTTTTGTACGTCTAATTATTTTATTAGATTTTAATTCTACAATATTTATTTTAAATATAGTCTAGATTTGAGATTCTCTCTGTACCTTATTGGGGGCAAGTCCCTTTTCAGTGTTTTCCTGTTGGCCTTCACATGCTTTATTCTTTTTTTGCTTAGCTTTTGGTCTAAGAGATAATGTCTCTCCTTGTGCTTAGTGGCATACCTGACATGCTAGGGTAAGGAGACTTATATTTGCATGGCCTATAAGTTTCCTTACACTGACACGTCAGGAATGTCATTCTCCACCAGGAGAGATGTTACCCTTAGAACCCAGTCAAACTGAGATTCTGGTTTGGCATTTATCCTAAGTCATTTGACAACTAAGGCTTGCTTAACTTTTTTGACACCAAAGTATGGTATAAAATCTTAGTACATGGAAATACTTATTTAGGGTATCTTTTAAAATCTAAGTTCTGGAATTTTAGAATAGATTGTCACAGATAAATTATTCCATGAGGACAATTAAACAGGCATATAATATTGCCTTAAGAGCTGATCAACAGGACTTGTTAACACCTAAGCCGAAGGAGAACAAGTTATTAGACTGGATTAGATTTATTACTAATTATCATGAGGACTGGGACAATATGTTAAAAATCCTTAGGAGACAGCGGAAGGTACTACTGTCAGATCCAGGCCTTAAAGAACATACAGCTGAAAAGGCTTTTCGGAGTAGTGCCATAAGACCACCTCAATTTCCAACTTTTTGGTTAATAACCATTTCATGAGAAGCAACACCTTGTGTAGAGATGAACAAACCCGAACAGTAAAGTTTGGCGTCCGTACCGAACACCTACTGTTCGGGCATGGACTTCACCAGGACAGATATACCTAGCTACACTGCTCTGTGAGCGGAGCAGTAGTCACTCCTGTGTAGCACCCGTTACAGCGCTCGCTACTGCTACCAATGCTGTACTCTGCATTTTCCTCTTCCTATGGCACATCAGCTGTTATGTGCTGATTCATGCCTCAGCATCCGCTACTTTGTAGTGATGTGTTAAATTTAGGCCTCTTTCACACATCCATCTTTTTGTATCAGGCATGATCCGGCTTGTTGGTAAAAAAACGAATCCGGTACCGGATGCGTTTTTTTTACCATTGACTTTCATTAGCGCCGGATTGCGCCTGATGTCATTGCGTTGTATCCGTTTTTGTCCGGATCCGGCGGAAATGTACATTCCGGTCGGCCGGACAAAACGGAGCATGTAACGTTTTTTTTTTTGCCGGAGCCACCTGATGTGCCTGAAGCGGCGCATCAGGCGGCCGGAAACAATAGAAGTCAATGGAACCGGATCAGACTTTTGTGCAATCCGGCAAAAGTCTGATCCGGATTCTGGAAATCAAGGTCTACTACTACTACTACTACTACTAATACTACTACTACTACTACATTTTCCAGTGTCTCCGGGCATCAGAAACCCTCTTTTTCTGGGTTCAAAAGTTCAGGTCGGATCCAGCAAAAAAAACGGATCCGTTGCATCAGTTTTTTTATTTCAGTGCCGGATCCTTCCCTTCAGGTGTTCGACGGATCATGCCTGATACAAAAAGACGGATGTGTGAAAGAGGCCTAAAGGGTAGGTTCTTACAAGCGTATAAAAATAGTCCAGAATTTAATCCAGAAAAATGATTTTTTTTCTCTTGTAATCCACGTGCAGTCAGTTTGCAATCTGTTTTTACAGGATCATTGACAGGTTCCTGTCTTGCAGAATTGTTAGACTTTGGCTCCGTATGACATCCATATTTTGGGCAAATCCACAGATTTGAATGGATGAGTTTCATCCGATTTATGGAAGAAATTAGTGCATGCTGCAATTTTTTTCATAAACTGAATCAGACCAGTGAAAAAAAATTGCTCATCTGCACAGCCCCACTAAATAACACTAAGACGAGTGCCATCCGTTTTTTTTTTTTGCACAGAATACACTTGTACTGAAAATAAGGTAGTGTGAATGAGCCTGAACACTCGCTCTTCATGCAGCATTTAGAGAATCCTCCCACTTAGGTGTTAATCAACGCATGTTCACACCTAATATAATAAGGGTATGCTTCCACATGGCGTATTGGCAGCGCTTTGGACAAGGCTCCACCCAAAGCCTTGCCCCTTTTGTACGTACAGTGATTCTGCATGTGTTCATTGAACCATGTGGAATCACCGCATCCTATACATAGACTGTGCTATTTATCTTGCGCAGACTGAGTGTCTCCGCAAGATAAATAGACATGCTGCGGTCTAGAAAGACGCGCCGTATGTGTGTATACGAATCCGCAGCATTTACTGACCATAGAAACATACCCTAAGTTTCCATTGCAACGTCAGCTAATCAATTAATTCACAAGCTGATTTATTCTGTGCATATACATTGTGACATGCAGTGGATCGGCTTTTCGCACTAACCAATCCACTAATACAATTTATACTGTACTAATTCACTTATTTTATACTAGATCTGTTTTAAAATTGTTGCTATACTCGCTCTGTTACAATTATATATATATATTTTAATCTTATCTAATAAAATAAATTTTTATTTAGTGCACATGTGTAGACTGTAGGCCCATGACATCATTTTTTCAACGGTGAAACTGCCAAGACTTTCTGGGGAAGCTGCATCAGAAAAACGCAGTTGGTAGTTTCTATTAAGTGACTTCCCTGGCGGTCTCACTGTCATTTTTGCGACGGCCCCACTGGCGACATCTTTTTCTATAAGACCGTGTTCCCGCGAGCAAAAGTATAATAGAAACACCTGCAAGGATTTTGCTTTTTTGGGGGGAAAAATGTCCCACAGCTGCAGTTTGTTTTACAAAAAAGATTAAAAAAACAACCAAAAAACCCCAACAACTGTACTTTACTCACCATCCCTGGGTCCAATAATGAGTCTCCACTGCTGATCCTGATGTTTGTTATTGTCCGTAGTGCTGACATTACACCGACAGCATTGCAGTCAATCAGTGAGCTCAGCAGCTCTGCTCAATTGACGGCACAGGCCAATCTGAACCGCCAAGCTCATTGATTGGCAATAGCGTTGTTGAAGTGACGCCAGCGCTGTAAACAATAACATACACCAGGAGCCGCAGTGGAGAATTAGCACTGGATCCGGGAATGGTGAGTAAAGCACAGTTTGTTTGTTAAAGTACAGACGGGGACAGAGATTTTGTGAAAGTGGAGAACCCATTCTGAAAGCCTTTGTTGGACCACATAAGAAGCACTGACCACATGTTGGGTTTCAGACAGTAAAATACTTCTAGAGGTCCACATTAGGTGAGTGCTGTCAAGCAAAGTTATTTCCTATAGTATCTTCTGTGCAATGGTAAAAGTAGAGATGAATGTACAGTCATGGCCAAAAGTTTTGAGAATGACACAAATATTATATTTTCACATGATCTGCTGCCCTCTGGTTTTTATGTGTGTTTGACAGATGTTTTTTATCACAGACAGAAATATAATTGCAAACATATGAGTAACAAAAGCTTATATTGACAGGTAGAATGAGTTAATGCAGCAAGTCAATATTTGCAGTGTTGACCCTTTTTCTTCAGGACCTCTGCAATTCTCCCTGGCATGCTCTCAATCAACTTCTGGACCAAATCCTGACTGATAGCAGTCCATTCTTGCACAATCAATGCTTTCATTTTGTCAGAATTTTTAGGTTTTTGTTTGTCCACCCGTCTCTTGATGATTGACCACAAGTTCTCAATGGGATTAAGATCTGGGGAGTTTCCAGACCATGACCCAAAATCTCTATGTTTTGTTCCCTGAGCCATTTAGTTATCACCTTTGCTTTATGGCAAGGTGCTCCATCATGCTGGAAAAGGCATTGTTGATCGCCAAACTGCTCTTAGAGGGTTGGGAGAAGTTGCTCTTGGAGGACATTCTGGTACCATTCTTTATTCATGGCTGTGTTTTTAGGCAAGACTGTGAGAGAGCCGATTCCCTTGGCTGAGAAGCAACCCCACACATGAATGGTTTCAGGATGCTTAACAGTTGGCATGAGACAAGACTGGTCGTAGCGCTCACCTTATCTTTTTCCAATGAGGAGTTTTCCTGATGTCCCAAACAATCGAAAAGGGGATTCATCAGAGAAAATAACTTTACCCTAGTCCTCAGCAGTCCACTGCCTGTACCTTTTGCAGAATATCAGTCTGTCCATGATGTTTTTTCTGGAGAGAAGAAGTGGCTTCTTTGCTGCCCTCCTTGAGACCAGGCCTTGCTCCGCCTCACAGTGCGTGCAGATGCACTCACACCTGCCTGCTGCCATTCCTGAGCAAGCTCTGCACTGCTGGTAGCCCGATCCCGCAGCTTAAACACTTTTAAGAGACGGTCCTGGCGCTTGCTGGTCTTTCTTGGGCGCCCTGAAGCCTTTTTGGCAACAATGGAACCTCTCTCCTTGAAGTTCTTGATGATGCGATAGATTGTTGACTGAGGTGCAATCTTTCTAGCTGCGATACTCTTCCCTGTTAGGCCATTTTTGTGCATTGCAATGATGACTGCACGTGTTTCTTTAGAGATAACCATGGTTAATAGAAGAGAAACAATGATGCCAAGCACCAGCCTCCTTTTAAAGTGTCCAGTGGTGTCATTCTTACTTAATCATGACAGATTGATCTCCAGCCATGTCCTCATCAACACCCACACCTGTGTTAATGGAGCAATCACTGAAAAGAGGTTAGCTGGTCCTTTTAAGGCAGGGCTGCAATGATGTTGAAATGTGTTTTGGGGGATAAAGTTCATTTTCTAGCCAAATATTGACTTTGCAAGTAATTGCTGTTAAGCTGATCACTCTTTATAACATTCTGGAGTATATGCAAATTGCCATTAGAAAAAGTGAAGCAGTAGACTTTGTAAAAATTAATATTTGTGTCATTCTCAAAACTTTTGGCCATGACTGTAGGCATGAAGTTTGCTCTACATCATGTAGGGTGGATTTATTAAATTGCCCATTGGTGGCCACTTGGAAGCACTGATCTGCCATGGTAAAGAAACCCTACAGATAAATAGACTATTTTTGCATAACTTTTTTTTGCATAAACACAAAACACAAATTATAGGTTAAATTTCATAAATGACTTAACTTTCTCCCTTTTGCAATGTATAATTTAGTGACTCAATAAACCACAAACAAACAAATCAAGGCACCACACGTTTGGCTTACCACATAATCATGGTGACCAGTTTCATAATGATCTCATTTAGTATATTAAAGAAATCAGCCATTAACTTTGCTTGTTCTCCCATCTTTCCCATGGAAATCCCAAATGCAATAAAGAATCCAATGAGGCCTAAGAAGAATGAAATAAAAACCAGAGGTCAGTGCTAACATAAGCAAAGATTATCCTTCCTCAGCAGATTTTATTCTCAACACATTCATTTGATTCATCATTTATTTCAGTTGTTTTCTTGCTGTTCAGAACTAAACCATTGGTTCTCATAAACCTTTTGACTGTACTCGCCCAACCTAAATATATACTAAATGTATATATTATATATATGTATATTTATAAATATATATATATTGTAAGATGGCCTCTGAATCTGTCAAATTTTGTTTGGATGCAGATTGCACATTTTCTGTTAGTACAATAAACCTCATTTCATGGCAGAAACATTACTGTGTCCAATAGTTATTAGATATAATAAATATGAAATAGCTGTTGCAAAAACACCATTAAGCTTAAGATTAATAGGGGTGCCCAAACTTTTTCATATAACTGTATGTCCTTGAGGAGAGATATGCATCATCGAGGTTGGTGGCTTCAGAGATGGAAGCCCAGGAAAGCAGGCTCCAGCATGTATAGTGCTGAGGGAGTTAATAGAGTGCATCAGGGCCGGGTTTTATGAGCATTCAAAGAGATAGGTGGTACTAGCTGCTCACATATCCCCACCTCAGGGGCATGGTATAGCAAAACAAAATGGAGACCAGTTTTCTCATTCAGTGTCTGGAGATATGTGGATCTCCTGTGTGATGGTCTGTGGTAATGCCTTAAGAACTGAACACTAACCTGAGAGGGCGCAATCCTGTAAAGACTATTTATTTTATGTTTTCACTTTGTGCTGGAAAAGGCTGTTTTTTTGTTTGGTTTCCTGAATGGTTTATACAGTCTTAAAAACCAGCCTGGACATTTTAATGAAATCACCTCTTGTGCCTACCTCAACTGCAACCATATGAGTAGAAACCCCACAATTGGTGTTAGAAGCCTGGGCATGAATCCTGAGGAGCAGTGTGATTGCCACAGTGATAGTGCATGTCCTGGGTGAAAGCGACTGCAGAAGTGAAAGCCGACAGCATGAAGGAGTTGATAAAGCAACTGGTGCAGGCTTTTCTCCAGCAGCAACAGCTAGCTATGGCAGCAGCATCAACAGCAGTAGCAGCAGTGGCAACAGCAGCAGCACAGGTAGCAGATGGAACTCTTAGCAGAGGTGATCCGTAGCATGGCAACCACCCCACCCCCAAATCCAGGTGATGACTCACAGGTGAGGAAAATGGTAAGGAGAGCCCCTGGTGATGACGTTGAAGCGTTACTGATGGTTTTTGAAAGGTTAATGGAACAGGATAAATTGCCTCCGGAGCAGTGGACGGAGGTTCTGGTGACATACTTGACAAGGGAACTGCAGAAGGCCTAATATGACCTCGTCTTGCATAATGAAAAAAGTACGATAAGTTGAAAACAGATCTTGGCGCGCTTAGGAGTGACCCTGACTTTTAGGGTGCAACGGGTGCCCCCCTGGGCCTATTGCAATGACAAACCTCCCTGGTCCCAAATGTTCGACCTCCTACACCTGGTCCAAAAGTGGTTACAACCTGAATATTCTTCCCCAGAACAGATGTTGGAGAGAGTCAACATGGACAGGTTCATACACTCCCTTCTAAGGCCGCTGCAATCCTGGGTTGCTCAGGAAGATTCCTGTAATGCTAACGACCTGGTGGGCCTGGTGGAAAGGTAGCAGGCAGTCGAGAGTTCCTTGGGGAAGCAAGGGGTCTTAGCACCTCCGTTCTGGGATTCCCAAAGGGGGGCTGACATCCAAAAGGGAACTAGAGCCACATCTGGGGGGCGTCCAAGAGCCTAAGAGGTGTCCAAGTTTTAGCCAAAGGCCCTATTTAATAAAATTGTTTGCTGAAGGTGTCATACCCCAGGTCACATAGCCGCCCTTTGCCCCATGACCACCGATCCGATGGATGGCAACATAGGATGGCACTTCTCATATTCTGCATATCCTGCCTGCAGAGCTGTCCCTCAACTGCAGGCATATCCCATGTCAGTGACTTGTCTGTTGGACTTGGGGACTTTTGTAACCCTAGTGAGGACCACAATTCCTCATGAGGTGATTCCTGGAATGATGATGGGTGTCCACTGTATCTATGGGGATGCTAAAGACTACCCTGTGACCCGAGTGGTCATAGACACAAACTGTGGCACCGAGTCCCATGAGGATGGCGTAGTCAAGGAGCTTTTGCACCCTGTTATAGTAAGACGAGACTTTGCTTTGTTTTGGGACTTGTGGGGGAAAGAGAAGTTGCCTGGTTGCCCAGACAACAGGCAGGTTGCTCCTAAAAAAAACCTTGTCACAGGCCGCAGCTGACAGGTTTCCCTTTTGTGTGCTTGTTGGTGATGAGGTTGAGGCAGCATGTCCAGAGACCAACCTCCCTGAGCTGGAGGTGTCCGAGGGAAACTTCAGATCTGACCAACTCAGGGACTAACTCTAAAAGGGCTGTTTGATAATGTGTCTGCACTTAAGGGTGTTGCTCAAGAGCCGAGGATTGACACCCAATATCCGGTACTTTGCTGTAAACGGGGAGTTACTATATCAGGTCACCAAGCTTATACACGAGTATATACGGTAATACAATACAAAAAATGTCCAATATGGCAAAAGAAATTTTTTTGAAATATGTATAAACACGTATACCTTATCTGACATGCCGGTAAGAACCTAAATAAATCGTGGTTTCATGCGATGTCATTTGAGGTCCATATAGGGCCATTACCGGCTTATTTGTTCGGATTTATTTAGGTTCTTACCGGCATTGTTCAGTTGTATATGTCAGATAAGGTATACGTGTTTATACATATTTCAAAAAATCTCTTTTGCCATATTGGACATTTTTTGTATTGTATTATATTATTTATTCTAATAACTGCATGCCAGGTGCCTATTATTGTATGCTAAGTGTCTTTGCAGGCTTTTTCAGTAACTTGCATTATACCCGATTATGATATGTGGCAGGGTTCTTGGACATGTGTCCTTTTGGTTTTAATCATGTTTTTATTGCACAATGTTTTTGTATGCCAATAAAAATTTGCTACTTTTCACATATATTATTGTTTTGGTGAAGTGTGCATGTTCATACGGTAGTACTTTTTTCCTTTTTTTCTTTTGATCACTGTCCTATTTCTACCTATTCGCACCTCTCTAGCTATTATTAGATTATTGTAGTGCGCCCATGTTATAAAGTTTTTTCTAATATCTAATCTGTGCCTCCTCCCATTCAGTTTCATCCCATTGCTTCTAGTCTTTCTTTGTGCAAATGAGAATAAAGATGATCCTTCTACAATGTGACAGCCCTTGAAATATTTGTATACAGCTATTAAGTCACCTCTCAGTCTTCTTTTTAGTAAGCTAAACATTCCCAAATCCTGTAACCATTCCTCATAGGACATGGTTTGCAGACCAATAACCATTCTGGTCGCTCTTCTCTGAACTTGCTCCAGTTTGTTGATGTCTTTTTTAAAATGTGGTGCCCAAAACTGGACACAGTATTCCAGATGAGGTCTGACCAAAGAGGAGTAGAGGGCAATAATGACTTCACGTGATCTAGACTGTATGCTTCTGTTAATACATCCCAGAATTGTATTTGCCTTTTGGCTGCTGCATCACACTGTTGACTCATGTTTAGTCGTTGAGGCTGCCTTCCAGGAACTGAAGCTAGCATTGTGTAAACACCCAGTGTTGGTGGCTCTAGATTTCTCCAAGGAATTTGTTGTCCAGACGGACATGTTAGATGTCGGTCTGGTCACTGTCCTATTATGAGAGGTGAATGGGGAAGAGCACCCCATAATTATTTAATTCAGAAGCTGACATCCTGTGAGAAGAATTACTCTGTAGTGGAGAAGGAATGTTTGGCCATTAAGCGGGCGTTGGACATTCTAAGGTACTACCTCTTAGGCAGGAAATTCAGGCTAGTGTCTGACCATGCCCAGCTGAGGTTGAGGAGGGAGAAGAAGGGAAACAGTGCATGAGTGACCAGGTGGTTTCTAGCACTGCAGGATTTTAGCTTCCATGTAGAATATTGATCAAGGAAACTGCACGGCAATGTTGACGCACTGTCAAGGGTCCACTGTTTGATGGCAGAAGGTGCGAAGCTACACAACTTGGGCAGAGGGGGGTATGTAAGATGGCCGCCGGACATATCCTTGAGGGGAGATATGTATCATCAAGTTTGGTAGCTTCAGCGATGTAAGCCCGGAAAATCAGGCTCCAGCACGTATAGTGCTGAGAGAGTTAATAGAATGTATTAGAGCCAGGTTTTACGAGCAGTCAAAGAGATGGATGGGACTGACTACTCACACGTCACACCCAGGGGGCGTGGTCTAGCAGATAAAATGGGACCAGTTTTCTCATTGAGTGTCTGGGTCTGGAGATGTGTTGATCTCTGGTGTGTTGGTCTGTTCTAAGGCCTTAAGAACTGGACACTAATCTGAACGGGCAAGCCCGCAATCCTGTAAGGACTATTTATTTTGTGTTTTCACTTTGTGCCGGAAAAGGCTGTTTTTTTATTTGGTTTCATGAGTGGTTTAAGCAGTCTTAATAAACCAGTCTGGACCTTTTAATGAAACAGCTTCCTGTGCCTACCTCAACAACAGCCAAGTGAGTAGAAACTCCACTCTCTCTCTCTCTCTCTCTCTCTCTCTCTCTCTATATATATATATATATATATATATATATAGTAGTGTAACTAATGGCCGCATAATTAGTGGGAGGTATGTGTCACAGGGATGGCTGCTCCCTGTGATGTAACCCGGAGTATTTTTTCTTTAGTGCACTTAAGCACTAAGTAGTTGTTGTTCATACTTGGGTCCGGGTAGCTCTGAGAAATGGGAGGGTCTTGCTACCCATATACCTCACACCGAGGTGAGGGTGCTCACTGTACCCCTTTTTCCCTGCAGAAGCCTGTGTGTGGTTGTGAGTTTGAGGACCTGTGGTGATGTCACGATCACGTGACTAGCGATGTGATAGGTACCTGGGTGTGGTTACAGCTATGTAATGGAGGTGTGTTTGGCATATGGTAGTGAGTGTTTTGGAGTCTGTCACTGTGGACAGATTTCCATATGTCCAGGCTGGACACTACAGAATGGTGTGTATGCAGTGCGGGCTAGGCGGAGCCAGAGGAAGGAGGTCTGTGAGATATCTCCGGAGTTGACGGTCTGCCAACCGTGAGTGATGCTGATCGGGGTCAGTGAGAAGTGTTTGTGGGATACCTCTGAGGAGAAGAGGCATCCGGGAACCTGTGTGGCCGACACCAACAGGTAACAGACAGGAGTCCATGTTATTCTGAACGGGGTCAGTGAGAGACTGTGTTTATTCTACAAAGCTGAATGTTTAGGATACCTCTGAGGAGAAGAGGCATCCGGGAACCTGTGTGACCGACTCCAACAGGTAATGGACAGGAGTCCGTGTTATTCTGACTGGGGTCAGTGAGAGACTATGTTTATGTTATAAAGCTGAATGTTTAAAGGACATTGTGCTGGCGGCTGCATGCTACTACGGTCCTGATGAGCGGTTTATGCTGTACTTTAATAAACCAAATGGACTTTTTTAACCCTGAGTGTCCCAGCATAGGCCTCAACGACCAGCAAAGTGAGTAATCCCCATCCACAGATAGTGTGGGATGTTACAATATATAAAAAAATAACTTCCTTCTGGTCTTTTTGTACTTCCTCATTCTCGGGTCCTCTACCAGAGGCCTGGGAGTTTGAGTGTTCAGCGCAGGATCTTAGTTGTTCCCAGCATTGCGCTTTTCTGGACAGAGAGCTCAGATGTTGCTCCTGGGATCTGTTGTAGCCATTCTTCCAACTTAGGGGTCACTGCTCTAAGTGCTCCTATCACCACTGGAATCACTGTTGCCTTCACCTTCCATATCTTCTCCAGTTCTCTTTTGAGGCCCTGGTATTTCTCCAGCTTCTCATATTCCTTCCTTCTGATATTGCTGTCACTTGGCACTGCCACATATATTATCATTGCTGTCTTCTGATCCTTGTCTACTATCACAATGTCTGGTTGGTTAGCCAACACCTGCTTATCTGTCTGGATCTTAAAGTCCCACAGGATTTTAGGACTTTCATTCTCCACCACTTTCTCTGGGGTCTCCCTCCTGGACTTAGGGGGACTTAGCCCATATGCTGTGCAGAAGTTCCTGTATACAATTCCCGATACTTGGTTGTGGTGTTCGGTATACGCTGTTCCTGCTTGCATTTTGCATCCTGCCACTATGTGTTGTACTGTTTCTGAGGTTTTTTTTGCATAGTCTGCAGCTTGGGTCTTGTCTTGTGTGGTAGATTCCTGCTTCTATGGATCTGGTACTTAGTGCTTGCTCTTGTGCCACTATGATTAGTGCCTCTGTGCTGTCTCGGAGTCCAGCTTTCTCCAGCCATTGGTAGGATTTCTCCATGTTAGCCACCTCCATTATCTGTCGATGGTCCATCCCATGCTGCGGCTTGTCTTGCCATGGCGCTTCATGTTCCTGTTCTTCCTTCCAGATCTGTTTTTGTTGCTGCTGCCTTAGGCATTCTCTCAGCATTTCATATTTTGGTGCCATTTTTCTGATGTATTCCTGGATACTCCTTGTTTCATCCGTGATGGTGGCTTGGATGCTTATCAAGCCTCGACCACCCTCCATGCAATCTTTGTGTTAGACTTAGGGTGGACACCTCCATGCATTGTGAGGAGCTTTTGTGTCTTCAGATCTGCAGCTTCCATCTCTTCTTTCGGCCAGCACACAATGCCAGCAGGGTATCTGATAACTGGCAGGGCATATGCATTGATGGCGTGGATTTTATTCTTCCCATTAAGCTGGCTGTTCAGGACCTGTGTTACCCTTTGATGGTATTTGGATGTTGTTGCTTTCCTTGCCTTCTCATCATGGTTACTGTATCCCTGTGGGATGCCGAGGTACTTCTAGCATGTCTGTACATCTGCTATGTGCCCTGCTGGTAATTCCACTCCATCAAGCTTGACTACCTGTCTCTCTTTATTACCAACTGTACGCACTTCTCCTGTCCGAAGGACATCCCGATGTCTTTTCTGTAGATCCTTGTCAGGTGGATCAGTGAATTGATGTCTCGTTCGTTTTTCACATACAGCTTGATGTCATCTATGTAGAGGAGGTGGCTGATTGTGCTTCCACTCTTGAACTTGTATCCATATACAGACTCTGCAATTATCTGACTGAGGGGGTTGAAGTCTATGCAGAACAGCAATGGTGACAGTGCATCACCTTGGTATATGCCACATTTGATGGTTACTTGTGCTTGTTGTCTTGAGTTGACTTCCAATGATATTCCCCATAGCCCCATTGAGTTTCTGAGGAAGGTTCTTAATTTCCTGTTGACAGTGTAGAGAGCCAAGCATTCACAGATCCATGTGTGTGGCATTGAGTCATTGGCTTTCCTGTAGTCAATCCAGGCTGTGCTGAGTTTGGTCTGTCTGGATCTTGAGTCTTGAGCAACTGCTCTATCTACTAGGAGCTGGTGCTTAGAACCTCTGGTGTTGATTCCAATGCCTTTCTGAGCTGGATCCATGTACTGGTTCATATGGTTCTGTAGCTTGGTGGCTATGATGCCTAACAGGAGTTTCCATGTTGTTTTAAGGCAGGTTATTGGGCGGTAGTTGGATGGAACTGTTCCTTTGTGATGATCCTTCATGATCAGCACTGTTTTTTCTTGTGTTAGCTAAGCTGGGTGGTGGCCTGCTTCTATCAGTTTGTTCATCTGCTTTGCCATGCGTTCATGTACCGCTGTTAATTTCTTTAGCCAGTAGGTGTGGATCATGTGTGGGCCAGGTGCTGTCCAGCTCTTCATGTTCTTGACCCATGTGGGATGTCTGCTTCCGTAATGATGACTGGTTTGTGCTCTAGGTGGTTGCTGTGTTTCATTCTCAGATCTTGGAGCCACATTGCAATGGTGTTGTGTGTTTTTCCTACTCCCATGTGATCCTCCAGTATTGTTCAGTCTCTGCTGTTGGTGGAGTTGCTGCCTTTGTGCTGTTACTCTGTAGTTGGGAGTACACCTTGGATGGTTCTTTGGAGAACAGGGTATTTATCTTCTTGGCCTCAGCTTCTCTAGTGTATCTCCCTAGTCTTGCAGCGAGTGCTAGGAGCCTTTGTTTAGCAGTCTCTAGGGCTTCAGTTGGGGTCAGGCCTTTTTATTTGTCCAGCTTGGTCTTATTCTTGATCTTTACCCCCTTCTGTATTTCTTTTAGTTGGCTGACTTCCCTTCATGCCACCTTGAACTTTGTTTCCAGTCTTCTTTTCCAAGGGGGCCATGTACTTCTGTTGTTCTTGCTGGTTGTATAGCCAATCATTTCCATGATTTCTGTTGCAGTAGCATAGATCAGATTATTAGTCTGAGTTATGGTGGTGGTAGGTATTGATGCAAGTGCTCTATTGGCATCTTCTATTATACTGTCTGGTGGTATTTCTTTGCTGAGCCTTGGCAGTTGATCTCTGGTATTGATGGTATTTAGTTTATCTAAGATCTTCTGTTTCAGATCAGCTGCAGTGCTCATAGTTGCAGGATTGGATCAGGATCTTCAGGGGTTTGCATATGTTGTTCTTCCAGGTCTTCATGTGGGGTGGTTCTGCAGTGCAGTTGATCCATCTCAAGTTGTGATAATAGCTTTCTCTTTATGATATTGAAACATTAGGTGACTAGTTGTTTCTCAGTCAGTGGACATGCAGGTCTTCTATCCATCCAGAGTTTCCTCATACACTTCATATATCCTCTCTCATTTGTTCTGCTGTTATAGTAGCATTTCATCAGATCCAGGTTCTCTTGCCTTGTCCATGTATGGTTTGTTCCAGTAGCCCATTTATCATCAGATTGTCCTGGTTCCTCGACATCTGACGTGGACCTTGTTAATCCGGGCGACGTCAGAGCCAGCATGACTCTCTTTGTTCGTGACACTCTCATGTTTATTGAGGTATGCACTATAGTGTTAGTAGTCTTGCCCAAGGACCACTACTGGTATATTATTTCCAACAGGGCAGAGCTGGGATTTGAATCCCAGTCTCCCACATTGGTGGTTGTGCACTTTTAACAGCTATAACAGCCATTTAAGGTAGTATTATAGTGTTAGGAGCCTTAGTGTATAATTTATTTTTAATTTATTTTCCACAGGGCAGAGCCGGGATTTGAACCCTAGTCTCCAATGTCGTCGTCTGTGCATATATATATATACATATATATATATATATATATATATATATATATATATATATATATACACATATTTTTTTTAACATGAAAAAAGGAAGGCAGCACGCCAATAACTTTAAGTGAAAGGTGGATTTATTCAAACCAACATGGTGTGGCAAACTTGCAAAATCAGCAGTGTATCAAATACTTATTTTCCACACTGTATATATACAGTTAGGTCCATATATATTTGGACAGAGACAACATTTATCTAATTTTGGTTCTAGACATTACCACAATGAATTTTAAACAAAACAAATCAGATGCAGTTGAAGTTCAGATTTCAGCTTTCATTTGAGGGTATCCACATTAAAATTGGATGAAGGTTTTAGCAGTTTCAGCTCCTTAACATGTGCCGCCCTGTTTTTAAAGGGGCCAAAAGTAATTGGACAGATTAAATAATTATAAATAAAATGTTCATTTCTAGTACTTGGTTGAAAACCCTTTGTTGGCAATGACTGCCTGAAGTCTTGAACTCATGGACATCACCAGACGCTGTGTTTCCTCCTTTTTGATGCTCTGCCAGGCCTTCACTGTGGTGGTTTTCAGTTGCTGTTTTTGGTGGGCCTTTCTGTCTGAAGTTTAGTCTGTAACAAGTGAAATGCATGCTCAATTGGGTTGAGATCAGGTGACTGACTTGGCCATTCAAGAATATTCCACTTCTTTGCTTTAACCCCTTAATGACCAAGCCATTTTGTAGGTTAAAGACCAGGCCAATTTTTACAATTCTGACCACTGTCTCTTTATGAGGTTATAACTCTGGAACGCTTCTACGGATCTTGGCGATTGTGAGATTGTTTTCTCGAGACATATTGTACTTCATGATAGTGGTAAAATTTCTTCAATATAACTTGCATTTATTTATGAAAAAAACGGAAATATGGCAAAAATTTTGAAAATTTTGCAATTTTCAAACTTTTAATTTTTATGCCATTAAATCAGAGAGATATGTCACAAAAATTAGTTAATAAATAACATTTCCCACATGTCTACTTTACATCAGCACAATTTTGGAACCAACATTTTTTTTTGTTAGGAAGTTATAAGTATTAAAAGTTGACCAGCAATTTCTCATTTTTCCAACAAAATTTACAAAACCATTTTTTTTAGGGACCACCTCACATTTGAAGTGAATTTGAGTGGTCAATATGACAGAAAATACCCAAAAGTGACACCATTCTAAAAACTGCAACGTGTTCAAAGCCACATTCAAGAAGTTTATTAACCTTTAGGTACTTCACAAGAATTGAAGCAATGTGGAATGTGTAAGAAAATAATGATATAGGTATCAACCACTGAGGACTCTCAAGTCTAAATATTTTTTAAGAAAATAATTAACATTTAACTTTTTTTCCCAAAATTTTTCTTTCGACACAATTTTTTTAAATTTTGTCAAGGGTATCAGGAGAAAATGAACCACAATATTTGTTGTACAATTTCTCCAGAGTACACCGATACCCCATGTGTGGGGGTAAACCACTATTTGGGCGCATGGCAGAGCTCGGAAGGGAAGCAGCGCCATTTGACTTTTTTGGCTGGAATTGAGATTTCACGCCATGTCGCATTTGGAGAGTCCCTGTGTGCCTAAACAGTGGAAACCCCCTACAAGTGACTCCATTTTGGAAACTGGACCCCCCAAGGAACTTATCTAAATGGTTGTGAGAGCTTTTAACCCCCAAGGGCTTCACAGAAGGTTATAACGTAGAGCCGTAAAATTAAAAAATCATATTTTTTCCACAAAAATGATCTTTTCATCCCAATTTTTATTTTCCAAAGGATAAAAGGACCCCAAAAGTTATTGTGAAATTAGTCCTGAGTATGCTGATACCCCATATGTGGGGGTAAACCACTATTTGGGCTCATGGCAGAGCTCGGAAGGGAAGCAGCGCCATTTGACTTTTTTGGCTGGAATTGAGATTGGACGCCATGTCGCATTTGGAGAGTCCCTGTGTGCCTAAACAGTGGAAACCCCCCACAAGTGACCCCATTTTGGAAGCTAGACCCCCCAAGGAACTTATCTAGATGTGTGGTGAGAGCTTTGAACCCCCAAGCGCTTCACAGAAGGTTATAACGTAGAGCAGTAAAATTAAAAAATCATATCTTTTCCACAAAAATGATCTTTCCACCCCCAATTGTTATTTTCCAAAGGGTAACAGGACCCCAAAAGTTATTGTGCAATTTGTCCTGAGTACGCTGATACCCCATATGTGGGGGTAAACCACTATTTGGGCGCATGGCAGAGCTCGGAAGGGAAGCAGTGCCATTTGACTTTTTTGGCTGGAATTGAGATTGAACGCCATGTCGCATTTGGAGAGCCCCTGATGTGCCTAAACAGTAGAAACCCCCCACAAGTGACTCCATTTTGGAAACTAGACCCCCAAGGAACTTATCTAGATGTGTGGTGAGCACTTTGAACCCCCAAGTGCTTCACAGAAGTTTATAACGTAGAGCTGTGAAAATAAAAAAATCATATTTTTTTCCACAAAAATGACCTTTTTGCCCCCAAATTTTTATTTTTCTAAGGGTAACAGGAGAAATAGGGCCCCAAAAGCTATTGTGCAATTTGTCCTGAGTACGCTGATACCCCATATGTGGGGGGGGACCACTGTGATTGCCTTACTGCGATCTTTGGGAGGCACAATGAACAAATCTACAAAAGGTGAAGAATTGGTTTTCTTTTTTACGCCGTTCCTCGTGCGGTATTAGTGATTAGGCGACTTTATTCCTCGGATCGGTGCGATTACAGCGATACCAGATTTCCATCCTTTTTCATGTTTAGCTTCTGTCACACTCTTTTGGAATAATGTTTTGTAAGAAATTTTTGCATCGCCGTATTTTGAGAGCTATAATTTTTCCATATTTCGGCCGACAGAGTTATCTGTGGGCTTATTATTTGCGGGACGAGCTGACGTATTTATTGGTACCATATTCGGGCACATAACGTTTTTTGATCACTTCCTATTCCGATTTTTGTGGAAGCAGAATGAACAAAAACCAGCAATTCAGGAATTGTTTTTTTTTTTTTTTCCTCTGTTCCGCGTGTGGTAAAATTGATAAAGGAGCTTTATTCTTCGGATCACTACGATTACAGCGATACCTCATTTATATTTTTTTTTATGTTTTGGCGTTTTTTACACAATAAAAAATTTTATAGAAAAAATAATTATTTTTGCATCAGTTTATTCCGCGAGCTATAACTTTTTATTTTTTCGCTGATGATGCTGTATAGCGGCTTGTTTTTTGCGGGACAAGATGACGTTTTCAGCGGTACCATAATTATTTATATCTGACTTTTTGATGTGTGTTATTGCACTTTTTCCAAGCGGTATGATGACCGAAGGGGTTAACTAGGGTTACGCTTTTATATATGGGATTTTTACGGACGTGGCGATACCTAACATGTGTATTTTTTTTGTTTTTTATTTTTTTTATTACATAAAAATGTGTATTTTTTAGGGGATTTTTTTAAAATTATTTTTTAATATTTTTTTTACAATTTTTTTAAAAAAAATGATTTTTTTTTAACTTGTCCCTTTATGGGACTTTCACTTTTTTACTTTTTATTGCAGTTACAATGCATTGCAATGCTCCAGCATTGCAATGCATTGTACCTATGGGAAAGCTGCTGTGACCATGATCACAGCAGCTTCCCGTAGCTAGACAACCCCTGGGTCATCAAGGCAGAGATCGGGCCCTGCAAATACATTGCAGGGCGCCGATCTGAGGCTGAGGGAGCTCCCCACCCTCTGCCTCCCCCCTGAGCTCTGCGATCGCGCTCGATCGCAGCAGTCAGGGGGTTAACAGCCAGGGGCGGTGGGGGCTCCGCTCCTGGCTGTCAGTGCAGGAAGCCTGGCCACTGCAGCGCCGGCTCCTGCACTGATCGCGCTGGAGAAGCTGAAATTTCAGCTTCTCCTGCGCGATCGCTGCTGTGTTTGGTCAGTCAGATTGACTGACCAATCACAGCGCTGTGGGTGCGGGGACCGACGGCAAAGGTCCCCGCACCGCTTGCTGTGCCTGTCAGCTGTCTGTGACAGCTGTCGGCACTGATCTACCACTGCGTGTTTACACACAGTGGTAGATCAAAGGCATGACGTGCACAGTCCGTCCTGGTGACGGAACTGGCACCTTGCCATGACGGACTGTGCACGTCATTGGACAGTAAGGGGTTAATAAACGCCTGGGTTGCTTTGGCTTTATGTTTTGAGTCATTGTCCATCTGTAGTATGGAACGACGACCAATCAGTTTGGCTGCATTTGGCTGGATCTGAGCACACAGTATGGTGTTGTGAATGGGTTTGAGATGAGTTCTGAGCAGAGGCTCCCTCTGGTGGTTACAAGCGGTACTGGTGAGGATTGTGAGGACTGGGAATCAGGTGTTACTGATTGGTCTTATTTAAGGGAATCATTTTCCCATCAGGTTGCCGGTGATCAATTGTTCTGGTCTGAATCCTTCTTTCCAGTTTCCCTTGTAGCCTGCTGTGTCGTGTCTGCATCTCCTGCTATCAGATAAGACAATTTCTTATTTTGTGTTTTTGCTATATTTTTGCATTTTGTCCTGCACTTCTGTGGGGGCCTTCTGGGTCCCCTCCGGGGGCTTTTGCCCTCTCAGTTTAGTTCAGCCACTGTGTTTTGTACTTTTGCTTTTTCCAGTTTTTTCAGTGGCTGCTGTTTTTGTTACACCAGAGAACTAATTTAGGTGGAAGAGGTCGTGTGATCTCAGGTGATTTTGAAATTAGTAGAGTTGGTGTTTTTCAGGGTTTTCTGGGATTGCAGTAAGTACCCTTCCTGTCCTTTTCTATTTAGATAGTTTGGGCCCCAGCGTTTGCTCATTCTATTTTCTTTCTGTGTCAGTATTTCCTCTTGTCTAACCGCCATTACTTGTTTGGGGGCTTTCTATTATCTTTGGGGTTCTGCTACGGGCAGATAGCTTTCCTATTTCTATCTTTAGGTGTAGTTAGTTTCTCAGGCTGTGACGAGGCGTCTAGGACCAACGTAGAAACGCTCCACGGCTGCCTCTAGTTGCGGTGGTTAGTCAGGGTACTGCAATCTCATAGATTCCAACTGCTCTGGTGTATTTCCTTTTTTGCCTGCACTCCTCAGCTACCGTAACATAACAGTATCACCGGCCAGAAAAATTGTATGGTACTCACAGAAGGGAAAAAATATTTTGAAGGAAGAAAAGTTGTCAGAGATATTTTTCTGTTTGTTGCATTTTTTTTTTTTTTTTCCCTCTGTATCTCTGGGTGCTGGGGAGGATCTTTTCTCCCAATGGAGTTTGCACAGTTGTCTGGCCGTGTGGATCAGCTTGCCACTGAGGTTCAGAGTATTGCTGCATATCTTGCTAGGTTGCCTGTTGTGGAACCTAGGATCCCCATGCCAGATTTGTTTTTAGGGGATCGAGCTAAGTTTCAGAATTTCAAAAATAATTGTAAATTGTTTCTTGCCTTAAAATCTAAGTCCTCAGGAAACGCAGCGCAGCAGGTTCAAATTATCATCTCTCTCCTGCGCGGCGATCCTCAGGATTGGGCTTTTTCCCTGATACCTGGGGATCCTGTTTTGAGTGATGTTGATGCATTTTTTCAGGCTTTGGGGTTATTGTACGATGAGCCTAATGTCACTGATCAAGCTGAAAAAGCCTTGTTGGCATTAAATCAGGGGCTTGATGACGCTGAGTTATACTGTCAGAGATTCCGTAGGTGGGCAGTCCTGACCAAATGGAATGACGACGCTTTGGCGGCCCTTTTCCGGAAGGGTCTGTCGGATAATGTAAAGGATGTTATGGTGGGATTCCTTGTCCCCTCTGGTCTCAATGATTCTATGTCATTGGCGATTCAAATTGACAGACGTTTGCGTGAGCGGAGAAGTATGCGTGGAGTGGTGTTGCCTTGTGAGCCAGCTGCTGAGCCCATGCAGTGTGATGGAGTGGTGTCTGGGGCACAGCGTCATGAGTTTCGAAAGCGCAATGGGTTATGTTTCTACTGTGGTGATGCCTCTCATGCTATTTCAGTCTGCCCTAAGCGGGGAAGACATTTTGCACGCTCAGTTGTCTTGGGTAGTGTTCAGACTAAGTTTTTATTAACTGTCACTCTGATATGCTCTCTGTCCTCATTTTCTGCTCAGGCTTTCGTTGATTCTGGAGCAGCTATTAACCTGATGGATTATGATTTTGCTAAACGTTGTGGGTTTTCCTTGATACCCCTACAGAAGTCTATTCCCCTACTGGGGATCGATTCTACCCCTTTGGCTGAGAATAAACCCCAGTTTTCTACTCAGGTGATAATGAGGGTTGAACCTGATCACCAGGAGTGCTGCAAATTTTTGGTTCTATATAATCTGCATGACATTATAGTGCTGGGTTTCCCTTGGTTACAGTCTCATAATCCTGTTTTGGATTGGAAATCTGTGTCTGTAACCAGTTGGGGCTGCCAATGTGTTAGTGCCAACACTCCTGTTTTTTCTGCCTCCCCCCAGGCTGAGGATGTTCCTGACTTTTTTGTTTGATTTTTCTGATGTGTTTAGCGAAAGTAAATCTGCATCCTTACCTCCCCATAGGAGCTATGACTGCGCTATTGAATTAGTGCCAGGTAGTAAATTCCCTAAGGGTCGCCTTTTTAACTTGTCTGTACCTGAACATGACGCTATGCGGTCTTATATCAAGGAATCATTGGAGAAGGGTCATATCAGACCATCCTCTTCACCCTTAGGTGCCGGTTTTTTCTTTGTGGCCAAAAAAGATGGTTCATTAAGGCCGTGTATTGATTATCGTCTCTTGAACAATATTACTGTGAAATATCAATACCCGTTACCCTTGATTTCAGACCTGTTTTCCAGGGTGAAAAACGCTACTTGGTTTACCAAGCTTGACCTCAGGGGGGCGTATAACCTTATTCGCATTAAGCACGGGGATGAATGGAAGACGGCATTTAACACCCCTGAAGGGCATTTTGAGTACCTTGTGATGCCCTTTGGGCTCACTAATGCTCCTTCCGTCTTCCAGTCCTTCATGAATGACATTTTAGGGATTTTGTGGACAAGTTTCTGATTGTTTATTTGGATGATATCTTGATTTTTTCTAATGACTGGGACTCTCATGTGAAACATGTTCGAACTGTATTCCAGATTTTGAGAGAGAATGCTCTGTATGTGAAGGGATCAAAGTGTCTTTTTGGCGTACAGAAGATCTCATTTCTGGGATTCATTTTGTCCCCATCTGTTATTGAAATGGACCCGGTCAAGGTTCAGGCCATCTGTGATTGGGTCCAACCTACTTCATTACAGGCTCTTCAGAGATTTTTGGGTTTTGCCAATTTTTATCGTAAATTTATTGGTAATTTCTCTGTTATTGTTAAACCATTAACTGATTTGACCAGAAAGGGTTCTGATGTGGTGAATTGGCCTCCTGAGGCAGTCTCTGCGTTTCAGGAACTTAAGCAGAGATTCACTTCTGCTCCTGTTCTACGGCAGCCTGATGTTTCTCTGCCATTTCAGGTGGAGGTTGATGCCTCTGAAATTGGGGCAGGTGCCGTTTTGTCCCAAAAAGATCCAGAGACCTCTAAAAGTAACCCTTGTGCCTTTTTCTCTCGAAAATTTTCTCCTACTGAACGTAATTATGACTTGGGTAATCGGGAGTTATTGGCCATGAAGTGGGCTTTTGAAGAGTGGAGACATTGGCTGGAGGGAGCCAAACATCAGGTGGTGGTCCTTACGGACCATAAGAATCTGGTCTATCTGGAATCTGCCAAGCGACTCAATCCTAGACAGGCCAGGTGGGCCTTGTTTTTCACACGTTTTAATTTTGTGGTTTCCTTTCTTCCTGGCACTAAGAATGTTAAGGCGGATGCCCTCTCGAGGAGTTTCCTTGCGGACTCTCCTGAGCTATCTGATCCCTCTGTTATTTTGAAGGAGGGTGTAGTTCTTTCCGCCATCTCGCCAATTTGAGACTTGCTCTGGAGGGGTGTCAGGAGGATAGGCCCGAGCGCTGCCTGTTGGAAAATTGTTTGTCCCGGACCAATGGAAAAAGAGTGTGATGTCTGAGATTCATTGTTCCGCATTGGCTGGGCATCCCGGAATTTTTGGTACCAGAGACTTGGTTAGTCGGTCCTTTTGGTGGCCTACCTTGTCTCGCGATGTCAGGGAATTTGTGCAGTCCTGCGGGACTTGCTCTCGCTCCAAGCCTTGCTCTCGCTCTAGTGGTTTGTTGATGCCATTGCCTGTGCCCAAGAGACCATGGACCCATATCTCTATGGATTTCATTTCCGATCTTCCTGTTTCTCAGAGAATGACCACCATCTGGGTAATTTGTGATAGGTTTTCCAAAATGATACATCTTGTGCCATTACCTAAGTTGCCTTCCTCCTCTGAATTGGTGCCGTTGTTCCTTCAGCACGTGGTTCGTTTACACGGCATTCCTGAGAACATTGTGTCTGACAGAGGAGTCCAGTTTGTTTCCAGATTTTGGAGGACTTTTTGTTCTAAACTGGGTGTTCAATTGTCTTTCTCCTCGGCATTTCATCTTCAGACCAATGGTCAAACTGAGAGAACAAACCAGACATTGGAGACTTATCTAAGATGCTTTGTGTCTGCTGATCAGGATGATTGGGTCTCTTTTTTGCCTTTGGCTGAGTTTGCTCTTAATAATAGGGCTAGCTCTGCCACTTTGATGTCTCCGTTTTTCTGTAATTCTGGGTTTCACCCTCGATTTTCTTCAGGACAGACGGAGGCTTCTGTCTGTCCAGGTGTTGACTCTGTTGTTGAGCGTATGCAGCAGATTTGGGACCAGGTAGTGGAGAGGTTGTCCCTCTCTCAGGAGAAGGCCCAGCGGTTTGCTAACCGGCATAGGACTGATGGTCCTCGGTTTAAAGTGGGGGACTTGGTCTGGTTGTCCTCAAAGAATATTCCTATGAGAGTAGCATCTCCTAAATTTAAGCCTAGGTTCATTGGACCTTATAAGATCATGGAGATTATTAATCCTGTTTCTTTTCGTTTGCTTCTTCCAGGGACATTTAAGATCCATAACGTGTTCCACAAGTCCTTGTTGAAGAGGTTTGTTGAGCCAGTGGTTCCTGCTGCTGTGCCTCCTGACCCTGTTTTGGTTGAGGGCAATCTGGAGTATGTGGTTGAGAAAATATTGGATTCTCGTTTTTCTAGACGAAGACTCCAGTATTTGGTTAAATGGAGAGGTTATGGTCAGGAAGATAATTCTTGGGTGTTTGCTTCGGACATCCATGCTAGGAGACTTATCCGTGCGTATCATAGAACTCATCCTGACCGACCTGGTTGCTCAAATGAGGGTTCGGTGACCCCTCCTCAAGGGGGGTACTGTTGTGAATGGGTTTGAGATGAGTTCTGAGCAGAGGCTCCCTCTGGTGGTTACAAGCGGTACTGGTGAGGATTGTGAGGACTGGGAATCAGGTGTTACTGATTGGTCTTATTTAAGGGAATCATTTTCCCATCAGGGTTGCCGGTGATCAATTGTTCTGGTCTGAATCCTTCTTTCCAGTTTCCCTTGTAGCCTGCTGTGTCGTGTCTGCATCTCCTGCTATCAGATAAGACAATTTCTTATTTTGTGGTTTTTTTTGCTATATTTTTGCATTTTGTCCTGCACTTCTGTGGGGGCCTTCTGGGTCCCCTCCGGGGGCTTTTGCCCTCTCAGTTTAGTTCAGCCACTGTGTTTTGTACTTTTGCTTTTTCCAGTTTTTTCAGTGGCTGCTGTTTTTGTTACACCAGAGAACTAATTTAGGTGGAAGAGGTCGTGTGATCTCAGGTGATTTTGAAATTAGTAGAGTTGGTGTTTTTCAGGGTTTTCTGGGATTGCAGTAAGTACCCTTCCTGTCCTTTTCTATTTAGATAGTTTGGGCCCCAGCGTTTGCTCATTCTATTTTCTTTCTGTGTCAGTATTTCCTCTTGTCTAACCGCCATTACTTGTTTGGGGGCTTTCTATTATCTTTGGGGTTCTGCTACGGGGCAGATAGCTTTCCTATTTCTATCTTTAGGTGTAGTTAGTTTCTCAGGCTGTGACGAGGCGTCTAGGACCAACGTAGGAACGCTCCACGGCTGCCTCTAGTTGCGGTGGTTAGTCAGGGTACTGCAATCTCATAGATTCCAACTGCTCTGGTGTATTTCCTTTTTTGCCTGCACTCCTCAGCTACCGTAACATAACAGTATGGCTCTGAATACCTTAGAATTCATTCGGCTGCTTCTGTCCTTTGTCACATCATCAATAAACACTAGTGACCCAGTGCCACTGGCAGCCATGCATGCCCAAGCCATCACACTGCCTCTGCCGTGTTTTACAGATGATGTGGTATGCTTTGGATCATGAGCTGTACCACGCCTTCGCCATGCTTTTCTCTTTCCATGATTCTGGTAGGGTTGATCTTGGTTTCATCTGTCCAAAGAATGTTCTTCCAGAACTGTGCTGGCTTTTTTAGATGTTTTTTAGCAAAGTCCAGCCTAGCCTTTTTATTCTTGATTCTTATGAGTGGCTTGCACCGTGCAGTGAACCCTCTGTATTTAATTTCATGCAGTCTTCTCTTTATGGTAGATTTGGATATTGATACTCCTACCTCCTGGAGAGTGTTGTTCACTTGGTTGGCTGTTGTGAAGGGGTTTCTCTTCACCATGGAGAGTATTCTGCGATCATCCACCACTGTTGTCTTCCGTGGGTGCCCAGGTCTTTTTGTATTGATGAGTTCACCAGTGCTTTCTTTCTTTCTCAGGATGTACCAAACTGTAGATTTTGCTACTCCTAATGTTGTAACAATTTCTCGGATGGGTTTTTTTCTGTTTTTGCAGCTTAAGGATGGCTTGTTTCACCTGCATGGAGAGCTCCTTTGACCGCATGTTTCCTTCACAGCAAAACCTTCCAAATGCAAACACCACACCTCAAATCAACTCCAGCCCTTTTATCTGCTTAATTGAGAATGACATAACGAAGGGATTGCCCACACCTGTCCATGAAATAGCCTTGGAGTCAATTGTCCAATTACTTTTAGTCCCTTTAAAAACAGGGTGGCACATGTTAAGGAGCTGAAACTCCTAAACCCTTCATCCAATTTTAATGTGGATACCCTCAAATGAAAGCTGAAAGTCTGAACTTCAACTGCATCTGAATTGTTTTGTTTAAAATTCATTGTGGTAATGTCTAGAACCAAAATTAGATAAATGTTGTCTCTGTCCAAATATATATGGACCTAACTGTATATGTAACATAACATATTGTCATATTATAAAAAGGAAAAAAAGTGTCTCTACATTTACTACTTTGCGCTTAAAGGGGTTTTCCACTTTAATGAAAAGCTCTAAAATAACAAAGAGAGCAGGTAATCACCCTCCCTGGGATCCAGCACTGGCTCCCACTGCTGCTCCAGTCTTGGTGCTTTGGCTACGTTAACAGTGCACATTATCAATGCAGGTAATCATTGAGCTCAGTGGTTATGCCAAGTTACACAGCATGAGCCGCTAAGCTCAGTGATTGGCGGCAGAAGTGATACACGGTGTCGTTGTGACAGCCAAAATAATGAGTACCGAGCAATGTCGTTTGGTAACTACTTTCTGGAAAGTGGAAAACCCCTTTAAAAAAGAAGATTTTGCTGAAATACACTAATTTCTTTGGAAGACCTAGACAGCACATGAAAAATACTTGATTGGGAGACATACTGTAGAGAGACTACTATGTGCCTCAGAAAGCATGATATTATGAAATTAATTAAAGGAAATTGATCAGCAGGTTTTTGCTATGCAATCTGACAGCAGCATGATGTAGTGCCTGAGACCCTGATTCCAGCGATGTATCACTTCGTTTACTGGGTGCAGCAGTTGTGATAACATTATAGTCTTTTTCTGCTGCAGATCTAGCAGTGCTGTGAATGATGAGCTCTGTATAACCCCTCACACACTACTGATTGGCAGATTTCATTTCTAATCAGTGGAGAGGGTGTGGTTGGACAAGGAGGCACAAGACATCTCGTCCTCTTAGATAATCTCCTGCTGATAAAATATCACTGGAATTAGGGTCTCATCCCCTGCATCATGCTTATCTCAAATTACATAGCAAAAACCTGCTGACAGATTCCTTTAAAAAAATTATTCCCATCTTAGGAAATTATTACTTATCCAAGTGATAACCTGATGATCGATCTTAGTCCCACCACTCTGATGTGCCCTATTTGAACGAAACGCATGTACAAGTACATTACTACTCCATTCATTGTCTGTGAGACTGTCGGACATAGCCAATTAAGTGGCAGGACCATGGCGATCAGCAAATTATTACCAGTTCTTTGGGTAGCCAATAACTTGTTAAAATTGGAGTAAACTTTTAGGCGCATGAAATTCTGCAACCCCCATTTAGATGAATAGTATAGTCTCATTAATTTTTGCAAACAATGTTCTCATGTAAATATATCCTAAAAAGACTTAAAACTACTACTCACTATCCATAAAACATAGGATACCTATTGGTAGCCTTCTTTTATGAGCCACCTCTAAAAATTTGGAAGCCTGTAAGGGTCACACAGCTTAAACTTTTATACAATTCCCATCCATAGTTGCACACATGCTAATGTTTAATGACTTATACAAAGTTGGCTCTTACCAAGAACATTCATCCCTCCCTTAAATTCCAGTTTCTTTTGAGTCACCATTACCGGCCCAGGAGACTCAGCCATAGAGGAGTTAGCCTGAGATCCGTTGACTGCCAGGCCGGTAACATTAATTGGTCGGATTAGATCCAGAAGTGAAGGAGGTGCTGGGACTTTCTTCGAAACCGTTTGTATCTGGAAATTAAAAAGCAAACTGTGTGTCACGAGGGTGCCACATTCTCCTGACAGACCTGGAGTTATATGGTTATGTCGGGTAATGAATCACAGGTCTTCTTTAGAGATTATGTGATTTGTCTCGTATATTACATGGATTTAGTTAAATTGACCAGACCTTCTTGTCCATGCTGGTGAAAGATTCTTCTTCCTGTGCTGTGTGCTAAAGCTAAGTGGTTGGAATAGAGTTGTTGTAGAGGTGATCTGTAGTTTGCTATAGTACATGTATGTTTATCTCCTGGTCCCAGTTCCCATTTAGTTTACTCCTCCCTGTCCCTATCCTTCTCCTTATTGATGGTTAGTGCCTTTGTATGATAGAGGTTTTCTGTTATCCTTGTTTTGTCTTTGTGTCTTGTTTAGATTACATTTCTGTCCCAGGCCTCATGGGATGGGGGATAGGACAGATCAAGGTTTAACAGGAGCATAGTAAGGTCAGAGACTCAGGCCTCTCTACCGACAAGAGTACCCCCGGGACAGGGATAATGTCCCAGTTTCAGGGACAGTTTGAGGCCCCTCTTCCTTACCGAAGATTGTCACAGTGTCACACTGTGTTTGTATGAGGAAGGAGACAAAGTCTATTATTTGTGAAACTGAGTTCAGCAGTCATTTCCACCCATTCCCAAAAAGTACTTACTGCATATACTCGAGTATAAGCCAAGATTTTCAGCCCATTTTTAGGGCGGAAAGTGCCCCTCTCGGCTTATACTCGGATCATATACCGGGGAGTCGGCGGGGGAAGGGGAGCGCAGCTGTCCTTTATACTCACCCTCTCCTGGCGCGGTCTCTGCAGCCCCCTCTCTTCTCCGGCGCCTGTGTTCAGCGGTCATGTGATACCGCTCATTAAAGTCATGAATATGCACATATTCATGACTTTAATGAGCGGTACCACATGACCGCTGAAGTTAGGCATAGCTGCCAGAGACCGCGGGAGAAGAGCAGGGGCTGCAGAGACTGCACCAGGAGGGGTGAGTATAAGCGATATTCACCTGTCCCCAGTCCACCGCTGTGCGCCGCAGTGTCCTCGCGTCCTCTAGCTATGAATGTTCAGGTCAGAGGGCGCGACGACGTGGTTAGTGCGCGCTGTGCCCTCTGCCTGTGCATTCACTGCCGGAGGACCCGGAAGACCGCGGAGCGCAGCGGTTGACCGGGACAGGCGAAAATTGCAGGTGCCGGGGCCTGAGCCAGCAGTGACACTGGCACCTGTCCCCAATAGCGCGCCGGTGTCCCCGCCTGCTCAGGACACCAGCACCTGGCCCCCAGCGACGAGAGGTAAGTATGTCTATTTTTTTTTTTTTTTAATTTGCGGTGGCAGCATATGGGGCCTATACTATCATATGGGGGCATAATCTATGGAGCATCTTGTGGGGCATAATACATGGGGCAGCATATGGGGCAAAATCTATGGAGCATCATATGGGTGCATAATACATGGAGCATCATATGGGGCATAATCTATGGAGCATCTTGTGGGGCATAATACATGGGGCAGCATATGGGGCACAATCTATGGAGCATCTTGTGGGGCATAATACATGGGCAGCATAAGAGGCATAATCTATGGAGCATCATATGGCGGCATACTACATGGGCAGCATATGGGGCACAATCTATGGAGCATCATATGGGGGCATAATACATGGGGCAGCATATAGGGCACAATCTATGGAGCATCTTGTGGGGCATAATACATGGGCAGCATATGGGGCATAATCTATGGAACATCTTGTGAGGCATAATACATGGGGCAGCATCTGGGGCATAATCTATGGGGCAGCATATGGGGCATAATCTATGGGGCAGCATATGGGGCATAATATATGGGGCAGCATATGGGGCATAATATATGGGGCAGCATATGGGGCATAATATATGGAGCAGCATATGGGACATAATCTGTGGAGCAGCATATGGGGCATAATCAATGGAGCAGCATATGAGGCTCCTGATTCAATATGGCTATTCAAAAACATTTAACCTACCGTATATACTCATGTATATACCGACCCGTTTATAAGCCGACCCCCCTAATTTTGCCACAAAAAACTGGGAAAACGTATTGACTCGCGTATAAGCCTAGGGTGAAAAATGATTATGCCCCCATATGCTGCACAGACTATGCCCAATATGCTCCACAGATTATGCCCCCATATGCTCCAGATTAAGCCCAATATGCTTCAGAGATTATGCCCCCATATGCTCCAGATTATGCCCCCATATATTCCACAGATTATGCCCCCATATGCTGCACAATTATGCCCCCATATGTTCCACAGATTATGCCCCCATATGCTGCACAATTATGCCCCCGTATGATCCACAGATTATGCCCCCATATGCTCCAGATTATGCCCCCATATATTCCACAGATTATGCCCCCATATGCTGCACAGATTATGCCCCCATATGCTCCACAGATTATGCCCCCATATGCTCCAGATTATGCCCCCATATGTTCCACAGATTATGCCCCATATGCTCCAGATTATGCCCCCATATGCTCCAGATTATGCCCCATATGTTCCACAGATTATGCCCCATATGCTCCATATTATGCCCCCATATGTTCCACAGATTATGCCCCCATATGCTCCAGATTATGCCCCCATATGTTCCACAGATTATGCCCCCATATGCTCCAGATTATGCCCCCATATGTTCCACAAATTATGCCCCATATGCTGCACAATTATGCCCCATATGCTCCATAGTATAGGCCTCATATGCTGCTGCTGCAAAAAAAAATGACATACTTACCTCTCGTCGCTGGGGGCCAGGTGCCGGTGTCCTGAGCAGGCGGTGACACTGGCACGCTATGGGGGACAGGTGCTGGTGTCACCGCTCGCTCAGGACCCCGGCAACTGAGATATTTACCTGTCCTCTCTGCACCGCTGCACGCTGCGTCCTCTTCCGGGTCCTCGGCAGTGAATGATTAGGCAGGGGGCGCGACGCGCACTAACAACGTCATCGCGCCCTCTGCCTGATCATTCACAGCCAGAGGAGTTGGATGAGGGAGCAGCGCAGCGGTGGAACGGGACAGGTAAATATCGCTATACTCACCCCTCCGCCGGCGCGTCTCTGCAGCCTCTCCTCTTCTCCCGGCGCTCTCCACAGCGCTTCCTTCCTACAGCGGTCACGTGGTACGCTTATTAAAGTCATGAATATGTGCATATTCATGACTTTAATGAGCGGTGCCATGTGACCGCTGCAGGAAGGAGCCGGAGATCATGGGAGAAGCAGGGGGGCTGCAGAGACCGCGCCGACGGAGGGGTGAGTTTGATCCGACACCCCTGCTCCCCCTCCCCCGCCGACCCCGTATATGACCCGCGTATAAGCCGAGAGGGGGACTTTCAGCCCTAAAAAATGGGCTGAAAATCTCGGCTTGTACACTAGTATATACAGTACTTTAATTTTACTTTTATTGGAATCTATTTTTATTTTTGAAATTTACCAGTAGCTGCCTCATTTTCCAACCTAGGCTTACACTCGAGTCGATAAGTTTTCAGAGTTTTTTGTGGCAAAATTAGGGGGGTCGGCTTATACTCGGGTCGGCTTATACTCGAGTATATACGGTATTTGGCAGATTAACAAGGAACTATGTTAGCTTTAGTTGATGCATGTGTACTTTATTAAATTCAATGCCCCTATTGTATAGTGTAACAACCAAGCTCAGTGCTTCTTTTTTGGTGTGTAACAACCAAGCTATATACCTCTATTGTGTTAAATAAGAACTATTCTCTATGCATCATTTCTGTTGTGTAACCACCAAGCTATGTGCCTCAATTCTATTAGTTAACAACTAGTGATGACCAAGCGTGCTCAGATAAGGTGTTATCGAGCATGCTCTGGTGCTAACCGAGTATCTTTGGCGTGCTCGAATAATCTGTTAGAGTCCTCGCTCCAGCATGTCTCGCGGATGTTCGACAGCCACAACATATGCAGGGATTGCCTAACAAACAGGTTATCCTGGCATGTGTTGCAGTTGTAGAAAATTATGTTTTGTTAAAACCAAGCTTTGTGCCTCTATTCTCTTATGTAACAACCAAGCTCTGTGCCTCTATTCCTTGTGTAACAACCAAGCTCTGTGCCTCTACTGTGTTTTTTAACAACCAAGCTCTGTGCCTCTACTGTGTTGTTTAACAACCAAGCTCTGTGCCTCTATTCTCTTGTGTAAGAATCAAGCTCTGTGCCCCTATTGTGTTGTGTAACAACCAAGCTCTGTGCCTCTATTGTGTTGTGTAACAAGCAAGCTCTGTGCCTCTATTCTCTTGTGTAACAACCAAGTTCTGTGCCCCTATTGTGTTGTGTAACAACCAAGCTCTGTGCCTCTATTGTGTTGTGTAACAAGCAAGCTCTGTGCCTCTATTCTCTTGTGTAACAACCAAGCTCTGTGCCCCTATTGTGTTGTGTAACAACCAAGCTCTGTGCCTCTATTGTGTTGTGTAACAAGCAAGTTCTGTGCCTCTATTGTGTTGTGTAACAGCCAAGCTCTGTGCTTCTATTCTCCTGTGTAACAAATAAGCTTTGTGCCCCTATTGTGTTGTGTAACAACCAAGCTCTGTGCCTCTACTTGTGTTGTGTAACACGCAAGCTCTGTGCCTCTATTCTCTTGTGTAACAACCAAGCTCTGTGCCCCTATTGTGTTGTGTAACAACCAAGTTCTGTGCCTCTATTGTGTTGTGTAACAGCCAAGCTCTGTGCCTCTATTCTCCTGTGTAACAAATAAGCTTTGTGCCCCTATTGTGTTGTGTAACAACCAAGCTCTGTGCCTCTACTGTGTTGTGTAACAAGCAAGCTCTGTGCCTCTATTCTCTTGTGTAACAACCAAGCTCTGTGCCCCTATTGTGTTGTGTAACAACCAAGCTCTGTGCCCTATTGTGTTGTGTAACAACCAAGCTCTGTGCCTTTATTCTGTTATGTAACAACCAAGTTATGTGCTTCAAATTTTTTGTTCTGTTCCTATTGCTACCCTTCTGTGTTAGGATCTTACAGCGCTTGCTCCCGCACTAAATATGGAAGCTAAAGGCAAGGAGTAGGATGCTGTTAAGTTTAGTACAGCATGTGGCATAGAACTGGGAAGGTCCATGCAGTGAGTAAACTACAAAATTAAAGTGGTTTAGAAAAATGATTACACTGCAGAGTCTTGATCTATAATATTTTTCTGTTGAAAGTGTAAGTACACTTTAAACTAACAATCTGAACAAATATCAATAATTTGAGAGAAAATCTGTCATCTTTGTAGTCTTAGCATTTTCTCCATGGAGGAGCTGACTAGATTCAGGATGTTTAGGTATTGCTGCATAAACATAACCCAGTCTTGTATACAGAGTAGTAGAAACCATAAAAACATGCATGAAATTGTGTGAAACCGTGTGAACAGAATTAATTGGGTATTTTTGGTCTTATTCCATACCTGTTGAAAACATGCTTGGACTAAGTTTTCAGGAAAGAGGTTTCGGATGAGGTCCAAAAATGCATCAATACTGGACACTTCTTCATTTTTGGTTGATATGCTGACTTGCTTCTTCAACTTAGGGTTGCCAGGGTGAATGGATAGAACAAGGATGACTCCGAGCAGAGCAGCTAAGATAGTAGTGGACATGTAATAAACCATTGCACGAGTGCCCATTCTTCCACTGGACTTTGCATCAAGGCCAGCCAAACCTGTTGGAGGAAAGTAAAAATTATTAAATCAGTTTTAATAAAAACATAATGAGGTGATCCTTAAATAAAAAGTCAATATTATTTAAAGGGTTGTCCCACAACATTAATTACCTATCTAAAGGACAGGTCAACAATATCAGATTGGAGTGGGTCCAACACCTGGCACCCCAACCACTTAGCTGCTCTAGGTGGGTCCAGCACCTGACACCGCCAACAGTGTGAACAGCTAATCTGGAGGGGTGTTGGATGTCGGTCCTCCATCAATCTGATCTGATATCAATGACTTATCATTAAGAAAGGTTATCAATGAAAAAAAAATGGTGAAATCCTTTTAATTCAAGAATACAAGTACAAACCCATTATTGCCCCTGGAGGAAATTTTGCCTCTACAGATTAAAACCGGAGCAAGTGATCACGGGGAGTCACGACTAGTCCCTCTATTGTTTGGTTGTGTGACCCAAAGCTAAAAATGTCCTGGCTTGGACAAGACAACCATTTGTTAAAAACTGTAACAAAAAGACCTGCAATTAGCTGTGGGAAAAGTTTTCATGTTGGAGTTCAGACTTGAAAGAGTTTTCCCAGCAGTAGTTTCATATTGGCAATCGCATAACAGGCTGAGGTGCATCATCAACCTGCATGATTATGTCTGGAAGTCTCTTGCTAGCTGTGGGAATGATCAGTCTGAGTAATTGACAGTGATGAGTAGCTGGGGTTGAGTCCTGTAAAGGGGAGGTTGAAAAAATGTCTGTAGGCCAGTTGGAACTATAGTAAAGGTCTGGTTGCCCTATAAACCTGACATTTAGCCTGAAGACAAAGTCCAAGGTTATGGTGGACTGTAGGATGTAGACCGTAAGAAGGGCAGCCTAGTATATGACCTCGTGAGAGTGAGGAAGTCTAGCTATGAAATTGAGTTTGAGTGGAGAAGGCTTGGACATAGGTCAGGAAGTGCAGTTGTGTGAGTGACGTTTGGGAGAAAAAGTCCTTGAAGATTTAATAAGTGTGAGAAAGTAAGAGGGTGAAAGAGCATCAAATGAAATTGGAATTTCGTGACTTAAAAACAAAAGGTTATTTCAATTGAACGATATCGGAAATGAGAGTTCGAGGGTTGGTGTGAACGCTCAGTTTCCTATATTTGTCAAGTCTAAACAGGTTGTCAACCATTAGACGAATAACCAAAATGCGGTTAAATCATTTTTTGATTTACCCAAAATATAGTTTTCGGGAACCTGTCCTCTTGTGTAAACAGGACCTGTGCTACAATAGGCATAGCATAGGCACACAGAACAATATTACTGATTGCTCAGTGTGGTCTGCCTGTCCAAATAGACCATTAAATGACCTCCAATAGGCGTACAGTATATTTACCGCTCAGCAATCATTTAATTTCGCAGATTGCAAAGTGTAAAGAAAATATTACTCCTCTCTGTTTCAATTTTTCAACATTTCAAGTATAACTATTTAATTGCTACATAGAGTTATACTTTTTAAATGCTGTAAACTGCAAGTAATAATTTTTGGCCCTTGGACTAATACATGATGGTTTTCCACATGACTGATCAATATAAACACAAGTCAAATAGTCAAAGAGAACCTTGTACTCTAAGATAATTTTAATTGTATAATTTCTGTTTCAAAAATAAAAAATGTAAATCTTGCAAATCTCAAACTGGCCACAGGGTAATTTTTAGACTCTAAACTTCCTGTTGTTTCAGGAAATGACACACATATATTAGCCACAATGAACAGATACTGTCCCTATCTTTTGTATTGAAGGGTCTAATGAATGTCTGCTATGGTCCTTGTGAAGTAAAAGGGATCAAGGGGAGCTGTCATTGAAATTCTGTCTCTGCTGATAAGGAGCCTGCTGAAAACTCATCCTGAAAGGCCAGGAAGTATCATTAAGGTCAGAGACAGACGGCCGTATTTCTCGTGAGAGAATCACATCGTCAAGTCAAACTCGTACTGGCTGTCGGCTCTCCTGACCTGAGCTTCTATACATCATACTGTCTTGCTCAGGTCAGGATAGGTGCCAAGCCAGTCCATGCAGTGCGATGCGATTCTTGCACGAGAAATACAGCCGTCTGGCTCAGCCCTTAAAAACCCTCTAGTTGTCAGTTTGAATATTGCAAGATATCTGAATTTGTTTATTTTTTAACAAAGATGAAAGAAAATTGCCAAAATAGTTTAAAAAGATACCTCTAACACAAAAACCTAATTTGAGCAATAGGTAATTTTCTGATCATAGCTCCCATTTAACCCCTTAGTGACAGAGCCAATTTGCAGCTTAATGAACAGGCCAATTTTTACAATTCTGACCACTGTCATTTTATGAGGTTATAACTCTGGAACGCTTTAATGAATCCCGCTGTTTCTGAGAATGTTTTTTCATGACATATTGTAATTCACGTTAGTGTTAAAAAAATTTCTATATGACTTGTGTTTATTTATGAAAAAAATGGAAATATGGCAAAAATTTAGAAATTTAGCAAATTTCAAACTTTAAATTTTTATGCCCTTAAATCAGAGAGATATGTCACACAAATTTCTTAATAAATAACATTTCCCACATGTCTACTTTACATTAGCACAATTTTGAAAACAAAATTTTTTTGTTACGAAGTTAATAGGGTTAAAAGTTGACCAGCGATTTTCTCATTTTTACAACACATTTTTTTAGGGACCACATCACATTTGAAGTCACTTTGAGGAGTCTATATGATAGAAAATACCCAAAAGTGACACGATTCTAAAAACTGCACCCTCAAGGTGCTCAAAACCACATTCAAGAAGTTTATTAACCCTTTACTTGCTTCAAAGGAACTGAAGCAATGTGGAAGGAAAAAATTAACATTTAACTTTTTTTGAAAAAAATTTACTTCAGAACCAATTTTTTTATTTTCACAAGTGTTAAAAGAGAAAATTAACCACAAAATTTGTTGTCCAATTTCTCCTGAATACGCCGATATATGTGGGGGTGAACCACTTTTTGGGCGCACGGCAGAGGTCGCAAAGGAAGGAGCGCCGTTTGACTTTTTCAACACAGAATTAGCTGGATGCCATGTCGCGTTTGGAGAGCCCCTGATATGCCTAAATAGTGGAAACTCCCAACAAGTGACCCCATTTTGGACACTAGACCCTTAAGGAACTTATCTAGATGTGTGGTGAGCACTTTGAACCTCAAAGTGTGTTAGGGACTGCGGAACGCACCAAATAAATATTTAATAGATGCGTTCGCAGACCCGGGGTCCACCGCGCAGGCAGAGCCTGCTGCTAGTAAGATTACAGGATATGGCGGTATAAGCGAGCTCTGTTACCTCACAGAGTCACTGAGGTAGAGACGCAGAGATAGAGACTGTGTCCTGTTAACACCACAGGGGTACACAGATAACTGCTGTGCGGATAGCAGTCCGTGGTCATGCAGTCAGCAACGCAAACAATCAGCTCCTTATCGGAGTAGCCGGTATTCTAGAGGCTATTTCAGCCAAGCCCTGAACACGTGCATACAAAACTCCTCACCGGAGGTGCCGGTATTCTAGGGACTTATTTCAGCCGAGCCCTAACCGCATGCGTACATGATCACACTGGCGCAAAGCACATAACACAATTGATACTAGCGGCCATGCAACCCTTTTATAGCAGCAACTTCAAGACCTTCCAGAAAAGGACCAATGAGAAACTGTTTTAGAACACAAGCAGTATCAGGACCTTCCTGGCGGACCAATAGGAGTTGCTGCAGTACCTGAGCATGTGACCCCTGATATCCAATGAGAGATCTTACCCTGGGCATGCTCAGAAGGGAAACGCAGGACTTAGTCCCAAAGACGTCTGCTTGCTGCTGACCAGTACTGGCTACAATAGCAGAACCTGGAGAGGCAGCAGTAAACCTCTGCACAGTATTAGGCTGTGCAAGACGCTGGGACCAACTTATCTGCTGAGGAGGCTCCACTGCGGCCGGAGACGGATGGGGGACCGCAGCGGGAATGGCTTGAGATTCCCCCTGTGCAGAAGTGGGAACTCGACCTCTAACAAAGTGCTTCACAGAAGTTTATAACGTAGAGACGTGAAAATAAAAAAATAATTTTTTTCCTCAAAAATGATTTTTTTTAGCCAGCTATTTTTTATTTTCCCAAGGGTAAACAGGAGAAATTAGAAGCCCAAAATTGGTGTGCAATTTGTCCTGAGTACGCTGATACCCCATATGTTGGGGTAATCCACTGTTTGGACGCACGGCTGGGCTCAGAAGGGAGGGAGCACCATTTGACTTTTTGAATGACATGTCGTGTTTGGAGACCCCCAGATGTGCCTAAATAGTGGAAACCCCTCAATTCTAGCTCCAACCCTAACCCCAACACATCCCTAACCCTAATCTCAAACCTTACCCTAATCCCAACCCTAACCCTAATCCTAACCCTAATTCCAACCTAATTGTAACCCCAACCCTAATTGTAACCCTAACCCTAATTGTAAGCCTAACCCTAATTGTAAGCCTAATTGTAACCCTAACCCTAATTGTAACTCTAACCCTAACCCTAATGGAAAAATGAAAATAAATATATTTTCTTTATTTTATTATATGTCCCTAACTAAGGGGGTGATAAAAGGGAGGTTTATTTACTATTTTTTTTATTTTGATCACTGTGATAAACCCTCAAAATGTCCTGCACTGAATGAATGAATCTGCTGGCCAGCAGAGTCGGCGGGTGCACTGCACATGCGCCTGCCATTTTCTTTGCAGGAAGAAGACCGGGAGCTGCAGGAGCAATGGGAGGAAGGGGGGGACATTGGAGGTACCTGGGGGATCGGGACCCTATTTCTCTCCCCTCTGATGTGCAATCACATCAGAGGAGAGAGAAATGAAATGCAGAATCGCTGTTTTTTTTTTTGCGGTCGCCGTTATATGGTTAACAACGGCGATCGCAAAAGCGGGGGACCCCAATTAAGTTCTCTGGGGTCTCGGAGAAAATCCTACTCGGTGGGCGCCATGCGCCTGCCATTTTCTTTGCACTGAGAAGACGCCGGGAGCTGCGGGAGCCACGTGAGGACGGGGGGAACACCGGAGGTACAGGGGACAGATCTGGGGTCCAGGGGACCCTAATTCTCTCCCCTCTGATGTGCGATCACATCAGAGGAGAGAGAAATTAAATGGAGAATCACGGCTTTTTTTCTGCGGTCGACGTTATATGGTTAACGGCGATCGCAAAAGCGGGGTCGATAAAAACAGCCGAGACCCCGGAGAAAATCCGACTCTGGGGGCGCTATATACTTTACCACCGCCATTAAAAGGCGTATCGGCGGTCGTT
The DNA here is from genome assembly GCA_033576555.1 of Oophaga sylvatica. Lineage (NCBI taxonomy): Eukaryota > Metazoa > Chordata > Amphibia > Anura > Dendrobatidae > Oophaga > Oophaga sylvatica. Next base: position 448,185,399 of record JARQOD010000003.1, on the reverse strand, counting down.
AAGGGGTTAAAGAGTAACCAAACATTTATGTATTTGTTGTTTTTTGTTTGTTTTTTAACCCTTAGTGACAGAGCCATTTTGCAGATTAATGACTGGGCCAATTTTTTCAATTCTGACCACAGTCAGTTTTGGAGGTTATAACTCTGAAACGCTTTAACGAATCCAGCTGATTCTGAGATTTTTTTTTCGTGACATATTGTACTTCATGTTAGTGGTAAAAATTTTTACATGACTTGCTTTTATTTATGAAAAAAAAAACGGAAATATGGCGAAAATTTTGAAAATTTATCATTTTCAAACTTTCAATTTTTATGCCCTGAAATCAGAGAGATATGTCACGCAAATTTCTTAATAAATAACATTTCCCACATGTCTACATTACATCAGCACAATTTTGGAACAAATTTTTTTTTAGTTACGAAGTTATAAGGGTTAAAAGTTGACCAGCAATTTCTCATTTTTACACCATTTTTTTTTAGGACCACATCACTTTTAAAGTCAATTTGAGGGGTCTATATGACAGAAAATACCAAAGTGACACCATTCTAAAAACTGCAATCTTCAAGGTGCTCAAAACCACATTCAAGAAGTTTATTAACCCTTTACGTGCTTCACAGGAACTGAAGCAATGTGGAAGGAAAAAATTAACATTTAACTTTTTTTGCAAAATCATTACTTCGGAACCAATTTTTTTTATTTTCACAAGTTTTAAAAGAAAAAATGAACCACAAAATTTGTTGTGCAATTTCTCCTGAATACGCCGATACCCCATATGTGGGGTTTCACCACTTTTTGGGCGCACGGCAGAGGTCGCAAGGGAAGGAGCGCCGTTTGACTTTTTTCAACGCAGAATTGGCTGGACGCCATGTCGCGTTTAGAGAGCCCCTGATGCGCCTAAACAGTGGAAACCCCCTAAAAGTGACCCCATTTTAGAAACTAGACCCCTTAAGGAACTTATCTAGATGTGTGGTGAGCACTTTGAACCTCCAAGTGCTTCACAGAAGTTTGTAACGTAGAGCCGTGAAAATAAAAAAATCATATTTTTTCCACAAAAACAATCTTTTCACCTCAATTTTTATTTTCCCAAGGGAAACAAGACCCAAAAGTTTTTGTGAAATTTTTCCTGAGCATGCTGATACCCCATATGTGGGGGTAAACCCACTGTTTGGGTGCATGGCAGAGCTTGGAAGGGAAGGAGCGCCGTTTGACTTTTTCAACGCAGAATTGGCTGGACGCCATGTCACGTTTGTAGAGGCCCTGATGTGTCTAAACAGTGGAAGCCCCCCACAAGTGACCCCATTTTGGAAACTAGACCCCCTAAGGAACTTATCTAGATATGTGGTGAGCACTTTGAACCCCCAAGTGCTTCACAGAAGTTTATAACGCCCGGGCGTGAAAATAAAAAATCATACTTTTTCCACAAACCTGATCGTTTAGTCCCCAATATTTTATTTTCCCAAGGGTAGCAGGAGAATTAGACCACAAAAGTTGTTGTCCAATTTGTCCTGAGTAGGCTGATACCCCATATGTGGGGGGGACCACTGTGTGGGTGCACGGCAGGGCTTGGAAGGGATGGAGCGCCGTTGACTTTTTCAAACCAAAATTGGTTGGAATTGAAATTGGATGCCATGTCGCGTTTGGAGAGCCCCTGATGCGCCTAAACAGTGACAAATGACACCATTTTGGAAACTAGACCCCTTATGGAACTTATCTAGATTGTGTGGTGAGCACGTTGAACCCCCAAGTGCTTCACAGAAGTTTATAACGTAGAGCTGTGAAAATAAAAAATAATTTTTTTCCTCAAAAATGATTCTTTAGCCCGCTATTTTTTTATTTTCCCAAGGGTAAGGGAGAAATTGGACCCCAAAATTGGTGTGCAATTTGTCCTGAGTACGCTGATACCCCATATGTTCGGGTAAACCACTGTTTGGGCGCACGGCAGGGCTCGGAAGGGAGGGAGCGCCATTTGACTTTTTGAACGCCACGTCCTGTTTGGAGACCCCCTGATGGGCCTAAATAGTGAAAAACCCTCAATTCTAGCTCCAACCCTAACCCCAAACACACCCTAACCCTAATCCCAACCCTAACCCTAATCCCAACCCTAATTGCAACCCTAATTGTAACCCTAACCCTAATTGTAACCCTAACCTGTTATGTTTTGGTAGCTGAGGAGACTAAGCAAAAGCGGCAATACACCAGAGAGGCTGGAACCTATTGGTTTGCTGTAACCTGAACTAACCATACAACTAGAGGTAGCCGTGGAGCGTTCCTACGTTGATCCTAGACGCCTCGTCACAGCCTGAGAGATAACTACACCTAAAGGCAGAAAGATGAAAGCTATCTGCCCCGGAGCAGATCCCCAAAGAAAATAGGAAGCCCCCAAACATGTAATGGCGGTTAGACCAGAAGAAACACGGACACAGACAGAAAATAGAATGAGCAAACGCTGGGGCCCAATCTGTCTAGACAGAAAAGTACACGAAAGGATCTCACTGCAATCCAAAAAAACCCCTAAAAAATACCAACTCTACTGATTGCAAAAACACCTGAGATCACACGACCTCTACCACCTAAATCAGTTCTCTGGTGTAACAAAAATAAGCCGCAGCCACTGAAAAAACAGGAAAAAGCAAATGAACAAACAACAGTGGCTCCAGATAAACTGAGAGGAGCACAAGCCCCCGGAGGGGACCTGGCTGACCTCCACAGAAATGCAGGGAACAATGCAAAAAGCAAGCACAAAAATAAAAGCAGAAAATATCTTATCTGATAGCAGAAGATGCAGGCAAGACTCAGCAAGCTTCCAAATGAACCAGGAACCACAATTGAGACAAGAACAATTGATCACCGGCAACCATCATGGGAGGGAACTCCCTTATATCAGACCAGTCCATGATCCCAGATTGCCATTCCTCGCTGAAAGTTCAGTACTGTCAGTAACCACCAGAGGGAGCCTCTGCTCAGAAACCATTTTTTTAGCACATTTCATAACACTAACCCTAATTGTACCCTAACCCTAATTATAACCCTAACCTATGTTCATTTTGCGTTTTACCAGCCTGTTCAATACATAGCGTTGACGGGCTGGTAACGGTATAGCTATAACGCAATTACGTTATGCTATACCCACTAGCGCAGAGGAATCAGCAGATGATCAGGGGGACATAGCATGGCCCTGGGGCCCCAAGGGGGGATCGTGGGCCACAAGGGGGATCAGGGACACTTTTTCTCTCTCCTCTGATGTCCAATCACATCAGAGGAGAGAGAAATTAAATGGCACATTTTTTCTTTTTTTTTGTTGCGATCACCGTTATAGGGTTAATAACGCGATCGCAACACCGGGTCGGTAAAAACCGACCCAAATCATGTTCTCTGGGGTCGGCAGCCGAGACCCCGGAGAAAATCCGACTGCGGGGGGCGCTATTCACTTTTTCCACAGCACCGTTAATTAACAGCGCTGTGGTTTAAGTACCCTTAATGACCGCAGTGAAAAGGCGTATCGGCGGTCATTAAGGGGTTAAGATTTTGAAGGTATTTTAAATACCTGTTGATCAGTGTGGATCATGAGAATCCTTTGAGTGTTCAGTGAGGTCTCAGGACCTAAACCCCAACCGACCGACAGATATCATTAACAAATAAGTAGTGATGAGCGAGTATACCCATTGCTTGGGTTTTTCCTGAGCATGCTTGGGTGGTCACAAGTATTTGGAAGTGCTCGGAGATTTAGTTTCTGTTGCCGAGCTGCATGATTTGCGGCTGCTGGACAGCCTGAATACCTGTGGGGATTGCCTGTTTGTTAGGGAATTCCCACATGTATTCAGGCTGTCAAATAGCCGCAATCATGCAGCTATGGCAACAGAAACTAAATCTCCAAGCACTTCCAAATACTCGGAGACCACCCGAAGCATGAGCATACTTGCTCATCACTACAAATAAGTTATAAAAGTTGACTCAACGTCTCTCTATAAATGTAAAAAGTGAATATTTACAAACATTTTTTTTTCCTGCATGACCCTTATAACATCATTTAAGTAATGCCAAGAGTGTGCAAAGCACTAATAAAAGTAAAAGGTGGCTACTTTGAACAACCTAGAATATAAGACATAGTTTCAGTTGTTTCACACTTTTTTGTTAAGTATATAATTCCACATGTGGTTAATTCATAGTTTTGATGCCTTCAGTGTGAATTTACAATTTTCATAGTAAAGAAAATACAGAAAAATCTTTGAATGAGAAGGTGTCCCAACTTTTTGGTCTGTACTGTACCTCTTTAACTTCATGGAACAGTTTCGCTAATATAAATATGCCAGAGTACTAGCTCCAACTGCTAAGATTAAAGGGGTTATCCAGGATGATTCTAGATAGGTCATCAAGATCAGATCAATGGGAATCTGATACCCTGACCAATCAAACTGTTATCAGTTCCTCTGATTTCTGGACCTACACAGTGTATAGAGCTTCGACAATAGATGAGCTACAGTACCCAAGGATGGCCACTACACAGTGTATGGCGCTGTGGTGTTCCAGTTCCATACATTGGGCAGGTTCAGCGATCACAGGACCGCTACAACTGATCAGTGGCGGGGAGGGAAGCGGTTGTTAAATACCCACTCATAATCAAGATCGTGGTCCTGGACAACCACTTTTCCAGCTCCATTAGTCACTTGTTGAGAAATGTATATTAAAGGACATGGCTAAGTGAATTTCTAAAATGTGACACAAAATAATCTTAAAAATAAATAAAAAAATAAAATATAAATAAGAAATATAAATATAAATAAATAATTATGATAAAAAATTTAAAAAAAATGTCATGTTACCAGAATGCCATAATGTAGGTTTGCCCATAAAAGACAATTCCACTGAAAGACTTTCCTAAATAAATATAAATAATACTAGTAAATAAAAAAATAATAAAATAAAAAATAATAAAAAATTATATTTTTTTCTTTTTCAATATTTTTATTGGATTTTAATAGGGGAAGGAGAAAAGTATGGAAGAGTGGGGTGGAAGGGAGGGAGGGAGGGAGGGAAAGAGCGTGAGGGGGGGAGGATAAGCAAGGTAAGTAAAGGGGAAGGGACAGAGGTAACAACATAACATACACAAGATGATTGTCTAGCAACATATTAGCCAGAATATATGAAAGGATGCAAACCTTAGTACAGTAATATTGCAAAATAAACGATTCGTATTATACGATTTAAGGTTTAGTGAAAATTAATAACATAAACATTCCTAAAGATCGAGAATAGAGACACCAATGAGAGAATTGAGCAAGAAAAGCTGGTGAGGACAGGTCGCCAATTAGTTCGGAAATCTGTCAACTTTATCATGTCAAGGAGGAGGAAAAGACTGGTCCATTACAAACCACTTCTTATAAAACTTACCAAATTTGATATTAGATAATGCGAATTTAAGTTCAATTGCTCTATGTTGAGAGATTAATTAGATAATTTTCGCTAGAATTAGGTAGTGTTTGACTCTTCCAGTGGAAGCAATCAAATTTTTGCAACTAAGCAATTATGTAAATTATTAACTTTAAAGAATTTGTTCAAAAGTTCACTAACTTTAGGAGAGCAAAGCTAGTTGGTGTAAGATAAAATTTGGTTCCTGACAGTTTTGGTAATTATGGAAGTGATCTGAGACCAAAAAGGCAACAACTTGAGGACAGTTCCAGAATACATGAATATATCGCCTTTTTGTCCACAGTTCCCCAACATATGTGGAGAGTTTGAGGTACCCATGTGTGCCATCTGCTGGAGTATAAAACCATATGGAGCATACTTTAAAGTGTGACTCCTGAGGGACGGTAATGTAAATTATGGACGAGAAAGAGCCTCTTCCCAATTTTGAGGAGAAAGTTGATTGAGGGCCTTTTCCAGTTAAGCATGTAGGGGGATTAGAGAATGTAGTCTTTGTTGAAACTATCGTAAAGGAAGCTATGGTCCAAAAAATTCAATGATTAGGGTTATTTGTATTTTTAGGGAGCTTCGGAGAAGTTAGGTTTGTGATAAGAATTGTCTAATATCTCCTTTCAAAGACAAAAAATCCAAATAAAAGAGTGAAGGTACATTGAATTTGTTTTTAAAAGACAAAATTCAAAAGATCGACCCATCTGAATGTCACCCAATTTGCAAATCTTCAAAATCTAGCCCGGGGGGAAAGTATTGACCCAAAGAACGAAAATAAAAAGCAAAGGTAATTTGTGTAACGTGGTTAAGCTTTGTGCTCGGCCATCAACTCCGGATTTTAAACAGCAAAGGCAATTGCCTGAAATATCGGATGGGCAACTGCCGGGGAGGGCCTAATATACATTGTACTAATGTTCTGGTGCTTTTCTTTTATTAATTAATATTTCGAGGTTACCTGCGGGAGCATCTAATCTGAAAAACCACCGTGCGCTCTGTTGAGAAGTAGCGTATGGTGTGAGCTGGAACCTTTGAGAAACTCAGTCCCCATGTTTCTTTTTCTAAACGGGATTAGGTAGTTCTGATTCTTATTACCCCAAATAATGGATTTAACTGAACTGAATTTGGTAAAGAGTAGTGGAAATCGGAAGGATACACCTCAGGATATAGGGATTTGGGTAAGGTAAATGTTTTCCGCCAATGTTCCCCCCATTTAACCTTGTCCCTAAAAACAATGCTATCCTTTGAATTAGATCTGTTAATTTTTTTCATTGGACTTAACCTCTTTGAAAGATCTTTATGATGGTGATACCAGATAAGATTTTTTTCGCACCATTTGAGGGCAGTGAATGACTTGGTGACTATTTCCCTCTGGTTTGCTGGATGGAAGAATTTTTTGATTCAAATTTTTATTTTAAAATTTGAAGCCAAAAAATATTTGTTTGTAAAGGCTTCTAAGTCGAGGTTTGGGATTGTTAGAGTTAAAATAAATTATAGAATAGGCTAGCTTTTGCTGACTTTTTTTGTGGATAGTCGGTTATTTTTGAATTGCATCTTATGTGTTTACAAGTTTTCCAATGCCAAATTAAAAAGCAAGGAGAGAGGGGACGCTTGCCTAGTACCATTTCATGGAAGGGTTTAGAAATATGGTTGTTGCACCGATCCTTGCCTTGGGCCTACGTGTAAGGCCATGAAGGAGTATCAAGTTTCATTATTGTATTTACTCTTGTAGTCGAGAAAGCACCTCGTAGATCGAATTTTCTAGCTAATGAGATGGACTGTTGGTGTTCTGTTGGTGGCATCGGCCACTGTCTCCCTTTTTAAACCCCATTTGGCATTGCCTATCAAACTGGTAATATGTAACTAACCGTTGGGAGTATTTGGAGAATATTTAATTCGGTGTTAATGGTGAAATTGGTAATAACTACCTATGACCGAATCTCCATTTGCTTCGGAATAGGGAAATTGATGTTCCAGCATCTCGGGGGAAGTGAGCCCTTTGTGGAAGGTAGTTTAATGCCAACCAAGTGGGAAGATAAGGTTTTCACAAAACTTTGTGTAGTTTTATTAGTAAAACCTCTGGTCCAGGCGATTTAGCAAGTCAAGGTTATTAATGGTATTTCTGCTTCTTGGGTGGTAAAAGGCAAGATAAGGACATCAAATCGTCTGTAAGAGTGGTAATTAATGTCTAAAGATATTTTTTAAAAATCAAGTTGGTTAGGCGGGGAGGATGAAAGATTGGTTGAAATTGAGAGTTTACTGTAATATTTTGCGAATCATTGTGTATTTGTGGGTGGGAAATTGTATTACCCTCAATAGGTTTTTCTATGTATTTAATTATAGGTTCCTTTTTTTTTAATCTGTTGGCCTGTAAGTGGGGTTTGTTCAAAAATTTTTTTGAATTTATACTTAGAAGAATTGATGGCGCTTCATAGTGGAAAAAGGTGACCTAAGTCCTGTTTAGGGGGTTAGATCAATTGTTTTTGAGGGGAAGGAGAAGATAGGCTGTAAACTCTTTTCTATTGTAGTTTGCCGTTAACCTTGTTTATTTTTTCCCTACTTTTCTTTTTACTTTAGATGCTTTTCTAATTGCCCTGACGACCGCCTTTGGGCGCACCCAGTTGAGGAAGGATTGGTGAGATCGGGTTGTTTTCAAGGAAAAAATAACCAATGTTTCGGATTGTCGCCTTATGAATGGATCATTATAATGCTGGATTGCACTTCCACAATCTGGGTTTTTTAGGGTGGGCCTATTAGTTTTTTCCCAATAACCGGGGAGTGTCTGAAAATCGTCCTGTTTCCAATATACACTTTTGATTTTTGTGGGGAAAAGAAAATCGTCACAACAGGTCTATCCTAGAAGCGATTGGTGGTTAAGAAAGGGTGAACTTTTGGAGGTGGGAATTCAGACATCTAAACATATCATAAGCTCATTTCTGTCCAACCACCTATTTAAGTTATCCGATGCGGTTAGGGAGGAGGATCCAAAGACGTTGTCGGAGGGGATTAAAGTCTCCTAGTATTGGAGATCACCTTTTTAACCTCTTTACTTTCTTATAAGCTTTAAAGAAACCTGTATGATTTTTGTTGGGTGCGTAAAGTTTACTAAAGTGTATGTTTGACCATTAATTTAATACCAAAATGTGGAATCTGCCCCCTTCTTCCCGATTCCTCTAGCCCCGAAGGGGACGAGTTCCTGATACTCACGGTAGTCACTCCAGCCTTTTTACTGGAAATGCAGGCCTCAAAGATGTTGGGGAAACTGCGATGGTTAAAGTAAGGGTGATTTCCATCTAAAAACTTTGTTTCTTGTATACATGCGTAAGACTGTGAGTGAACCAGTTCCTCCATAAGGTGTGTCTCTTCTGTGACTTTCAAACCTTATATATAGGACAAAATTTTGAAATAGTCAGTAATTAGTAAGCAAATAAAAGTATATGAAGAGTGTTGACAGTAAAACGGAGACCCTGAGAAAAAAAAGTCTTTTAAAGGGCAAGATAGCAACAATAACAGTAAACAATTAACTTTTGGTAGTTTTGTTTTATGGATTGAAATGATTCTGAGAGAGGCTCCCTCTGGTGGTTACAACGGTACGGCCTGTCCATGAAGATTGTGAGGATTGGGAATCAGGTGTTACTGCTGTGTCATATAAGGGGTCGCCCCTTTTCATAGGGTTGC